>JAKSZU010000018.1:49218073-49528378 GCA_026018925.1 Tupaia tana | reverse complement strand
AGAAAATAAGTTCTGCCTCCTTTAGTTTAAAATCTTAAGTATTTTGTGTAGCCTTTTTTGACTGAAGGATTAAGCTGAGGGTACTTTAGGTTAAAAAAAAAATGCAGCCCTCTCCCCAGCCAAGAGCGCTCAATGAATGAAAGTGTGCACTGGATCAGACAGTGATGAGGAAAGTACTGTAACCCGTGTCAGAGTCCCAGGCACTGTGCTGAGTGCCCTACACGTATTACCTCGTGTGACTGCC
This sequence comes from Tupaia tana, assembly GCA_026018925.1. Taxonomy (NCBI): domain Eukaryota; kingdom Metazoa; phylum Chordata; class Mammalia; order Scandentia; family Tupaiidae; genus Tupaia; species Tupaia tana. The sequence goes on along the minus strand of JAKSZU010000018.1, from coordinate 49,528,134 downwards.
TGGGCAGCTCTGCGGGAAAGCAGCAGTGATTCCATTTTACAGATGAGGAGCACAAGGCTCGGAGAGGCCACGAGAGCCTGTGTGGCTGACTGCCAGCAAGGACACTGCTGAGCACTGCTAGAGACAGCACTGACATAGGAAGAGGGGGTTTCCCCGGGATGCACAGGGAAGGCGCTACCTTCAGGTTGATCCACTTCTCCAGCACCCTCTTCTCGTTGAACTGGCAGAGCAGGCCCGAGTAGGACACGCAGAAGGTATTGCCTGCCATCTGACCCCGGCCACAGGCCACGCCACAGAAGATATTGTTGTGCAGCTCACCCAGGATGCCTGAGCGCCCCACGAGGGGCACCGTGCCTGTCACCTGGGGGCACAGCAGGACATAGTGAGATACTGTTCACACAGCCTAGCCCCCAGCAGGGCCCTGAGAGGCTCCTCATGACCAATCTGACACAGCTGAAGAGAAGGACTCTAAGAAACCCCTCCACGATGTCTTTCTGGAAGAATCAGTACAGAGAAGCTCAGACTCCCTATGCCTCTGCCCTCAGCCCTGTGTCACCCCACCCAAGTGGAGAAGGAAAGAGAAAACAGAACACACACGTCTGGGCAGAGGACAGGAAGACAGAGGTCCAAGAACAGGGTCTGGCCCAAGGGCAGGGAGAGCCCTGTCAGGGCCTCCTAGTCAGCACCTGGGGAGCAAGCCTGGCAGCAGAAGTTCAACTCCCAAGAGGCCAGATGCCCTCTGAGGCTACTGTCCCCCAGATCTCAGGCAGACAGGAGCCGCTGCTGTCACGGACAGTGACTTCTGGACAGAGGGCTGGGTGGCAGTGGTCTAAGGATGAGGTCTGGCCAGGGACAGGAAGAGTCCTTGCAAGACATGGATGAAGCGGCAGGGGTAGAAGCTCACCTTTGCTTCAGTGGCAGCTTCCAAGAACCAGAACCTCACATGCCGGTTCCCAACGGTAACAAAATAGCTGCTGTCCTCTGAGAAGGAGAGGGCGATGACCCTGCATGATACCTTGTTGGAAGCCACCACGATGTCTTTCTGGAAGAATCAGTACAGAGAAGCTCAGACTCCCTATGCCTCTGCCCTCAGCCCTGAGTCACCCTGTGCTCTCCGCTTCGTTTCCCTTGGGCCCTCCAGGGAGCTGCTTTACAGGGCAACCTGTGTGTGGCACTCAGCATTCCCAGGCTACAGAGGAGGAGGCTGAGGCCTGGAAAGATCCCCATGCGAGCGTAGAGTTCCCCCAAATGCCTAAGCCCTGTAGCCGACATGGTGATGGGGACAGTCACAGCTGAGGTAAGGACAACACGACTGATGGCTGCCACAGCTGGGGTCTCTGGGCCCCACCCTAAGCCTTCCCCGGATAACCCATGGGATCGCCTCAATAGTCCTATGAGTAAAGTGCAGAGGGAGAATGTCGCATGCTCCTCCCAAGGTCGCAGAACAGGTTATGGGCTGAAACAGGGCTGGGTACCCACTTCCACTGATGCTAAGTTCTTGCCTGGCTGTTCCGAAGTCCAGCCTTCCAGTGCAAATCAACTCATTGAAGTCTCACAATTCAGTGAGGTAGACATTATTATATCCATTTTACAGACTCAGAGAAGTTAAGTCACTTGCCCAAGGTCATGGCTGGTCAATATAATAATAATTACAACAATTCCACTGGTTGAGATCTTGTGTGCCCTCCAGCAGGGATCAGTGTACAGTAAGTGCACAATAAATATTCACTGGATAAATGAGCCCTTTACCACATTACCTTTTAGCTGTCCCAATGCCAAAGACTGGCTACCTGCCCAGATGCCGCTGACCGGCTCTCACCTTCCAGTCCCAGACATTGAGGACCATGTCATGCTGGTAGCCCATGGACACGATGTGTTTCATGTTGGGTGAGAAGGCCACACAGGCCACACCATACTTGTGGCCCAGCATCTCCGCCACCTGACTTTTCTCCTCCACGTCCCAGATGCGCACGGCAGGCCTGTGCCCGTTCTGAGGAAGGTGGAGCGGTTACTGCTGCAGGGCTCCATCCCAGGAGGGCTAGAGGGGCTGTCAGGACTAAAGAGGGCACTGCCACAGAGTGCACCCAAGACCCATCTCCCCCATCTGCCATGGAGCTTTTCTGGCCCAGGAAGGAACAATTCCAGCAACTCCTAGGCCTGCTATGAGCAGCGGAAGGCCCTCTAGACCCTCCCCACCTGCTCGATTGTGATTGTGACTCACCTCCCCCGTCACTATGTACTTTCCATCCGGGGAGAAGGCCAGAGCACTCAGAGACTTCCTGCCGACAAAGAAAGTAGTCGATCCTGGTTCAGTCACAGGTGAAGCCAGTTGGACCCCAGCCTGGCTGTGCTCACAGAGAAATCTGCCCACTCCTGGCTTCCAAGCCTCAGAAAAGGCCAAGAGAAGTGAGCTTGGGCAGCTCCCACAGACCCAGAGCTGCCTGTATGCCCAGCCCAGCTCACAGGAAAATGGGCTGGGCAAAGGCCCCTTCCTCCCTAGAGTGTAAAACCCAAGTGGGGTGGGCACTGTACAGAGACCCCGTTTTCTTCTCCCTCTGCAGGACTGAGGGTGGGTCTTTACCCCACCCACCCTGTAATCCTGAGAAGGTCAAACGCTAGAAATAGAGCAGACCTGGCCTAACTAAAGGGGCGGTGCTGATGGGAGGACCTGCAGACATCACATTGATAGCCTGCCGCATAGGTGCCACTGCTCAACACTCACCAAGTTCTAGAAAACCTGCAAACGATCCAAATGTTTCTTTCTGATACCCCTAGCTAGCCTGCACAAAGAATGAATGTTTGCATGTTTTCTGCAAAAAGACTCGCGGCTCTGATTGTGTTTTTTTTTTTCTCTCTTCACTCTCTTGTTTTTGAAGTGACAGAGTACATGCATCCACCAGAGCGAAATGAGGAGACAGAGAGACAGAGGGAGTGGGAGATGGAAAGGGAGAAAGCACCCTCCAAGGTGGGGATGTATCACACAGAAATCCTTTCTCCTCCATTTCTCCATCCTGTTGAGATTTTGGACACACATGCACATGTGCCTATCATGTCTTTTCAAGCCACTGTGGCTGGGATTCGAACCATGGGGGGCCATGTGGGATCCAACTCCTTTAGCTACCAGGCCACAGGGCTGGCCTGTGATGTATGCATATATGTATGTATCGATAGAGGGAATGTGCACTTGCCAGAGAGAGAAAACACAGGGAGAGAGAGGAGAAAGCACTCCACCATGAGAATGGTCAAGCTGGAATCCCTTCTCCCCCATCTTTCCCCCCTTTCAGAAGTTTGGGCATGGGACCAGCAGTTAGCGTAATGGCTATGTCGTTGGACTCCCACGTAGTCGACTGCGGTTCGAGTCCTGGACCCAGTGACTTAAATTCATGCTGGGCGCGTGTGTGTGCGTGCCCAAGATCCCGAGAGGAGAATGGAGGAGAAGGGATTGCAGCGTGGCCGTCCCCCCGGGGGGCGATTTCTCGCTTTCTGTCTCTCTGTCTCTCTCTGTCTGTCTGGCGAGCGCACGCACCCTATAGCAAAAACCTCTCCAAAAAAAAAAAAAAAAAAAAGAAAGAAAGAAAATACTAACAGAAGTTTGGGCATATATGCACTCACAACTGGTGTGTTTCTCAAGCCACCAGGTCTGAGACTTGAACTGTGTAGTTGGTCATGTGAGATCTAGCTGCTTTAATCCCCAGCCATAGAGCTGCCCAATGTACCAATTTTATGTGTGTGTGTGTGTATGTGTGTGTGTGTATGTGTGTATACTTAGTTTTTGCTATAGGGCACATGCACTCACAAGAGAGAGAAAAAGTGAGAAATGACGTTCTCATGGGGATTGCCACACCAAAATCCCTTTTCCATTTTCTTGGAATTTTGGGCACTCAAGTACACATGCGCAATGTGTTTTTCCTTTTTTTTAAATTATTTTATTTAATTTTATTTGTTCATTCATTTATTTTCATTTGACGAGAGAGAGAGAGAAAGAGAGAGAGAGAGAAAGTGAGAAAGCAAGCCACCAGGTCTGGGACTCAAACCATGGTCAGCCATGTGGGAGTGTCCAGCATGTGATGGTTACATCACACCACCTTCTGGTCCCCGCACAATGTGTTTTTCAAGCTGCCGAGTCTGGGACTTGAACTGCATAGTTGGCCATGTGAGATCCAGCTGTCTTAACTTCCATGCCACCTGCTGGTCCCAGCCAATGTGCTAATTTTAATTTCCTGAGCTTTGTTGGCTATACAGTGGTTTTGAAGGATTATACCATAATCTTTTTTGTAAGAAATACACACTATAATATGTTCATAGATGCGTATATATCAGTTGTGCTTGCTATTTAAAGTTTTTAAATTAATTAAGATCTGTAATGAATCAATAAAATGTGGGGAAAAAAGGCATGGAAAGCAACTGTAGATACCAGAGACAGTGTGGGAGGAAGGAGGAAATTGGCAGAATGGGGGAGGTAGGGAATCAAGAGAGGGAAAAAAGCAAAATATATAAGGAAAGAGAAATAGAAAATGATTTGTTGATGATAACATGTATGGTTATATCCTTGATTCAGTCAATATACAATGTATTCTAGATGAAAAATCTTGTTTTGTATACTGTATTGATGTATGGTGAATGAATATAAATAAATAAATTTAAGAAAAAGAAATACACACTATAGTCTTAAGAGATACAGGGGTATAACATCTACAGCTTATGCTCAACTAGTTCAGAAAAAACAGTTCATCTCAAATAGTTCAGAAAAAAATATGATAAAGCAAATGTGGCAAAATATTAACATTTGGGAAATATGAATGAAAATAATATAGGAATCTTTTATACTATTCTTTTTTTTTTAAGGCTCTTTTTTTTTTTTTTTTGGAGAGGTTTTTGCTATAGGGCGCGTGCGCTCGCCAGACAGAGAGAGACAGAGAGACAGAAAGCGAGAAATCACCCCCCAGAGGGGATGGCACGCCGCAATCCCTTCTCCTCCATTCTCCTCTCGAGATCTTGGGCACGCACGCACACACGCCCGGCGTGAGTTTAAGCCACCAGTTCCAGGACGCGAGCCGCAGTCAACTATGTGAGAGTCCAGAGACATAGCCATTACACTAACTGTTGGTCCCCTTTTATACTATTCTTATAAGTCTGAAATTACTTCCATTTAAAAATTTTAAAATTTGGGCTAGCAGGTGGCATGGTGGTTAAGATGCTGGATTCCTGAACTGAAGATTTTCTGCCCAGACTTCACCCTCCTGACCCTAACAGCTGTAGTACAGGCCAATTGCAAGCCACCTACATTTGAGCTCTGAGCAGCCCCTTTCAGGGACTAGGACAGTTGAAGATTTTCTGCCCAGACCTCACCCTCCTGACCCAAGATCTAGCAGAGTCAAAGTAATCCTTAATTCCCACGGAATCTGCTGCATAAAAGGAGAAAAATGTGACTTCAGAGAGATTATAGAACACCTCCCGTACACCTCTGAATGCTCAGATTTAACTCCAAAAATTAGGAAGAAATGTATAATCCATCAGATGACCAGAAACCACCACAGAGGCACAAGAAATATGAGAAGCCAAGAAAATATCTCTCCCCCAAGGGAAAACAATAACTTCTCATCCTCCCTAGACAATGCAAAGGAACTCATGGAAATGTCAGATAAAGAATTGATAATATTTATAGTGACAAAGCTAACATAGATGCAAGAGAAGAGAGACAACGAACTCCAAAAGATGCAGGGGAAAAGAGACGACGAGTTCCAGGAGGTGAGGAAGTTCTTGCAGGATCTGAAAGAGGGAATATGCTCCTTAAAAAAGAATCAAATGGGGACCAGCAGTTAGCATAATGGCTATGTTGCTGGACTCCCACATAGTCGACCGTGGTTCGAGTCCCGGACCTGGTGGCTTAAACTCACGCTAGGCACGTGTGTGCGCGTGCCCAGGATCCCAAGAGGAGAATGGAGAAGGGATTGCGACGTGGCCATCCCCTCTTGGGGGTGATTTCTCACTTTCTATCTCTCTGTCTCTCTCTGTCTGGCGAGCACACGGCCCTACAGAAAAAAAAAAAAAAAAAAAAAAAAAAAAAAAAAAAAAAAAAACCTCTTCCAAAAAAAAAAAAGAATCGGGAACCAGCAGTTAGCGTAATGGCTATGTCGCTGGACTCCCACGTAGTCGACCGCGGTTCGCGTCTCGGACCCGGTGGCTTACAACTCACGCCGGGCGCGTGTGCGTGCGTGCCCAAGATCCCGAGAGGAGAATGGAGGAGAAGGGATTGCGGCGTGACCATCCCCCCTGGGGGGTGATTTCTCGCTTTCTGTCTCTATGTCTCTCTCTGTCTGTCTGGTGAGCGCACGCGCCCTATAGTGAAAAACCTCTCCAAAAAAAAAAAAAAAAAAAAAAAAAAAAAAAAAAAAAAAAAAAAAAAAAGAATCAAATGGAATTGCTAGAGATGAAAGTTGTAATACAGGAAATCAAAACCTCCCTTGAAAGTATTTAAAAGCAGGTTAGATCATGTAGAAAATCGAATCTCAAATGTAGGAGACAGAACCTCTGACCTAGAAAAATGCACCAAAATGACTGAGAAAATGACCCCCAAAATGAGAATAATATACAAGAAATGCTGGAAACCATTAAATGCCCAAACATCCAGATAATCAATATCCCAGAAGGTGAAGAAACTAATAAGGGCACTGATAATCTGTTCCATGAAATCCTGGAAGATAATTTTCCAAACCTAGAGAGGCATTCAAATATCCAGACCCAAGGAATACAAAGGACCCCACATAGAATCAAACCAAGAATATCTTCTCCAAGGCACATCATAGCCAGATTGGCCAAAACCATAGACAGAAACAGTATACTAAAATTGGCAAAAGAAAAATGTCAAGTTACTTTCAAAGGATATCCCATCAGGCCAAGTCAAAAGTCTCACTGGAAACAATGTAAGCAAGGAAAGAATGGGAAAATATATTCAAAGTGTTAAGTGAAAAACAATGTCAACCAAGAATACTATACCCAGCAAGATTATCCTTTATATGGGAAGAAAAGACAAAAACATTCTCAGATAAACAAAACCTGAAAGAATTTACCAATACCAGACCAGCTCTCCAAAAAGTTCTGAAGGGAGTGCTATACCACAAAAGTCAGACACACAGAAATAAGAGTACAAAAAAAAAGTCAAGAGAATGGCCAACTTAATGGTAGAGACAAGTCTGGAAAGATCAATAATAATGTTGAAGGGTAATTTCCAGAATTTAAACAGAAAGATCAGGCCACAGTAACACCACAAATTCAACAGAAGAGAGATTAATTACATGAGACTGAACTGGTGAAATAGAATTTTATGACTTTTGACTAAAACATTACTAATTTTCTTCTAAGCTTTGTTTTATAGATTTTAGGATTTTTGTCTTCTCTTGAACTATTGATAGGTTCATATACCTACTGTTTGAACTGAATCCTAACCTTTCTCCTGGCTTTAAGCCTTAAGCAAACTTCTCTTAACATTTTTTGATTTTGATATATTAAAACTAAAACTGTTTTTTTTTTTTTGAAATAAAAAAATGCATAAAAAATACTTATTTAATGACTGTAGTAAGCTATACAGCCCTAGTTAGGTGCTACTTTATAGTATGGTTATTCTACTCACTGAGGCCTATGCCTAAAGTCAGACATGTGTTCATAGCTATGTATATATCAACTGCACTTGCTATTGGAAGCATTTAGATTAAGATCTTTTGTGAATCATTAAAATGTGAAGAAAAAAAAAAAAGGCATGGAAAGCAACTGTAGAAACCAGAGACAGTGTGGGAGAAGGGCGGGAAATGGCGGAAAGTGGGAAATGGCGGAGGTGAGAGGTAGGGAATCAAGGGGGGATGAAAAAAAAGCAAAATATAAGAAACAAGAAATGAAAAATTATTTGTTGATGATAACATGTATGGTAATATCCTTGACAGCAATATACAGTGTATTCTGGATGAAAAAAAAATCTCATTTTGTATGTTGTAATGATGTACAATGAATAAACGTAAATAAATAATAATAATAAAAAAGATGCTGGACTCCCAACTCGAACTGCCAACTGCTGTTTGAGTCCCAGACTTGGTGGCTTAAAAATCATGCCAACATGTGTGCATATGTGCCCAACATCCCAGGAGAAGAACGGAGGAAAAGAGACTACAGCACAGCTATCTCCCCTGAGAGGGTGATTTTTCACTTTCTCTTTTACTGTCTCTGTATCTCTCCAGCAAGCAAATGGGTCCTATGGCAAAAACCTAAAAATAAAAATAATAAAAATAATAAATAAAATAAGTAAAAAATATAGTCTGTATGCTACTGGCATGTGAGTGTTGCCTTGAGGATGCTCTTACAACTGGAGGCAGAGATTTCATTTCCAGAGAAGTACAAGGCTCAGAACAAAGTCTCTCAACTGATAAACACTTGAGCCAGGACTAAAACCCAGCTCTGTCCTGATAACTGGTGACAGACCCTATAGTTAGGAGCCAAAGGTCCAAAAAGCCACCTCTACAAAGGAATCTCTTAGGGGAGGGAGAAAATCCACACTCATATGTCTACCTGGAAAACAGCTGAAGCTGTTGAGACTGAGCTATGTCCGGAGTGATCGAGGGTGCCTCCCAGAGGTCAAAAGCCTACTGGGACTACTCACCCAAGCCAGCACAGTGATTCATCAACCCCAAAGCAGAGGGTTCCAATCTGGGCCCGCTCATGGCCAAGGGTCTTCCCCAGTAAACTTGCAGCTGGAGTAAGATTGTTCTAAAACCCTAACCACATTCACTCATCCATTCATTCAGTTGTTCAGGAAACAGCAAGTGCCACCAATGTGCCAGTCACTGCTCTAAATGCTAGAGACACTGGAATGAACTGAGAGAAAGTCCCTGCCCTCAGAGAGCTCACACTGCAGGAGGGAGACAGACCAGGAATATCATCAAGGAGGAAACTAGACAGCAGTTCACAAAGGATCACATTCTGTGGAGAACTGCGGAGCAGGGAAAGGAGAGCATGCTGGGGGCTGGGTGAGTGGAAAGCATATCTCTGGCCTGAGAATACTCTCTGACGACTTCTCTTTACATTTAATATGAAACCCAGCCCCTCAAGCCTCATGAGGCCCACATGGTGTGGCTCCTGCCTGTTGCAGCCTCATCTCCCCTTCACCTTCTCCCCTACTCCCAACACTTGGATTCTTGGCTGCTCCTCAAGCCATCAGGGGTTCTTAAGCTTTTGCGTTTGCATTGCCCTTGCCTGGAGTACTCTCCTTACCTTCACATGGCTCACCCCCTTTTCACTGGAGACCTTGTTGAGCCCTCTGATATAGCTTTCCCTCCATTCTCTGCCCACAAGCCTATCCTAACATATCCCCATCATTCCCTCCTTGGAAGTAATCAGGATCAGCTAGTAATGTGCTGACTGGGTTTTAGTTTTTAGTCTGTCAACCCTAGTGGGCTCTCAGCTAGAGAGACCAGAGATTCTTGTCTCTCTTGTTCACCACTCTATCCCCCGCACCTGGAGTAGCCCTGGGCATATAGCAGACCCTTGATGAGTGCTGCTGAACTGACAGGTCAGGGAAGGAGTGAGTGGTCTACCCACCAGCATTTCCAAGCTATGTGAGGAAAGGGGGAGGGACCAAGACCCAGGCCCCATCCCTCCTGAGGCCCAGGCCCCCGCCTACCTGGCAGTATTAAAGATGTGCTGTTGCTTGTTCTCCTTGGGGTTCAAAATCACCACCACACAGCTGAGGAGAAAGAAGAAAATATGCCTAAACTGGGGGGGGAGTACTGGGGTCCACAGGTGATTCTATTCCCAACAGAAAAGCCCACACATAGACAAGTCATCCTTTAAACACAAGATTTTCTTTGTGGCCTCCTCCTCTTCCAGGTATTTATGCTGAGAATTCTAGAGCACTTAAAATTACTTTTTTTTTTAATTTTTATTTTTTTAAGATTTTTACTGCAGTTTCCTATCAGGATTGGGGGCATGTACACACATGCGCCAGTGTGATTTTCAAGCTACGGGGTCTGAGCTTGAACCATAGTCAGCCATGTGGGAGTCTAGAGTTGTAATCACTATGCCACCTGCTGGCTTCTACATTATGCATACTCTTTCCTAAAAAAAAATAATAATAATTTTCTTTCTTATTATTTTTAAATTGTGCATAGGGCACATGTACTCATCAGAGAGAGAGGGAAAGTGAGAAAGCAAGACACCAGGTCCAGGACTCAAATTGCAGTTGGCTGTGTGGGAGTCCAACACTCAAACACTATGCCAGTTGCTGGTCCCATTATGTATATTCTTTTTTATTATTATTTTAAAAATTATTTAATTTGGGAACCAGCAGTTAGCGTAATGGCTATGTCGCTGGACTCCCACGTAGTCGACCGCGGTTCGCATCCTGGACCCGGTGGCTTAAAACTCATGCCGGGCGCGTGTGCGTGCATGCCCAGGATCCCGAGAGGAGAATGGAGGAGAAGGGATTGCGGCGTGACCATCCCCTCTGGGGGGTGATTTCTCGCTTTCTGTCCTATAGCGAAAACCTCTCTAAAAAAAAAAAAAATATATTTAATTTAATTTCTTTATTTTAATTTGACCAGAGACGTACAGAATGAAAGAAAGCGAGAGAGATGGAAAGTGAGAAAGCAAGACACCAGGTCCAGGACTTGAACCGTGGTCAGCCATGTGGGAGTCCAGCGCCCTTAGCCACCACACCACCTGCTGGGCCCCCCATTATGTATATTCTTAAATAGATACTTCCTCCATGAAGACTATTCTGGTAGGCTCTCGGCTAAACCTCTTTAAACCCTCATAACTGCCAGCTGAGGTCAGGTCTCCTCGGGCCCATTTCATAGATGAGGAAACTGAAGCCCAGAGAGAAGTCCTTTGTCCAGGTGACCTAGCAGGTCAGGGATGCAGCAGCTATGTGACTCCATTCCTGTCAAAGTCAAAAGCCCACCCCTGTCCTCTATCTTGAACTGCTGCCCAAAGACTCACTAATGGATACTGTTCAGTGGGACTTACTAGAGGTCTGTCCTGCTGCCTTGCTGGGGATCCCTTCAGTGCCCAGAACAGTGCTAGGCTAGATCAGTGTTTGTGGAATCTACTCCAGTCCTCTCAACTCCTCAAGCAGAAGAAGGTATCATTAGCTCTGTTTTATAGAGGAATGTATACAGAGTCAGAGAAGGGCATGAATGATAAAGCTGGGACACAAGACCAGGTTATCTAGCACCGCAGTTTGGGTTCTAACCACCTCTTTCTCCCAGAATTGCTGCCACCTCCCACCCGTAGTCAAAATTTAGTGCTCAGGGGACTAGCAGTTAGCGTAATGGCTATGTTGCTGAACTCCCATGTAGCCAACTGCGGTTCGAGTCCTGGACCCAGTGGCTTAAACTCAGGCTGGGCGCGTGTGTGTGCGTGCCCAAGATCCCGAGAGCAGAATGGAGGAGAAGGGATTACGGCATGGCCATCCCCTTTGGGGGGTGATTTCTCGCTTTCTATCTCTCTGTCTCTCTCTGTCTGTCTGGCGCATGCACACGCCCTATAGCAAAAACCTCTCAAAAAAAAAAAAAAAATTTAGTGCTCACTACATTCCAGGTACTATACTAGACGTAGATGAGCCTGTGAATCCTCTCCATGGCCCTCGGAGGTAGGCATTATCCTCCACATTCTACACGTGGGAAAGAAGAGGCCCAGAAAGATTCACTGAGGACTTCCGGCTCCAAGTTCCCTAGCAATGCTAAGGAATGCCACCCATTCACTTACCCTGCCAGGTAGGCCACGTGGCCTGTGCTAGGGTCACAGGTTAGGCCACTACTGTTCTGGGCTGTGATGCCAAGCACCTTCTCGAGTGACACCTGCAAAGAAAAGGCCCAAGTCAGAAGCACCTGCCCCCACAGGTCCCACACGGCATAGTAGCCTTGGCTACCCACTCAGTTCCTGCTGCATTTAATGCACACACACCCCACTGAACTGCTGTAGTCAGGCTACCGGCCAGGAGCCACCATTTACTCTTCTCAGTATTCCTTGACAAATGCATAGTGCCAGGGCCTGGAAGGTGAAGGACATGGAATGGTAAGGAGGCCCGATAATTTGCCTTCCTGGCTCATGTTCTGGTGGTGCAGGGGATGGAGGAGTGGAAATAGAACAGAAGAAATATGTAAATTAAATGATAGGTAAAGATAAGAGCAATAAAAAAAAAAAAAAAAGCAAGACAGGAGGTTAGGAGGACAGGAGAAGGGGAAAAATACGGAAGCAAAAAAGTGACCTTTGGGACCAGCAGTTGGTGTAATGGCTATGTCGCTGGACTCCCATGTAGTTGACCATGGTTCGAGTCCCAGACCTGGTGGCTTAAACTCACACCGGGCGCATGTGCGTGCGTGCCCAAAATCCCGAGAGGAGAACAGAGAAGGGACTGCAGTGTGGCCATCCTCCCTGGGGGGTAGTTTCTCGCTTTTTGTCTCTCTGTTTCTGTCTGTCTTTCTGGTGAGTGCATGCACCCTACAGCAAAAACCCCTCAAAAAAAAAAAAAAAAAAAAAAGGTGACCTTTGAATAAGTTTCTAAGTACTTTCTTTAAAAAAGTATTTACTTAGGGACCAGCAGGTGGTGTAGTGGCTACATGGCTGGATTCCCACATGGCTGACTGTGGTTTGAGTCCCAGACCTGCTGGCTTGAAACTCAGGCTGGGTGTGTGTGCCCAAAATCCCGAAAGGAGAATTAAAGAGAAGGAGCTGTGGCATGGCCATCCTCCCTGGAGGGTGATTCCTCACTTTCTGGCTCTCTAGTGAGCGCACGTGCCCTACATCAAAAATCCTTCTTGGGACCAGCAGTTAGCATGATGGCTATGTTGCTGGATTCCCATGTAGTCGACCGCGATTTGAGTCCTGGACCTGGTGGCTTAAACTCACGCCAGGCACGTGTGAGTATGTGCCCAAAATCCCGAGAGGAGAATGGAGGAGAAGGGACTGCGGCATGGCCATCCCCTCTGGGGGGTGATTTCTCTCTTTCTGTCTCTCTGTCTCTGTCTCTCTGGTGAGTGCACGCACTCTGTAGCAAAAACCTCTCCAAAAAAAGAAGTACTTATTTATTATTATTATTTTAAATATTTTAAAATTAATTAATTAATTTTTTAGAATTATTTTATTTAACTTTATTAATTAATTTTATTTTACCAGAGAGGGACAGAGTGAGAGAGAGAGGGAAAGTGAGAAAGCAAGTCACCAGGTCCTGGGACTTGAACTGAGGTGGGCCATGTGGGAGTCTAACACCTTAACCACCATGCCACCTGCTAGCCCCATATTTTTTTATTATTTTAAAAGTTTGCTATAGGGCATGTGTGCTCACCAGAGAGAGGGGAGGTAAGAAAGCAAGTCACCAGGCCCAGGACTTGAACCACAGCCAGCCATGTGGGAGTCCAGCACCTTAACCACCATGTCACCTGATAGCCCCAGTACTTTTTTTATAATTGCCAGTAGTGTGTGTGTACTCACCAGAAAAGAAAGATAAAATGCCCCCAATGGGTATAGTCCCACTACAATCCTTTTCCCTCCATTCCTTCTTCCTGTCAGGATTTTGAGTATGCACGCACACATATCCAGCATGTCTTTCAAGTCAGAGTTCAAGCCACAGTCAGCTATGTGGGATCCAGGTCCTAAGGCACAGTGCTTAACTACTGTGCTATGGGGCTGGCCTTTTAAGAACTTTATATGGATGAAAGATGAATTCCCGCAACCACCCAAGGAAGAAAACATTATTATCACCCCTATTTCACAGATAAGGACATTGAGGCCTAGGCAATCTGGATCTAAAGTCAGCACTTTGGGTCCTATAGGGGAGACAGAAGCGAGCAAAAGTAGACTCTGTTCCTTCATCAAATTTACAGGCTACAAGTTTCAACAAGTAAAGAAACAAGTGAATAATCACATTTAAAACTGTAAAACCTGGGCCAACTCTGTAGCATGGTGGTAATGTGCCATTCAAGAGAATCCAGATTCAGGACCAGCAGTTAGCGTAATGGCTATGTCGCTGGACTTCCACATAGTCAACCGCGGTTTGGGTCCTGGACCTGGTGGCTTAAAACTCATGCCAGGCGCATGTGCGTGAGTGCCCAAGATTCCGGGAGGAGAATGGAGGAGAAGGGATTGCGATGTGGCCATCCCCCTAGGGGGTGATTTCTTGCTTTCTGTCTCTTTCTCTGTCTGGCGAGCACACGCGCCCTATAGCAAAAACCTCTAAAAAAAAAGAGAGAGAGAGAAGCCAGATTCCACATAGCAGCAGGGTTAAAATCCTAGTCTGGTCAGCCTGCAACGTACTGGGCACATATCATGAGTGCCCAAGAGCCAGTGGACTACAAGAAGGGGATTGTAGATGACCAGACCTTGGGGAGGGTGCTCATTTCTCTCTCTCTCTCTCTGTTTTTCATGTACACCTGCATGGGCTCTATCATGAGTAAGGGAAAAAAAATTGGGGGCTAGTAGATAGTATGGAGGTTAAGGCACTGGATCCCACGTGGTTGACTGCATGGTTCTTGTCCTAGACTCGTGGAAAATTACACCAGGTGTGTGTATGCCCAAAACCCTAAGGGGAGACTTGAAGGAGAAGGGATTGTGATGTGACTATCCCCTGGTGGGTTATTTCTCACTTTCCTCTTTTTTTTAGAGAGAGAGAGATTTTTGCTTTAGGATGCATGCCCTCACCGGAGAGACAGAGAGAGAGAGAAAGTGAGAAATCACTCCTTAGGAAGATGGCCACACCACAATCTCTTCTCCATTCTCCTCTTAAGACTTTGGAACACATGCACACATTCCTGGCATGAGTTTTTTTTTTTTTTTTTTTTTTTTTTTTTTTTGAGAGGTTTTTGCTATAGGGCGCATGAGCCCGCCAGACAGATAGAGAGAGACAGAGAGATAGAAAGCGAGAAATCACATTGGCCACACTGCAATCCCTTCTCCTCCGTTCTCCTCTCGGGATCTTGGGCATGCACACACATGCGCCCAGCGTGAGTTTAAGCCACCGGGTCCAGGACTCGAACCGCAGTGGACTACGTGGGAGTCCAGCAACATAGCCATTATGCTAACTGCTGGTCCCGCTGGCATGAGTTTTAAGTTGCTGGGTCCAGGATTTGAACCACAGCTGACGTGAGAGTCCAGCAATGTAACCATTATGTCATCTGCTGGTCCCCCTTCTTCTCTCTCTCTGGCTAGCGCACATGTCCTAAAACAAAACTAAAGAAAGAAAGAAATTTGAAAAATATTATTAAAAACTCAAAGCAAAATAAATCAAATGGGCCAGACTCCATTCACAGTTGATTAAATAATTTATGTAGGGTATGTTTTATGTATTATCAGATTTTTAAAAATTTATTTTTTCCCCTACAGCGTACATATGCTCTCTGCAGAGACAGAGAGAGGGAAAGTGAGAAAACACCTCTCATGGAGGTGATCACGCTGTAATCTCTTCTCCATCTCTTCCTCCACTGGGATCTTGAGTACTTATGCATATGGGCCCAGTGTGTGTTCTTTTTCTTTTTAAAAGAATTATTTTATTTAGCTATATTTATTTAGAGGGACAGAGCAAGAACGAGAGAGAAAGAGAGAGGGAAAGTGAGAAAGTAAGCCTCCAGGTCCAAGACTCAAACCTCATTTGCCCATGTGGGAGTCTAGTGCCCTTAACCTCCACACCACCATCTGACACCCCCCTGCCCAGCGTATTTTTCAAGCTTCAGGTTCAGGACTCAAATTGCGGGGTCAGCCACATGGGATCCAGCCACCTCAACTACCATGTCACTAGCTGCCCCCAAAATTGTGGCATTTTTGTATTTTGAAGAAACTAGTTGTTTGTTTGTTTGGCGAGGTTTTTGCTAAAGGGCGCGTGCACTTGCCAGAAAGACAGACGGAAAGCGAGAAATCTCCCCCTGGGGGGATGGCCATGCTGCAATCCCTTCTCCTCCATTCTCTCTGGATCTTGGGCACGCACGCACACATGCTTGGTGTGAATTTAAGCCACCAGGTCTGGGACTCGAACCGTGGTCAACTACATGGGAGTCCATTGACATATCCATTATGCCAATTGCTGGTCCTCAAGCAAGTCCTTGACCTCAGAATTGAAAGCTGAATATAGGATAACAGCAGTTAATGTTTATTGAACATTTACCAGAGCCAGGCACTGTTCAACTACCTACAACTGTACTGCTTTATTTACTTATTTGTAATCTTATTTATTTTTTGAGATATTTTTGCTGTAAGTGCATGCACTCGCCGGAGAGACAGAGAGAGAGAAAGTGAGGAAATTATCCCTCAGGGGAGATGGCCATGCAACAATCCCTTTTCCTCCATCCACGCACATACACCTGGCATAAGTGTCAAGCTCCTGGGTTGGGGACTCAAACAATGGCCAACCACATGGGAGTCCAGCACCTTAACTATTATGTCACTTGCTGGCCCCTGTACGGATTTATTTCATGCTCACAATAACGCTATGATATAGTTACTTGTCATCATCATTATGATCTTCATCTACAGATGAGGAAATAGAGGTTCAGAGGGGTTACCCACACAGGAGCCGGACAAGGATTCTAACACAGACAATCCAGCCATGATATTCATGTTGTTCACTACATCAGGCAGCGTTACTGAGCATTAGTATAACTGGTCATTTTTAGACTAGGTTTTTTTGCAAGCCAGATGGACTCTGTGCTGATAAACAAGTAAAATAAATAAATGACATTTATCTAAAATGCACAACAATAATGATAGCATTAGCTAACACTAACAAGAGTTCGTGCAATGTACCAGGTGTTGTTTTAAATGCTAAAGATACCTAATCCTGGTACCAGCAGATGGCGTAATGGTTACATCGCTGGACTCTCAAGTAGCTGACCGAGGTTTGAGTTCCAGACCTGATGGCTTAAACTCACGGCGGACGGGCATGTTTGCGTGCATGCCCAAGATCCCGAGAGGAGAATGGAGGAGAAGGGATTGCTGCGTGGACGGGCATGTTTGCGTGCATGCCCAAGATCCCGAGAGGAGAATGGAGGAGAAGGGATTGCTGCGTGGACGGGCATGTTTGCGTGCATGCCCAAGATCCCGAGAGGAGAATGGAGGAGAAGGGATTGCTGCGTGGCCGGGGGGGGGGGGGGGGAATAGCAAAAAAACAAACAAACAAGCAAGCAAACAAGCCAAAAAAAAACTCACACATGCCCAAAATCCCAAGAGAATGGAGAAAAAGGGATTGCAGCATGGCAATCCTGGGAGGCCATCCCCCATGGGGGGTGATTTCTCACTTTCTGTCTCTCTGTCTCTCTCTGTCTGGCGAGTGCACGTGCCCTATAGCAAAAAAAAAAAAAAAAAAAAAAAAAAACCTCTCCAAAAAAAAAATTTTTTTTTCTAAGCTCATTTAATCCTCACAAACACCCTGTGCGGGATTCCTACGTTATTATTCTCTTTTAATTTTGTTTCCAGGATGAAATCTTCATTATTCTCACTAACAGATGAGGAAATTGGGGCCCAGAAGAGCTCATAACTTGCTAGAATAGAATTAAGGTTTAAACTCAAGAAGTATGCCTCTGAATTTGCTATTGATATACTCCTACAAACGCAGTGTAAGAGCTCATATGCACTTGAAGAATACACGAAATAAGGGCTATGAAGTACAGGCCCCGGGTGAGACTAGGTGGATATCTGCCTTAGACTGGACTTCAGGAAGGCATCACGGTAGGGATGAATATTCAAGCTGAGACTTGAGGGATGGAAAGGAGCCAACCAGGTAGACTAGGAAAAAACTCAGGCAGAGGAATCACCAAATAGAAAAGCTGGGAAACAGAAAAGAACTTGGAATCTCAGGAAAACAGAAAGTAGGACAATATGACTGAACCTTGATGACAGGACATGGGAAGTACTGCCAGACAGGCGGGCAGGAGTCACTAGCCCAGAGTCCTACAGCCGGAAGTGGGTAATATATCGTAAATGAACAGGCAGCATTAATGCACAGAGTAGACAGGAAATACCAGCAGCTGTATATATACACTTACGGACAGAAAAGTGGGAGGGGCACGGGGTAAAGGGGCGGGACCTGGGACAAGAGGCGTGGCCCGGGAGCAACCAGAGGGGACTAGGCGAGGTCTGATGGGCGGGGCCAAGGATTTGTGGGCGGGACCAGGGGCGGCCCAAGGAAGCCGGGAACTGGAGTAGGACCAGCAGCTCCTCACCCGGTTCTGCACCGTGTCCTCGGGCGCCGGCGGTAGTCGCGTCCGCCGCCGCAAGCAGAGAGGTGGGACCGGGGGCGGAGAGGACAGACCCCTCCGTGCCGGAACTCCCGCCATGATAGATGGCAGCTTCTCGACCGCATCATTCCGCGCGTAGCCTCCGGGCCCTACGGCCGCCATCGTCGCTCCGAAATCGGACGACCGTTATACTCCTTAACTGCCGCAGCCGCCACGACCCACTCGAACAGTGAACCGCCGCGGGAAGGCCGGAGCCACTGCCCATTGGACGGACCGGGGCACCGGTCTGGCCAATCTCAGGGCTGCCGGGCGGCACTTATGGCCAATGGGCGCTAAGAGGCGGGGCGGAGTGGATTGACTGGTGGAGCTACAGCTGTTTGAGTCTTGATCAAACGTCGTGATGTTTTTCACTGTTAACTGAAACCTACTGAAAGCTTTAACTTTCAGGAGGTTAAGGCCAGAGCCTCTTTACCTCGCTTTTCGCCATCCAGGGCGACACACATCCGAGCTGAAGCAGTTGCCCGGATGTGAGTGGAGGGTGGAGCGAAAAGAGATTAACAAACCAGTGGATTCAGCTGGCGCAAACTCAGAAACCATCCGCCAAACAGTCCCGACGCCACCTCTCCCCCAACACGTGACGATGATCAGGACGGAGAAAAGCCGGTTTTGCGCCGACGAACGGGCTTTTCCCTATTCGCCACGTGACAAGGGCGTAGGCCGCGGTAACGCAGAGGGTTGCGTAGTGCGCAGGAGCTGTGGGCTTTTCCCCCGTCACGTGACAAGCTATCAAAGACGTCACGTGAATCAGGCGTAGAACGCGCGGGCAGGGCGTGGTTCGGCGGCGCCTGGCGAGTACGAAAGTGCTACCCCCTGACCGGGCAATACGCAGCGGGGTTGGACAGCCATGCCCAAGTACTGCAGGGCGCCAAACTGCTCCAACACTGCGGGCCGACTGGGATCGGATAACCGCCCAGTGAGCTTCTACAAGTGAGCGCAAGCGCGGGGCGGGGCTTGGGGAGGCGGGGCATGGAGAGGGCGTGGCCGCGTGAGGGGCGGGGACTGGTGGTAAATGCAACTCTGCGGGGCACCCGGGCTAGTTTGAGCGTGTTAGGGAGTAGGGTTAGAAAGGTGAAAAGTAGATATTCTCAGGAGTAAACCTTGCGTATGCAAAGGAGCAAATATGTAGATGGTTAACTAAAGCGAGTGAGCGGAGGAGGGGGAGAGATGCGTAGGGAGAAGCCATTCTGCAGAAGCCCACTTACCGCTCCTAGAATCTGAGGCATCTCAAATTCGAAACGTGTGAAACTGAGCATCTACTCTTGTCTCCCCAAAACCTTCCAGTCTTCCTGTCTTAATAGCTTGTTCCATTTTTTTGTTGCTCAGACTAAAATCCTTAGTCATCCTTACTACTACTCTTTCCTCACACTGAAGAAAATCAGCATGAGCTTTCAGGTAAAAAATTTTCCCATTTATCTGGCTGAAATAACAGACACGGAAAAAGGCAGCTGAAGAGTTCGTAGGAAAGCATCAGTTTCTCTCAGGGATGACACAGATGTAAAGCGGCAGAACACCCCTTCTTCCAGTGACTGTTGCTTTCTTACTCTTTGGGAAAATTTATTGTCTAAAATCAGAGATTATCACAATTTTTGTTCTTAGGAATTTTATCAGTAGAAATGAAACATCTTACTTTTGCCTGGAGGAGCTAAGTCACTTTGATGAAGAAAAGCAGCTTCAATTTACAGTCCAGGTTCAGGACTTCAGATAAAGGGTTTCTGGACACGTTATTCCACGTTTGTCTTAACTGTATTGCTTCCAAGGAGACAGGACCATGGGCCCATTTCACGATCCAGACCTGTCATTGGTCCCTTTACACACAGCCCCAGTTTGCTTTGAGCCCATTCAAACACTGCTTCGCTTATATTTCACCCAAATTTGACCCTCCCTCCAAACCGAAATAATACTAACTTTTCCTTTGTTTGGTAAGACGTCCTACAGAATCTCTAGTGCATAGACTCTCATTGCCATAGTAAATAAACCTGACTTTGTTAGATTACAGGTTTGCCTTTGCAGGTCTTAACCTAGGTAGACTAGGATACATTCCTCATCTGGTCCATCAGCAAATCTTGGCTTTCCCTTTAGAATCTAGAATTTGATCACTTCTAACCTGCTCCTCTCTCCCTACCCTGGTCCTGACCATTATCACCTCCCAAACAGACTATTTTAGTAACCTCTTCATTGGTCTCCCTGCTCCCACCCCTGCCCTTCGCCCTAGTCTGTTCACCCAATTGTTCACCTTCTAGGAATTCCCTGAGAAAACCCCAGCATGCTCTGGGCCAGGTGATACCAGGAGTGGATTGCTGGAGAGGGACCCTGGTGGAAATGCCTGTCACTCTTTCTATGTCTCTTTCATAGAAAAAGAAAATAAATTAAAAAAAAAAAAAAAAGAATTATTTGGGACCAGCAGATGGCTTAAAAGTTATGTTGCTGGACTCCCACATGGCCAACCACAGTTTGAGTCCCAGATCTGGTGGCTTGAAACTCACACTAGGCATGTGTGTGTGCATGCCCAAAGTCCTGAGAGGAAAATGGAAGTGAGTGGATTTTGGTGTGGCCATCCCCCTGGGGGGTGATTTCTCACTTTCTGTCTCTCTGGCGAGTGTATGAGCCCTATAACAAAAATCTCTCTTAAAAAAAGAAAAAGAATTAATTAATTAATTTATTTATTTATTTGTAGAGGTTTTTGCTATCAGGCGCGTGCACTCCCCAGAAAGACAGAGAGACAGAAAGCACGAAATTACCTGCCGGGGGGGTTGGCCATGCCATAATCCCTTCTCCTTCATTCTCCTCTCAGGATCATGGGCACACATGCACACGCGCCCAGTGTGAGTTTAAGCCACTGGATCCGGGACTTGATCTGTGGTCGACTACATGGGAGTCCAGCAACATAGCCATTATGCCAACTATGCTGGTCCCAATATTGTTTATTGTTTTTTAATTTGACCAGAGAGAGAGAAAGTGAGAAAGCAAGCTGCCAGGTTCAGACTCAAACCAGGGTTGACCATGTGGGAGTCCAGCACCTTAGCTACCATACCATCTGCCAGCGCCTAAATAAATTTTTTCAAAAAGGAAAGAAAGAGCCAGCTGGTGGTGTGGTAGTTAAGGTACCTGGATCCTACTTGGCTGACTGAAGTTTGAGTATCAGACCCAGGGACTTGAAAAATCACACTGGGCATGTGCATGCATGCCCAAAATCCTGAGAGAAGAAGGGATTGCAGGGTGGCCATCCCCCCTAGGGAGTGATTTCTCACTTTCTCTCTCAGGCGAGTGCATGTGCCCTATGGCAAAAATCTTTAAAAAAAGAATAAAAACAAAAACCTACAAAGTTTACAAGAGCTGGTCCCCCAATACCTGTACAAGTGCGTTTTCTCCTTCCTGTCCCTACTCTGCCTTAGCAACACTGGCCTGTGCTATGCCATATTTCTTTAGCATGCCAGGCATGTTTTTGCCACTGGGCCTTTGCCTATGCCATTCCCTCTGCTTTAAAAGTTCTTGCTTGAGGGACCAGCAGTTAGCGTAATGGCTATGTCACTGGACTCCTGCATAGTCAACTGCGGTTTGAGTCATGGTGGCTGGACACTCACGTCAGGTGTGTGTGTGTGTGTGTGTGTGTGTGTGTGTGTGTATGTACCCAAAATCCCAGAAGGAGAATGTATTGCAGTGTGGCCATCTCCCCTGGGAATCGAGTTCTCATTTTCCCTTTCACTCTTTCTCAGTGAGTGCATGCATCCTATAGGAAAAAAAAAAAACTTGCCTTCATGACCACTACCCTATATAAATTTGTAATCCTCTCCGAAACACACTCATAATTCTTGCTGCTCGCCTCCTGCTTTACTTCTCCCTCTAGCACATCACTATCTGGCATATCACATATTTGATGTATTCATTCATTGTTTCCCCCAGTAGAATGTCGGCTCCATAAGACTAGGGAATTTTGTCTCTTGTTTCCGGTTGTGTCCCCAGTCTCTAGCACAGTGTCTAGCACATAGTGGCTGCTCAGAAATATTTGTAGGATGGATTTGCTGACTGTGTTTTAGATGTGCTTATCAGGAAACCCAGCAGTCCATTTCCCAGTTATTTTATTTATTTATTTTTTGGATAGATGGTGTGTGCACTCAACAGAAACAGACAGACAGAAGGAGAGAGAAAGAGAGGAGAAAGCATCCTCTATAGGGAGTGATCTTGCCTCAGTTCTTTCTCTTTTACCTCTTCATCCTTTTGGGATTTGGGATATAGATGGACATCTGGTGTGTTTCTCAAGCTAATGGGTCTGGAACTCAAACCATGTAGTCAACCATGTGGGCTCTGGTCATGGAGCTGGCCTACCTAGCCATCCTTTGAGGGACCTTGGTGCAGGGTAAATGTGTGCAGTGCAGTTGTTTTTATTTAATTGTATTTGTTGTCATTATTTTATTCTCAAAGTTGACCAAAGAGAGAAAGACAGAGAGGGAAAGTGAGAAAGCAAGCTGCCAGGTCTGGGATTCGAACTGCAGTCAGACACATGGAAGTCCAGTTGCCCTAATCACCACACCACCTGCTGGCACCTGCAGTGCAATTTTTAAACCTAAATACATGTGTCCCAATTTGCTTTTTTTTAATTTTAAAGGTTTTTTTTTAAGAATTATTTAACTTTATTTATTATTATTATTTTTATATTTCCGAAGAGAGACATGGGGTGGGGGTGAGAGGAAAAGTGAGAAAGCAAGCCTCTAGGTCTGGGACTCAAAACACAGTTGGCCATGTGGAAGTCCAGCGCCCTTAACCACACCACCTGCTGCCCCCTCCCCCCAAATTTGCTTTTAAAAATGTATCACTTTTTTTTTTTTTTTTTTGGAGAGGTTTTTCGCTATAGGGCGCGTGCGCTCGCCAGACAGACAGAGAGAGACATAGAGACAGAAAGCGAGAAGTCACCCCCCAGGGGGGATGGTCACGCCGCAATCCCTTCTCCTCCATTCTCCTCTCGGGATCTTGGGCACGCGCGCACACGCACCCGGCGTGAGTTGTAAGCCACCGGGTCCGAGACGCGAACCGCGGTCGACTACGTGGGAGTCCAGCGACATAGCCATTACGCTAACTGCTGGTTCCCAAAAATGTATCACTTTTGGGCCAGCAGGTGATGTGGAGGTTAAGGCAACTAGATTCTACACAATCAACTGCACGGTTCAAATCCCAGACCCAGTAGCTTGAAAAACACTCCAGGCATGTCTAAAATCCTGAGAGGAAGGGATTAAGGTGTGGCCATTCCTCTCCTTCCCCTCCCAACCGGCCAGGTTGTAATTTCTAGCTTGCTCTCTCCCTCTCTCCTACTCTCCCTCTCTACCCCCAGCAGGCACACATGCCCTATAGTAAACTTTAAAAAAAAAGGTGGTGGGGGGGACCCATCAGGTGACTTGGAGGTTAAGGCTCCGAATCCCATATGGCCAACTATGCAGTTCAGGTCCCAGACCCAGTGGCTTGAGAATCATGCTGAGTACATGTGCATGGTTGTCCAAAATCTGGAGAGGAGACTGGAGGAGGAGGAACTGTAGCATGGCCATTCCCTCTGGGCGATGGGTTATCACTTTACTTCTCTCTAGCTCTCTCTCTCTCTCTTTCTCTCTCTCTCTCTCTGGTGAGCGCACAGACCCTATAGCAAAAACTAAAAAAAAAAAAAAAGAAAAAAAGAAAAGAAAATGCATCACTCTGGCACTTTTATTTATTCAGCAACTCTTTGAGTATCTCCTGGAGAAGCAAGTAACCACAGGAACCTTGATAGATCTTATTCCTGTCATGTTGGAGCTCATAGATAGGTGAGAGGTCCAGTATTGAAGAACTGAGTACATAACTTGGGAGTCATTCATGAGCCTTTGCTTTTGTTTCTTTTTTTTTTTTTCTTTAAGAATTATTTATTTATAGGGACCAGCAGTTAGCGTAATGGCTATGTCTCTGGACTCCCACGTAGTCGACCGCGGTTCGCGTCCCGGACCCGGTGGCTTAAACTCACACCAGGCGCGTGTGCGTGCATGCCCAAGATTCCGAGAGGAGAATGGAGGAGAAGGGATTGCGGCATGGCCATCCCCCCGGGAGGTGATTTCTCGCTTTCTATCTCTCTGTCTCTCCCTGCCTGTCTGGCAAGCACACGCGCCCTATAGCAAAAAAAAAAAAAAAAAAAAAAAAAAAAAAAAAAAAACCTCTCCAAAAAAAGAAAGGAAAAAAAAAGAATTATTTATTTATCTCATTCCACTTGTTGTTGTTGTTATTATTATTATTATTATTATTATTTTGGAGAGGTTTTTTGCTATAGGGTGTGTGTGCTCACCAGAAAGACAGAGAAAGACAGAAAGAGAGAAATCACTCCCCAGAGGAGATGACCACACCACAATCCCTTCTCTTCCATTCTCTTCTCAGGATCTTGGGCATGTACACACACATGCCCAGCATGAGTTTAAGCCACCAGATCCGGGACTTGAACTGCAACTGACTACATGGGAGTCCAGCGACATAGCCATTATGCCAACTGCTGGTCCCTGTTGTTATTTTTTAAAAATTTGACCAGAGACAGACAGATTTATGTGTTTATTTAATTCCATTTGTTGTTGTTTTTAATTTGACCAGAGATAGACAGAGTGAGAGAGAGAAAGGGAAAGGAAGAAGGTAAGCTTCCCAATCCCGGTCTCAAACTGTGGTTGGCCATGTGGGAATCCAGCACCTTTAACCACCATACCACCTGCCAGCCCCTTGTTTCTGTTGTTTGTTTGTTTTAAGTTTAGTTACTTCAGGACCAGCAGGTGGTGTGGTGGTTGAGGTGCTGGACTCCCACATGGTCAACTGCAATTCAGGTCCCGGACCTGGCAGCTTTCTCTCACTCACTCTCTCTGGTGACCACACATGCCTTATAGCAATTTAAAGAAAAATAATAACAATAAATAAAACTAAATAAATCTTTTTTTAAAAAGTGTAGTTACTTCTTTCATGAGAGTAAAAGGCAAACAGAAAAAAGAGACATGCATCCCAGATCGGGTCTCGCACCACAGTCCACCCCAGTCTTTCTGGCCAGCCAGGATCATAGAGCCGCTTGCCTGGTAGGGACAGGTCAATTGGGGGTTCTGGGATCACTCATATTGATCCAGCTTTGCTTGAGCAGTGTTTTACCACTGTGCCACTGTGCTGGCCTTTTTTGTTTGTTTGTTTGTTTGTTTGTTTGTTTGTTTTTAAAGAATTTATTTAATTTTTATTTATTCATTCATTTATTTTTAATTTGACCAGAGAGAGACACAGAGAGAGAGGGTGACAAAGCAAGCCACCAGGCCCAGGACTCAAACTGTGGTCAGCCATGTGGGAGTGTCCAGCATCTTAACCACTATGCTACCTGCTTGTCCCCCCCCCTTTTTTTAAGATCATTATTTAAAGTTTAGTTCCTTTGTTTTTGTACCACTGCCCTCATTTTGTCCATTAACCTATCCTTTGGTTGTACCCTCCAAACACATCTCCATCTTACAACAACAATTCCTAACACTGGCAATACAGTTATAAATGCAAATGAGAAAATTCTAACTATTCAGAAATAAGGAAAAAAACTACATCTGCAGACAAACTGCTTCTCATCCTATCCAGTGTCACCATGTAATCTGGTCTGCCATCATCAACACTGTGATAGCTGCTTGCTGGTCTCCCTGCTTCCACATGCCTCCCTTGAACGATGGTAATTTACTTAGAGAGCACTTAGTGTACGCCAGCCACTGTCCTAAGTGCTTTCCATAGAATAAGGAGAACAATGACAGCTCTACCCAGTGGCCAGGTGACTTTCTAAAAATCAGTTCATGTCTTTGTTGACTCCCACCAACGTCTCACTTAGGCTAGCACATTTGCATCTAAGGCCTAGTCTGAATCATCTTGTAGCAGGCATCTAGCCAAGAGTTAATTGAGGAACAGTTTCTTTTTCTTTTTCTTTTTTTTTTTTTGGAAAGGTTTTTGCTATAGGGTGCATGCACTCACCAGAAAGACAGAGACAGAGAGACGAAAAGCGAGAAATCACCCCCTAGAGGGATGGCCACGCCGCAATCCCTTCTCCTCCATTCTCCTCTTGGGATCTTGGGCACGCACACACACACACACACACACACACACGGGTGTGAGTTTAACCAGGTCCAGGACTTGAACCGCAGTCAACTACATGGGAGTCCAGCGACATAGCCATTATGCCAACTGCTGGTCCTGAGAAATCGTTTCTAAATAGATTCAGGAGAGGACATGGAGGCCAGGTGGGAAACAAAGTGAAACACTGAGGGAGTGACTGCCTGGAAGTATCTTGAGAACCTGCCTAGCAGCCATAGAGAACATTGATGAGCTCTGTTTTAGGTCCTTTAAGGGACAGTGATAGTCATCTCTAATTGGAGGTAGGTAGGATTGTCAGTTTGGAATTGCAGCTGGCTGGCAATCACAAGTCCACAAATAAGAGTGACTTAAACAAGTAATGGAGTGGGGCCAACAGGTGGTATGGTTAAGGTGCTGGACTCCCACATGGTTGACCATGGCTTGAGTCCCAGACCTGGCAACTTGCTTTCTCTTTCTCTGGTCAAGTTGAAGAAGAAGAAGAAATAAAATCAGGGACTGGCAGATGGCATGGTGGTTAAGGACACAAGTCTCCCACATGGCCTACTGTGGTTCGATTCTCAGACCTGGTGGCTTGCTTTCTCACTTTCTCTCTTGCTCACTCTGTCCTTCTCTGATCAAATTAAAATAAATAAATAAATTGAGTTAAATAGAGTAATTCTTAAAAAATAATAAATAAAATTAAATGAATAATTCTTAAAAAAAAAAAATGATGGGGGCACTTGTTAGCAGTATATGCCACTCCATGCTCATGGGGTCAGTGTGGTTCAGTTATGCCAACTCCCTAAATCTTAGTGCCTTATTACAATGAAGCTATTTTTGTTCACACCATGTCTTTGAAGATCATTTGTGGCCCTGTTCTATAGCATCTCCTGGTAAATTTTGTATTTAGAAGTGGCCCATGTCACATTCACTTGCATACTTTTGACCAAAGCAAGTCTGTGTGGCAAGCCTCAGGTCAGTGGGAGTGGAAATGTGTGATCTCCATATGGGGAAAAGCAATGATGTTTTGTTTTGTTTTTCCAATGTTTTGAAAATAATACAACACAAGCTTTCTTTTCCCTCACATAAAATAAGTGGAGGTACTAGTATAGCTGTTCCACGGTAATCAGAGACGAGGGTCTGATCTTATCATCCTTAGGATATGACTTCCATCCAAGATGGCTGCCTATGCCTGGACACCATGCCCTACCATTCCTCACAGGGAGGAAAGGGAAGACCGAAAGGAAGAGCAAAAAGAACTCAACTTGAAACTGAATCAGCCCTCTTTATAAGGCCTTCCCAGAAACCCCACCCATTGGCAGCTTCTTCATCATCGGTCACTCCCAATGGCAAAGAAACTGGGAAACATGGCCTTTAAGCTGGGCATTTAACCACCCTGAAGAAATTTTGAGTTATGTTAGGGAGGGAGAAAAGAACTTCTAGCAGTATATGTTACTCCATGCTCTAAAGATGACCAGATTAAAATAGCCTACAGAAAGGAGAACATTTGCTGTACACTCAAGATAGGCTTTTATATTTTTCTTTATTCATGATAAATAGGTACATGCAGAGAGAGAGGCAGGCAGACAGAGGTGAGCACCCTCCATGGGGCCTGGTCATGCCACCATCTCCTCCAGACCGTCAGATCTGGGGCATCTGCATACCTGCTTGGTGCGTTTCAAGCTGACCAAGCCAAGGATTCAAACCACAGTTGTCAGATGGGATCCAGCTTCTCTTTGGCAGCTTGGTACCACTGCACCATGGAGCTGGTCCAGGTAGGTGTTCAGAGAGGAATGTTGCCTATTATAAATGATGCTACTGGACTGATCCCATAGTCTAGTGGTTAAGGAAGCCAATCTCATGTGGCCGATCTTGATTGAAATTTCAGCCCCAGCAGCTTGAAAATCACTGTGTACATGTGTGTATGTGCCCTAAATCCTGACAGGATGGAAAAATGGAGGAGAGAGGATTGTGATGTGGCCACACCCTCTTGGGAAATACTTTCATTTCTTTCTCTGTCTCTGTCTCCCTGAAGCACACATATACCCCTTCTGGGATTTAAAGGAAGAATGAATGAATGAGTGAGTGCTGCTACCCAAAAGAACAAAAAGGAATCAGACCAAATTAGAGGGAGGCTTCTTGTGATGCTCATTTTCCTCCTTTCCTTTTGAACTACTCTAATTCCATTTGACCTGAGCATCCCTTCCTATTTAAGGGATCATCCCAAATGTCCAACATAACCCTGAAGCATTTATTGGCCAGAACTTAGTCATGTGGCTACATTATCTGCAAAAGAGCCTGGAAAATTAGTCTTTTTTTTAGAGAGAGAGATTTTTGCTATAGGATATATGCACTCGCCAGAGAGACAGACAAAAAGTGAGAAATCACCCCCTGGGGAAATGGTCATGCCGCAATCACTTCTATTCTCCACTCAGGATCTTGGGCGTGCAAGCACATGTGCCCAGCATGAGTTTTAAGTCACTGGGTCCAGAGCTTGAACCACAGTCGACTATGTGGGAGTCCAGCGACCTAACCATTACACCATCTGCTGGTCCCGGAAATACAGTCTTTTAGCAGGACATATGATAGCCTCAAATCCAGTTGGAGTTTCATTAGTAAGGAAAAAGAAGAGAGTGGCTATAGAGTAGTCAGTTGGCAGCCTCTGCCAGGAGGGGATGGTGATGGAGAGTGCTGCTGCAATGAATCTCTTATTGTATCCAGGAAGAATGGGGCTGGTGAGAACATTTGGATCCCAGAGGCCAAAAGGACTGCAGCAGCCAGACTCTCCTGGCTGTGTGCCTGGGGTTCTGCTCTGAGTCAGCCCTTCTGTCCTCTTTCATCAGCTGCCCCACTCCCCTGCCTTTTGTCTGGGAAATCTTGCTCCCCTATCTCTGCTATCCCACCTCCTCCCCATTGGTAACCTCTAGTTTCTTTTCTTTTTATTTCTTTCTTTTTAGGGGTTTTTACCATACAGTGTGTCTCACTGGAGAGAGAGACAGAGACAGTGAGAAAGAAAGTGAGAAATCACCCGTCTTTTCCTCCATTCTTCTCCTGGGATCTTGGGTATGCACGCACACACACCTGGCGTGATTTTCAAGCCAGGGGGTCCAGGACTCGAACCATGGTCAGCCATGTGGGAGTCCAGCAACATAACCACTACACCATCTGCTGGCCCCAGCCTCTAGTTTCTTGTGTGTCCTTCCCATTTTTCTTTTCTTTCTTTTCTTTTTTTTTTTTTTTTTTTTGGTCAGAAGTTGTACACACTTGTCAGAGAGAGACAGAGACACAGAGAAAAGGAGAGAGAGAAATTACCTCCTAGTGGGATGTGCCACAATCACATGTCTTCCACTTCTCCATCCTATTGGGACTGTGGACATGCACCTGGTGTGATTTTCAAGCTACCCAGGGCTGGGATTCCAACTGCACAGTTGTTGGCCATGTGGGATCTGGCTCTGTTGACCACCAGGTCATGGGGCCAGCCCTTCCATGGCTTCTTTATGAAAATAAAAGCTAATTTGAATATATATTTTTTTTAAGTTTATGTCTTCCAAGTGAGAGAGACAGAAAGGCCTTCCAACAGGGACTTTTTTTTGAAGATTTTTGCTATAGGGCACATGCACTTGCTGGAGAGACAGAGAGAGACAGAAAACAAGAAATCACCCCCTAGATGGGATGGCCATACTGCAGTTCCTTCTCCTCCATTCTCTCAGGATTTTGGGCATCCATGCATACATGTCCAGCATGTGTTTAAAACTGCTGGGTCTGGACTGGAAGCGCTATCAACCACGTGGGAATCTAGCACCTTAACTGCTACACCACCTGCTGGCCCCAATAATATTTTTCAGATTAAAAAAAAATGAACTAAATGGAACAGTAGGTGGCGTGGTCGTTAAGGCGCTGGACACCCCCACATGGCTGACCACAGTTCAAGTCCCAGACCTGGTGACTTGCTTTCTCGCTTTCTTTCTCTCTCTCTCTCTCTCTCTCTCTCTCTCTCTCTCTCTCTCTCTCTCTCTGGTAAAATTAAAATAAGTGAATGAGGGACCAGCAGTTGGTGTAATGGTTATGTCACTGGACTCCCATGTAGCTGACCTCAGTTTGAATCCTGAACTCAGTGGCTTAAACTCATGCCAGGCACGTGTGCATGTGTGCCCCCCAAGATCCTGAGAGGAGAATGGCGGAGAAGGGATTGTGGTGTGGCCATCCCCCCTGAGGGGTGATTTCTCACTTTCTATCTCTCTGTCTCTGTCTTTCTGGTGAGCACACGTGCCAAATAGCAAAAACCTCTCCAAATAAATAAATAAGTGAATGAATGAGTAAAAAAAAAAAATCAAATAACTAGGGGCTGGCGGGTGGCATGGTGGTTGGGGGTGCTGGACTCCCACATGGCTGACCATGGTTCAAGCCCAAGACCTGGTGGCTTTCTTGCACTCTTTCTTTCTTTCTCTCTCACTCTGCCTGCCTCTCTGGTCAAATAAATAAATAAATAAATTTCAATAAAATAATTCTTTAAAAAAATTGAACTAAATAAAAGCTTTCCCAGTGACAATGGGTAGGGTTTGATGGGGCACCTCTAAAAGTGCCCCACTGCTCTTGTCTTCTAATGAAACCTGTCCCCAACATGCGTTCCTGCCCTTGTAGATCCTAACAAACTTTTTTTTTAATTGTATTCTTTTTTTTTTTGGAGATATTTTTTATATAGGGCGCATGTGCTCACCAGAAAGAGAGAGTCAGAGAGATAAAAAGCGAGAAATCACCCCCCATGGGGGATGGCCATGCCACAATCCCTTCTCCTTCATTCTCCTCTTGGGATCTTGGGCACGCATGCACACGCTCCCAGTGTGAGTTTAAGCCACTGGATACGGGACTCAAACCATGGTCGACTACATGGGAATCCAGCGACATAACCATTATGCCAACTGCTGGTCCCCATGTTTAAAAACTTTTTAACAGATATTTGCAGGCATACAAAAAATTGAATAGTATAATAAATCTGCAGTATCTCACACACAACTTCACCAGTTACCAACATTTTGCCAATCTGTTTCATATCCTTTCACACACCTCTAAGTTCTTTTTCACAGTATTTTAATAGCCTATTTATATATTTATTAGATTTTTGCTATAGGGCACATGTGCTTGCTGGAGAGACAGAGAGACAAAAAGCAAGAAATCACCTCCCTACCCAGGGGAATGGCCCAGCCACAATTCCTTCTCCTCAATTCTCTTCTTGGGATTTTGGGCATGCACACACACATGACTACTGTGAGTTTTAAACCGCCAGATCCAGGACTCGAACCACAGTCAACTATGTGGGAGTCCAGCAATGTAAACATTACACCATCTGCTAGTCCCTGTGCACATATTTTAAAGTAAATTTCAGACATCAGGTCTTTTATCCATATATATTTTAGAATGTTTTTCTAGCAGAAGACTATTTTAGGCAGGCCCTACAGCCAAGTAGTTAAGGGAGCCAGATCTCATGTGGCTAACCAATGTTCAAATTCTAGTCCCTGCAGAGAGAGAGTGAGAGAGAGATAGAGACTGTTTTAGAGACAAACCAGTACAATCATCACACTCAGCAAAATTAATTTCAAATAGGGACCAGCGGTGGCATAATGGCCATGTCACAGGACTCCCATGTAGTCAGCCACGGTTCTAGTCCTGGACCCGGTGGCTTAAACTCACGCTGGGTGCGTGTGCTTGCATGCCCAAGATCCCAAGAGGAGAATGGAGGAGAAAAGATTGCGGTGTGGCCATCCCCCCTGGGGGGTGATTTCTCGCTTTCTGTCTCTCTGTTTCTCTCTGTCTTTCTGGTGAGCGCACACGCCCTATAGCAAAAACCTCTCAAAAAAAAATTTAAAAATTAATTTCAAATATTGTTTATGTTCAATTCCCCCATTGTCTTTTCTTAAAGAATTATTTAATGTTACTTATTTATTCATTTTATTTTTTTAACTTGACCAGAGAAAGACACACAGAGAGAGTGAGAGCAAGAGGGAAAGTGAGAAAGCAAGCCACCAGGTTCAGGACTCAAACCGTGGTTGGCCATGTGGGAGTGTCCAGTGCCTTAACCATCACGCCACCTGCTGGTGCCCCCCATTGTCTTAAAATCTATTTTTCTTTCTTTCTTCAAAGAATTATTTATTTTAATTTAATTAATTATTATTATTTAATTTGCTGTAGGGTACCAGAGAGAGAGAGAAAAAGAGAGAGAGAAAGTGAGAAAGCAACCCACCAGGTCCAGGACTTGAACCTCAGTTGGCCATGTGGAAGTCCAACACCTTACCACCATGCCACCTGCTGGCTCCTCTTTCTTTTTTAAAGGAGGCTGGAAAGGAGGGACAGTGGTGGTGCAAGGAGTGTGCTGGGCTAATGCTGGACATTTAAAAAGTGGACCCAAGGGGTGGAGTGTGGATAGAAGGTAGAGAAAGCCTGGGTGGAGGCAGGGCCAATTCCTGGCCCCTGTGGAGATGCAGGCTTGGCATCCAGAGACCTCAGGGAGGGTGCCTCTGCACCTGCTAGTACTGACCTGGCTACCCTGCCACCTCTGCAGGTTCCCACTGAAGGATGGTCCCCGGCTGCAGGCCTGGCTGCGGCACATGGGCCTTGAGCACTGGGTGCCCAGCTGCCACCAGCATTTGTGCAGCGAGCACTTCACCCCCTCCTGCTTCCAGTGGCGCTGGGGCGTGCGCTACCTGCGGCCAGATGCAGTGCCCTCCATCTTCTCTCGGGCGCCTGCCTCCAAGGTGAGCTCTAGGAGGGCTTACAGCTGGAGCTGACCCCTAGCCTTCCCGCCTGTGCTGACTCCAGCTCTTCGCGGCTAAAGAAGTTTCTCCTCGAGTCAGACCCTCAGCACCTGAGGGAAGTTTCTCCCTGAAATCTGACCTTGCCTAAGGAGTCCCCCTTGGAGACTGACCCTTCACCCCACCTCTAAAACCCTTACCTCCCGAAAAAAGGCCCTGGGAGTCTGGCCCTGATTCCCTGCACCCCACGTCCTGTTTTCCAGAGCCAGCGGACTACTCGAGGCAACACTGAGAAACCAGCTGCACCGCCTCCTCCGCAGGAGATTACGCCCCCGCCCCGGGGCCCCGTCGCCCCCGCTTCTGGCTCAGTGCACTTATTGGTGCTGGGATCCGCATCTGGGCCCCCAAAGACTGCAGCCACGGTGCTTCTGACCCCCTTGCCCCTTCCACCTGCTCCCACCCGGCCGGAGCCTGAAGTGCCGGTCCATCACACCCGGGCCGGGCTGGGCGCGGTGCTGCGAGCGCTGCAGCGGCGGGTGCGGAGGCTACAGCAGCGCCAGGAGCGGCACCAGGCCCAGCTGCGGGCCCTAGAACAGCTGCTGCGCAGGGAGAGCCTGCTGGCGCGGGCCCGCCGGGGCCTGCAGCGCCCGGTGAGTGCAGGCCTTGGTCCCGCGGGGCCTGGCAAGCCCACTGCGTGCTCTTGTTGTAACTGAGGTCTAATATTTAACTGAACACTTTATACCCACGTTTCCAAAAACATCAATCTGACCATGCCAAGCAACTATTGGTAGGAGCTGAGTAATGATTGCTCCATTTATTAATGCTATTATATTTAAGTATTCAGTTGGAGCTAGTAACTCACTGAAAACTCATTAGAGATGTCACTGATGTCCCCATTTTCAAGGTGAAAAAAACAGGCATAGAGTAGTCCGCAGCCTGTCCAAAGTCAGGTAACCTGTAAGTTTCAGAACGAGGATCCAAAACCAGGTGTCACCCTCTCCTATTGGAGAGCTCCCTGCCTGGCTCCTAGAGAAAGTGTGCACACCTGAACGTGTGTCTCCCAGGCCCTGTCCAAAGCCCTTCTGCTCCTAAATTTTACTGTTATTTTTGGGTGGAAGGCATTGTCATATCTGGAAATCATAGTTCATTTTTGTTTTAAAGAGATTTTTGCTATAGGGCACATGCTCTCACCAGAGAGACAGAGAGAAATCACCCCACAGCATGGATGGCCACACTGCAATCCCTTCTCCTCCATTCTCTCTTGGGCTTTTAGGCATGCATGCACATGCACCCGGTGTGAATTTTAAGCTGCTGGGTCTGGGACTTCACCTATGGTCGACTATGTGGAAGTCCAGCAATGTAACCATTATACCATTTGCCTGTCCCCATTTTTGAAGATTACTATTTTTATTATTTTTAAAAGATTTTTGTTATAGGGAGTGTATGCTCACCAGAGACACAGAGACAGAAAGTAAGAAAACCTCCCCACTCCACCCCCCGTCCCTCTCCCGCCCCCAGGATGGCCACACCACAATCCAATCTCTTCCATTCTCCTCTCAGGATTTTGGGCATGCATGCATATGTGTCCAGCATGAGTTTCAAGCTGCAGGGTCCAGGACTCAAACTGCAGTTGACCATGTGGGAGTCCAGTGCTTTAACCACTATACTACCTGCTGGCCCCCCAAATCACAGTTTAACCAGGCCTTTCTCCTGTTAAAAACCCGGGGCCACACTTGATGTTCCCTAAAGATTGATGAGGCGTCCCTGGATGCCTCGATGAGAGAGGTATGGATGCCAGACTCACGGGAGGGGGCAGTTCAGAAAGGAGCCCCCAGTCTAGCTAGTACATCTCACCCTGACAGCCAGTGGGTTGGACATGACCCATAGATACCATCTGTTTGACCTCAACAGTGCTTTAAAATAATTTCTGGTCTTTCCCGAAGGCTCAGCAGATCCAGCGGCACCAGGTAAGAGTGAGCTGGAGCAGCACCTGGCTGTGACCTGGGGCACGGGGAGGGGAAGCAGGGAAGAGCTCAGACTCAGGCCTGGGGCTCTTCACGGAGCCTGCCAGGGCCCCTGGGCTGACAGTCACTCTCTCTCTGCCTCCCCTCCCACACCCACTCTCTGTCTCCTCCTCTCCCCCACATTCATGGTCTTTCTGCAACCCGGGGTGAGTGCACTGTTTCCTCATAATCTTTTCCTCACCCTTGAACATCTCTGGATCTCCTGTCTGTGTCCCTGTCTCTGTCCCTTCCTCTGTTTCCTGATACCCTGGCCTCTCTGTCCCTCACCATTTCTGTCTGTCCGTCTCTCTCTCCCCCACACCCATGTGCGCCCTCTCTCTACTGTGTCTTTGTTTGGGATGACCCAGCTCCCTGGACCCGAGGAATCCCAAACCTTCACCATCATCTGCGGAGGAACTGACGTAGCCGTGGTCCTGGCCCAGGGCCCTGCACCGCCCACACTTGATGCCCAGCCTGAGTTCCTGGACACTCGGACCACCAGTGCATGAGGATCAAAACAGACAGTGTTGAGGCCCAGAAGACAGAAGATGGAGGAAGAGAGTCACCTCATACGGGCCTGGCCCAGCTCCCGCCCCCCCCCCCCCCCCCCCCCCGTCCACGCCTGCAGAGTAGCAGCACCTCCCTCAAGGACCTGAGTTCCATCACCCCCTCCAAGGGCCTCAACAGTGAATGTAAGGGGTGACCTGTGCCCAACTCCTGCATCAGTCCCCATTCTCCTGGATACAAAGCCCTAGGTATCCTCACCTGAAATCTTTGCAGTCAGTACAACAATCTCAGAGCAGAACCACGTTCCTTTGGAGAACATGGTACCTGCTTCTGCAGACCCCATTATACCCTTTGCCTAGTCTGGTGTGGAGCTGGGGTACAGCGGTGAACACAGCTGAAAACATCCTTGCCCCCACGGTGCTCACATTCTCCTTGAGTAGAAGATGAACTGGGAAGCGAATAAACGAGATCATTTCCAACCGTGATATGTGCTATAAAGACGGGATGAAAATGTAATTGTTGGAGGTGGGGGGAGTGAGTCCCCCGAGCAATGTTTGCACAGAGACCTGCATGAGGAGAAGGAGCTGGCCCAGAAAACACATGGGCCAGGGTTCCAGTGGAAGACCAGCCAAGACCCTAGGGCATCAGACCAAGGAGGCGGGCAGTGTTGCTGCACACAAAACTAAAGTATAGGTATGGGGTGCAGGGGTCCAGCTGTAAAGTCTGTTTCTTCCATGAGTGAGAAAGACACAGCACCCCCAACAGGGGGTGACACCACTGTGGCCCATCCCCAGGCTTCAGCCAGCCCATGGTCATAGGCTGGTGTGTGACTGTGTACTCGGGGAGTTTTCTGGACTTGAACTGGGAATGTTCCCATATAGATCAGTCCACAGAGCTGTGTGTTCTTACTGCTGCACCTGGGTCTGGCCCCAGGGGTTTAACTTTAGGGATATCAGAGAAGTCGTCACTGAATAGGCACCAATAAGTAAAATCTTGAGAGGGGATCATGTAAGTATGGGAGAAGAGCATTGCAGGCAAGCAGAACAGCCAGTGCAAAGGTCCTGGGGTAAGGGACAGCAGAGGGCTGGAATGGAGTGAACAAAGAGAGAGGGAAGGTTTGGTGGGAGTGAGGACGGGTAAATTCACATAGGGCCTTATGGGTCATGGTTGAGAGCATTAGCTTTTATGACGAGTGAGGTGCAGCAAGCGGATACCTCTGATTCAAGGAGGTCCCTGGTGTGGTAGGTGTTAATAGGTCCCCTATTGGGGAGGGGGCCAGAGAGAACTGGGAAGAGGCTGCTGCCATAGTCTAGGTGAGAGAAGGTGAAGGGTGGACCAGGACAAGGGCCTTAGGTGGTGGGGAGGGAGATGAAATTCTGGAATAAGGCAGAGTCACCCAGCCCTGTTCAGGCAGGGCCATTAGGGCAGAGCAGGCAACAGGCAGCCCAGGTGTGAGGCCAAGCCAACCACGGGGGCAGGGCCCTGGCTGGCTCCAGCAAACCTTCCTGTGGGGATAAAGGCACTGGGACACTTCAGAGGGGCCCACTGATAGATCTGTCTCCTAGATACTGCCACAGCCATGGAGCATGGTTAAGGACCACACTACTGATTGCCTGGTTTCAAATTTTAGCTCTACCACCTACGTGCTATCTACTCTTAGGCAAGCAGCTGGACCTCTGGGTCTAAGTGCTGTGTGGACTTAAAATGACAAAGACAATGATTGGGACCAGCAGTTAGTGTAATGGCTATGTCACTGGACTCCCATGAGTTGACCAAGGTTCGAGTCCCGGACTCACTGGCTTAAACTCACGCCAGGCGCGTGTGCGTGCATGCCCAAGATCCCGAGAAGAGAATGGAGGAGAAGGGATTGTGGCATGGCCATCCCCGCTGGGGGTGATTTCTTGCTTTCTGTCTCTCTCTCTCTCTCTCTTTCTGTTGAGCGCCCTATAGCAAAAACCTCTCCTCCCCCCCAAAAAAAAAGACAAAGACAATGATCTACACAGTCACCCCTCTGAGACACCCCTTCTATAGGACAAGCATAGAGAAGGGGGTCAGATCTAAAGTCAGAGAGAAACCCATCACCGCCATACACGGGGACCACTGCCCTTTAAGGCCCTGGGAAAGGAAGAGTGGATAAAAAGACTTGCACCCGCTTTCCCATCCATCCTTTCTTTCTCTTCCCCTTCTCTATGCTCCTGTCTCCGTGGCTCACATCCTTCACCCTAGCCAATTCTCCATCTCCCCATCCTTCGCGTCCCCTGCCCGTCGTCGCTGCCTCCAGCCCCTTCATCACTGCGAGCCGAGCCGTCTCCCAGTACCTCCTCCCCCGCGCCTGGTTGGGGGTGACACGGCGCATGCGCAGTCAGCGCCCCTCCCTCTCCACCCCCACCCCCCGTTGGCGTCTGGGCCTCGTCCCCTTCTCTCTGTCTCTCTCTGCTCCCCCATCACGTCCCCCGACACCGACACCCCATTGCTCCCGCGATCTCTGCAGTCTCAGCTTTGGTCTCCAGCCCTGTCTACCCGAGGTAAGGTGGGAAGAGGGGAGGCCCGCGGAGAAGGGGAGGGGCGAAGCATCCTGCATCCCGAGATAAACAAACCCGGGGAGGGGGCGGCGGAGTCTGAGGGGCCTGACGCCGTCGGAGAAGAATGGGGGCTGGGCCTGGGGGAGGTGGCAGGTGCTGGGCGTGCACGCCCGGGCTCTCTGATGGGTAAAGCGGGTTCCTACAGTAGACACGATCCAGAGCTAGAGTCCCGGGGACCGCCCGGGGACCTGGGAGGTTCTGGAGGCTCCTACCCTCAAGCCTGTGAGGAACCCTCTCTAGCTGACCTCTGCCTCCAGGATTTGCCTGAAGGCCGCCCCCAGCTCTGCACCTGCCCCCCGAGGGCCACCGAGGACCATGACTAAGACAGATCCGGCCCCAATCGCCCCACCGCCCAGAGGAGAGGAGGAAGAAGAGGAGGAAGAGGATGAGCCCGTCCCTGAGGCCCCTAGCCCCACCCAGGAGCGCCGGCAGAAGCCTGTTGTACATCCCTCGGCACCTGCCCCTCTCCCTAAGGACTACGGTATGGGCTGGCCTGGAGCCTCAATGGTCAGGGAGGGTGGGCTGAGCTCTGCTGGTGGCGATGGTGGGGGCATTCTGGGGAATTGGAATGTGGTCCTGAGGAGTGCTGGTTGTGGAGGCCTTGACCCTCCCCCCTTTTTAAATTAATTCACCCTTTGGAGAATGGAACTAGAATAATCCTAATCTTTGATTCATGACACATCATTCAGTCATCTAGTCATTCAACAAACATTTATTGAAAGCCGCTATGACTATGGACCTGGCTCTATGCTAGGAGCCGGGGGCACAATATGAATCAAGACAGACCCAGTTTTTGTCCTGAGAGGACTCACAAGCCTTGATAATAACCACACAAATAAGTCCAAAAATACAGTATGATAGATCATTCCCAGCCACGATGAGAACTGTGTTTGCCAAGAACAAGAGCTTTTGAAGACATGGTTCCCATAAGGAGGTAACATTTGAAGGAGATCTGAGGGAGAGTTAGGGATAACTAAGGGAAGGGGGTGGTTGCAGAAGGGGTAACTACAGGAATAAAAGATCTGAGACAGGAGGGTGGGAAGATGAGACTGTGGCCTCTTGAAGAAACGGAACGTGTCTAATCATATCCCAAGGAATATGTTTTGAGTGCTACCATTCTGTGATGAACCTTATTCTGAATGTGGGGGATTCAGCAATGGGTTCTCAGGCATGATCCCTGCTCTCAGATGAGGGGAGACTGAACAAGTGAACAGATGCATTCAGATTGGAGGGAGTGCCATGAAAGAAGTAAGAGTGACGACATAATAAGTCATGGGTATGGGGCTGCTTACTTGGGATGAAGTAGTCAGGATAGGTTTTTTTTGTTTTTGTTTTTGTTTTTAAGTTTTTGCCATGCTTGCTTTGGCAGCACATTTACTAAGTTTTTGCCATAGAACAGGTGCAATCACCAGAGAGAGAGACAAAAAGAGGGAAAGCGAGAAATCACACCCCCCCCCCAGGAGGGATGGCCACACTGTAATCCCATCTCCATTCTCCTCTTGAGATTTTGGGTATGCACTCACACACACCCAGTGTGGTTTTCTTTCTTTCTTTCTTTCTTTCTTAAAAGTCTTTTTCCTATCAGATTTTCTTTTTAAATAATTATTTATTTACTTTTATTTATTCATTTATTTTAATCTGACCAGAGAGAGAGAGAGAGAGGAAGTGAGTAAGCCACCAGGCCTGGAACTTGAACCGTGGTCAGCCATGTGGGAGTGTCCAGTGCCTTAAACACCACATCACCTGCTGGTTTCCGCCCCCCAGCCCCGCCCCCCCCATGTGATTTCCAAGTCCCCCAGATCCAGGAATCAAATTGCATCAGCCACATAGGAGTCAAGCACCTTCACCAAGCCACCTGCTAGTCCAGCTTGGGTCTATATGACAAGGTGGCATTAAGGCTGGGACCCACAGCAAAAGGAGGGAGAAATCAGGCATTGGAGAGCTGGAGAAAGAGAGTCCTAGGCAGAGAGCAAAAGGGTAAAGGCCCTGAGGTAGAATGGAATTTAGAACACAAGGCTCATGGAGCTGCATTTATAGAGTGATCAGAGTTGAGGTGAGAGGTCAACATGGCCCAGACCTGCAAGGGCCTTGAAAAGCCACAGTTGAGGTTTTTGTATTTATTCTGAGGGTGAAAGGGAGACAGCAGAGGCATGTCAGGTCTGATCGATAGTTATATTGTTTTTTTTCCCCCCTCAAATAATTATTTATTTATTTAATTCCACTGTGATTATTTTTCTTTTTTTTCTTTTTTTTTAAAAATTTTTTAAATTCACTCATTTATTTTTTAATTTGACCAGAGAGAGACAGAGGGTGAGAGTAAGAGAGAGAGGAAGTGAGAAAGGACTCGAACCCTGGTTGGCCATGTGGGAGTGTCCAGCGCCTTAACCACCACGCCACCTGCTGGTCCCCAACTGTGATTATTTTTCAATTTGACCAGACAGAAACAGAGAGAGAGAGAAAGGGAAAGTGAGAAAGCAAGCTGCCAGATCTGGAACTTGAACCATGGTTGGCCATGTGGAAATTCAGTGCCTTTAACCACCATGCCACTTGCCAGCCCTTGTTTGTTTTTCTTTTCTTTTTTTTTTTTTTGGAGAGGTTTTTGCTGTAGGGCACATGTGCTCACCAGAAAAACAGAGAGACAGAAAGAAAGACAGAGAGAAATCACCTCCCAGGGGAGTTGGCCACGCACCAATCCCTTCTCCTCCATTCTCCTCTCGGGATCTTCGGGATCTTGGACACGCACGCACATGTGCCCAGCATGAATTTAAGCCATCTGGTCCGGGACTCGAACCGCAGTCGACCACATGGGAGTCCAGCAACATAGCCATTTCGCCAAATGCTGGTCCCCCTTGTTTGTTTTTCTTAAGAGAGATTTTTGCTATAGGGCATGTGCACTCTCCAGAGAGATCAAAAGCAAGAAATCACACCCCCCCCTGGGGGGGATGGCCATGCAGCAATCCCTCCTAGAGATTTTGGGCATTCACACACATGTGTCGGTGTGAGTTTTAAGCTGCTGAGTCCGAGACTTGAACCATGATTGGCTATGTGAGAGTCCAGCGACGTAACCATTACGCCATCTGCTGGTTCCTATTGTTTTAAAAGCTCTCTCTGGCTATGGGGTAGAGAACCAGACTTGGATATAGGAGAGGGTTTTGGAAGACACTGGCTGGGTGAGGGGGCAGCAGGTGGTGTGGTGGTTAAAGTGCTGGACTCCTACATGACAGACCATAGATCAAGACCCAGACCCAGCATCTTGAAAATCACGCTGGGCACATATGCGTGCATGCCCAAGAGAATGGAAAAGCAGGGATTATGGCATGGCCATCCCCCCTGGAGGATGCTTTCTTACTTTCCTTCTCTCTATCTCTCTATGTCTCTCTCTGGCAAGTGCATACGCCCTATAGCTGTAAAAGAAAGAAAGAGGAAGGAAGGAAGGAAGGAAGGGAGGGAGGGAGGGAAGGAGGGAGGGAGGGAGGGAGGGAGGAAGAAAGAAGAGGGTGGCTGAGAATTCCAGCAGCTGTGAGGTTCAGAAACCAGGCACTAGGTTCAGATAGTTGGCATCTCTAGGACAGGACAAGAGAGATGGCATCTGTGGACCTATCACGCATTAGAGATGGATCACAGAGACTTCAGTCCGATAGAAAAATGAGAAAGTTGGGACCAGCAGTTAGCATAATGGCTACATCACTGGACTCCCATGTAATCGGCCACGGTTCAAGTCCCAGACCCGGTGGCTTAAATTTACGCTGGGCACGTGTGCGTGCATGCCCAAGATCCCGAGAGGAGAATGGAGGAGAAGGGATGGCAGCGTGGCCATCCTCCCTGGGGGGTGATTTCTCGCTTTCTGTCTCTCTCTTTCTGGCGAGCGCACACACCCTATAGCGAAAACCTCTACCAAAAAAAAGAAAAAGAGGGACCAGCAGTTAGCGTAATGGCTATGTCGCTGGACTCCCACGTAGTCGACCGCGGTTCGAGTCCCGGACCCGGCGGCTTAAACTCATGCCGGGCGCGTGTGCGTGCGTGCCCAGGATCCCGAGAGGAGAATGGAGGAGAGGGGATTGCGGCGTGGCCATCCCCCCTGGGGGGTGATTTCCTGCTTTCTATCTCTCTGTCTCTCTCTGTCTGTCTGGCGAGCGTACGCGCCCTATAGCAAAAACCTCTCCAAAAAAAAAGAAAAAAAAAGAAAAAGAAAAAGAAAAATGAGAAAGTTGTCTGGGGGCTCAGGGTGGGGGGCCTACCCCCTGGAAACTAGAAAATCTTTGGAAACACAGCTGGATGTGGCTGGGCCTTCCAAAGGATCCTGCTTGTGAATAAGAGTTTGGTCACAGAATGTAAAGGAATCTGGAGGTGTGGACAGAGAGAAGGCTACGGTGGGCTCCAAGACCAAGAAGAAATCGTGTATTCATTTGTTAAATTTGTACGTAAATTCTGCAGAGATTGACTGAGACCTACTGCTAGCCAATTGCTGTGACCAGCCTTGGGGTTCAGGTAGTAAAAAAGGCAGATGGAAACATCGTGTTTGCATCCTAGTGAATAGGTCAAGAAAGAAAGGAAGAGAAGGGTAAAAAGAGAAGAGGAAGGAGAAAAGGAAAGAGGAGGGAACAGCCGTACTGTTTTAAATGGTGATATGGGGGCTGGCAGGTGATATGGTAAAAGGCTCTGGATTCCCACATGGCCGACCACGGTTCAAGTCCCAGATCTGGTGACTTGTTTTCTCCCTTTCCCTTTCTCTCTCTCTCTCTCTGGGTGAGTTAAAAAATAATAACAAATGGAATTAAATAAATAAATCATTCCTTAAAAAATGGTGATTTGTGCTAGAGTAAAAAAAAAAATGAAAACAGAGCAGGAGATGGGAGAAGGATAGGGATGTGACTTAGGGCAGTTTGGGGAAGCACCTCTGGGGAGATGATATCTGAACAAAGACCTTTAAAGCCTTGTGAAGATCTGAGGGAAGACTGTCCCAGCTGGGAAAAGCAAGTGTCAAGACCCTGAGAGAGGAATTTGCCTGGCATGTTGGAGGGACAGACGGCCAGTGTGGCTGGGGGAGAATGAATGAGGAGAAAAAGGCAGAAAAGTGAGGGGGCCAGATCACGTAAGGTCTTGTGGGCTGTGGTGGGGACTTTGGTCTGGACTCTGGGTAAGCTGGGAACCAGGGAAGAGTTCTGAGCCAAGGAAGGTTATGATGTGATGGGATCTTTAAAAAGCACACAGGCTAATTCCTCAAAACGCCTTCCACTTTGCTGAGCTGTGTATGATCTGATCATTTTTCTCATTCATTCAACACACACTGAGTTCCTGGGGGATGCAGACAATGCCACCAAGAGTTACATTCATCAGAGTCTAATGAGGCACCACCCTGGCTGGCTGCAGGCTGGTCCTGCTCATGGGTACATTTTTCAAGGAGACTTCAAAACGTTTGTGGGGGGCCAGCAGGTGGAGTGGAGTTTAAGGTGCCGAATCACATATGACCAGCTGTATGGTTTGAGTCCTGCACCTGGTGGCTTGAGAACACGCCAAATGTGTGTGCATGTGTGTCCAAAATTCAGAGAGAAGGATGGAGGAAGGATTTCTGTATGGCCATCTCCTTGGAGGCTAACTTCTCACTGTCCCTTTCTCTGTCTCTCTCTAGTAAGTGCATGTGCCGTATAGCAAACTGAAACAAAACAAAACAAAAAGTTTGTGGGAAAATGAATTAAAGTAAAAGTTGTTTTGGTACCAAACAAACAAACAAAAAACCCCGAAATTCATACATAGTTTTTTCTTTCTCTTTTTGTTGCCAAAGGGCACATGTGCTTGGCAGAGAAAGATGGAGAGGGAGATGTGGTCACCCCACAATCCCTTCTGCTCTGTTTTTCCACCTGGTTGGGATTTAGGGCATGTACACACATGTGCCCAACATGTGTTTCAAGCCACTGGGGCCAGGACTGAGCCATGGTCAGCCGTGTGGAACTTGGCTATGGGGCCAGCCCTGCATAGACTTTTTCATA
Organism: Tupaia tana; assembly: GCA_026018925.1. Taxonomy (NCBI): domain Eukaryota; kingdom Metazoa; phylum Chordata; class Mammalia; order Scandentia; family Tupaiidae; genus Tupaia; species Tupaia tana. The sequence continues at coordinate 49,483,973 of JAKSZU010000018.1, read as the reverse complement.
GTATTTTTCATGAAATGTTTGAAGATCTCCTGCCATGTGGACTACATAGTATTTGAAAAATGTGGCAGTGTTTTCTTAAAAACCAGGACTTCTGGCTTGTTTATTTTTTTACTCTGGAGGTTTGGCCAGACTGGCCCATACTTTTGACAGGGCTAAAATGGTCTAGCACACTAGCAGCCCACCCCCTGTAGGGGGCAGACTCCGAGATGCCCCATTCCCTACCATACTCATTTCAAAGGGTGGAGTTTACTGCTGTATGGGAAATGCCAGATCTTCCAGTTTTTAAAAACACACAGGATGGGACCAGCAGTTAGTGTAATGGCTATGTCGCTGGACTCCCATGTAGTCCACCATGGTTCGAGTCCCAGACCCGGTTGCTTAAACTCATGCCAGGCACGTGTGTGTGCGTACCCAAGATCCTGTGAGGAGAATGGAGGAGAAGGGATTGTGGCATGGCCATCCCCCCTGGGGGGTGATTTCTTGCATTCTGTCTCTCTGTGTCTTTCTGGCGAGCGCTCGCACCCTATAGCAAAAAACCTCTCCAAACAAACAAACAAACAACAACAAAAAAAACACAGGACACCTGGATTTTTAAAAAATTATTTTTAAAATTTTATTTGTTATTATTAATTTGACAAGAGAGAAAGAGAAAGTGAGCCACCAAGTCCAGGATTTGAACCGTGGTCAGCCATGTGAGAGTCCAGCACTTTAACCACTGTGCCACCTGCTAGCCCCCGACATCTGGATTTTTATGTGAAACTACCTGATTTGGATACTTGGTATTAGCCTCTGGGTTGACCGGCCCATGTGGCACCAGTTTGAGGCCCAGCATTAGAGGCTTTTTAAGGCAAAAACCTAGAGCTCCCCTGCCTCGGGATGGCAGGAGAGGCCCGTGCCTGGGATGACTTGGACCCCTGCTTCCCAGCTTTCACCTTCTTCGATCCCAATGACCCGGCCTGCCAGGAGATTCTGTTTGACCCCCAGACCACCATCCCAGAGCTGTTTGCCATTGTGCGCCAGTGGGTGCCCCAAGTCCAGCATAAGATAGACGTCATTGGCAATGAGGTGAGACCACTGGGGAAGTCAGGGAGGGGAGGGGAGTGGGCCTCTACCTGTGTGGGTAACCCTCCCCGGTCCCCTGGTATTTGCAGATTCTGCGTCGAGGCTGCCACGTGAACGACCGTGATGGGCTAACCGATATGACACTACTCCATTATGCGTGCAAGGCTGGGGCCCACGGAGTCGGTGAGGGTTCACGCACCCAAGCTAGAAGCCCCCCAAACCTCGGGCCCCAGACCCCACACCCTCAAACCCACCCAGAACTCGGCCCTGAGATCCCCATCTGGAACCTGCAACCCAATCCCTAAATGCAGTCCCTGAGGCCCTGGGCCCTGCCTTTGCGCAGGGCCAACGCTCCAGTTGAGTGGCCCCAAGCTAACCTGGCTGTTGTGCAGGGGACCCTGCGGCGGCCGTGCGTCTCTCTCAGCAGCTGCTGGCGCTGGGCGCCGACGTGACCCTGCGCAGCCGCTGGACCAACATGAACGCGCTTCACTACGCCGCCTATTTCGACGTGCCCGACCTCGTGCGCGTGCTGCTGAAGGGCGCGCGACCGCGAGGTAAGGAAGCGAGTCCTGGCGGGGCAGGGGCAGGGGGCGGAGCCTACCAGAAGGAGAAGGGCGCCCAGGGTGTGTGGGATAAGGGGAGCCCGGTGCGAGGGTGGGCACATGGTGTGATGGGGTAGACCTGAGGCCAGGCAGGGAGGGGACTGGACCCGAGGAAATAGCGAGGGAATGGAGGCAAAACAAGACAGGGCTCAGGGGTCCATACCCCAGGGGTGGGCGGGGCCTGTTGGGAGGGGCGTGGCTGAGAAATGAGGGGTGGGGCCATGTAGCGGGGGCGGTGCTCTGCAGCCCAGGTCTGGGGTCTTCAGGAGGTAGAAAGCAGGTCGAGTCTCGCAGGAGTGTCGCGAGCGTTCACGCGGAACCCTCCTCTCGCCCACTTACTTCCCAGTGGTGAACTCCACGTGCAGTGACTTCAACCACGGCTCAGCCCTGCACATCGCTGCCTCCAACCTGTGTCTGGGCGCGGCCAAATGTTTGCTGGAGCATGGCGCCAACCCTGCTCTGAGGGTACTGCCACCTGCCGGGCCCTCATTACCCTCCTCCTTCCCTCTCCTACCTCCACCCAGCAGGCATCTGCAGAAGACAAGGATCACCTGCATTTCTTTAGACTCCAAAAGTATTACAAACGTGAAAGATTGCTGAAATTTACTTACTGTTCTTTATATGTCAAGTGCAGTCTATTATAAGCCCTGTTTTATGGTAACGAAACAGAAAGCGATTAAGGGATTTGCACAGGGTTACCCAGCAAGGACTAGCTTTTCTTTTGATCCTGGCGTGAGCACGTGTGTGTATGTGTGTGTGTAGAAAGCATTTTAAGATTATGCAGAAAGTAAAGTTCTCTGAGAATGAGAGGGATGGACCCTTCATAAGTCCTCAATATAGATGATCTTTGTCCCCTGACCATCTATTAACAGGTCCCACCCCCGGTCCCAATTACTCTGTAACATCTCAGGCATGGTTATCTTGTGGGCACATGGTCTGTGGCCCTGAGACTCTGCCTCTTCTCATTCCCCATTTGCCTCAGTTTGACCTTTGACCATGTGCCACAGGTGCCCATTCTTGAAATTCATTCTCCTACATGGCTCTGTTTCAAACTTGGAGTCTTTGGAGGCTTATCCTCCCTGGAGGCATGGTCTGCTACACTGAGTGTGACCTTCATTCCTTACTGGCTCTACCTCCAGTCCCACCTTCAGTTACTCAACACACATCCTCATCCCTGCGTCTCAGGGTGGCCTTCCTTAGGGATGTGATCTGTACCCTAATGCCCCGTTATTCCCATGTCGGCCCAGGGTATGACCCAGTCCCACTCCTGCTTCCCCAAGACTCCAGGGCGGGGCCTCCACAGGGGCATGGCCTGCATCACTGAGTTCCCATCCCTTCTCTTCCCTTGGTCCTCAGAATCGAAAGGGACAGGTACCAGCTGAGGTGGTCCCAGATCCTATGGACATGTCCCTGGACAAGGCAGAAGCAGCACTGGTGGCCAAGGAGCTGCGAACGCTGCTGGAGGAGGCTGTGCCACTATCTTGCGCCCTCCCCAAGGTCACACTACCGAACTACGACAACGTCCCAGGCAATCTGATGCTCAGCGCACTGGGCCTGCGCCTGGGAGACCGCGTGCTTCTGGATGGTCAGAAGGTCAGAGACTGGGGGTGTGGGGGTGTGGGAGGGCTCTTCTCCCTTATCCCTCAGAGCCGGGTTGTTGGGCAGAGTGCAGATTCTCCCCACCCTCTGCTCACCCTCCCAGTCATACATGTGGGACTTCATTTCAGGTAGCCGTTGTCCTGTGAGGGCTTCCTTTGTGGCCCACCCTGTGCTGAGCTCACAGTCCAGGATGGAAAACAGACCCATTGCCTGACAGTGACAGCCCAGACTGTCATGGGGGTGATCTGGAAGCATGAGCAGAGTGATCAATGTCTCTCTGTGTGTCTGTGGCTCCTCTGGAGTCTTGTGGTCTCATCAAGCCCACCCCCACTCCCAGAGTGGTCAGGACTTTGACTAGACAAGTGCAGATCAGAGGGATCGTGGGTGCGCTGGCAGAGGCATCCACCTTGGAGATGATGAGGAGTGAACCAGGAGAAGCCAAAGAGAAAGGAGTCTGGTAGGGGATCAGGCATGGAAGCCTGGGACTTAGAGAGCCTCATTAACCAGGCGTTCCAGCTTTCATTTATTCACCTGGTGTCCCTGAGGCTCCATGCTGGAGGCAGTCTGTTCCTAGAGGTAGAGGGCTGGGTCCTGCAGCCCTCCTTGTGATAAAGGAGAGATGTCACTCAAGTAAACCTGTGAGGAAGATGGGTTCTGGTGGCAGCAAGGGTGTGAAGAAACATGAAATATCTGGATTTGGTAAATGGTTCCTGGCTGAAAGCAGGAGTGGTTTTGGCTAGGGTGTTCTGAGAAGGTTTCTTGGAGGAGGTGATATCGAAGCTGAGATGGGAAGGAGCTCACCCTGCAAAGATGCAGAAAAAGAGGAAGCAGGAGATACAAAGACTCCGAGGAGAGAAGGGCCGGCATTACTAGACGGCAGGTATCCAGTGGTGAGATGGAGAGGTATGCAGGGGCTTGATCACACCTAACCTGCAGGCCTCAGGAAGGAATTTGGGTCTTGTTTCTTATACAGTAACAAACAAACAAAAAAGTCGTATTTTGTTTCTTAATCAAGAGTTTCATATGTGTCAGCCCTACCCAGAAAGCTTTCCCTATGTGATCTAGTCATTTCTGAAAGAAGGTACAAACCCAGAGATGGTAAGAAACTCCAAGAATTTATAAAGACATTTAATATAACCCAGAGACTGTAAGAAACTCTGAGTATATAAAGATGTGTAGTGTCAGTCACTGCCCTTTGAGAAGCTGCATGGCACGGTATTTATGAACTCGGGCTCTGGTATTTGCTCAGGGAAACCTCAGCTTAGCCACTAACCAGCTGTGGGATGTAGGACCAGACACTCCACCTCTCTGGGCATTAGACTTTTCATCTGTAAATGAAGGTAATAATAGCACCCTCCTCAGGGTGTGTGTGAGGTTTAAATTAATTAAAATGTATAAGTCCCTTGGGGCCGGCAGATGGTGTGGTGGTTAAGGCAACTGGATTCCTACATGACTGACTGTGGTTTGAGTCCTAGACTTAGTGGCTTGAAAATCATGCTGGGCATGCAAGCATGCATGCATGTGTGACTAAGATCCTGGGAGAAGATTGGGGAAGGGATTGCAGCATGGCTATCCACCCTGGGGGTGATTTCTCACTTTTCCTCCCTCTGTCTCTCTCTTCTCTGGCAAGCACATATGCCTTATGGTAAAGGCATTAAAAAAAAAAAAAAAAAAAAGTGTAAGGCCCTCTGAACAAGGCTGGTGCATTCTGGGTGCTCCTTGTGTGCCAGGCGCTGTTCTAATCTCCATATCAACTTCCAAAGTCAGTACTATTATTTGACCCATTGTATAGACAAGGAACTGAGGTGTAGAGAGGTGAAGGAGCTTCACACCGTGGTAATAACCACTCTCACTGAGGGCTCACTGCGCCTGAGCAACTTTACACATATTAACAACATTTCCACCAATAGAATAGCTTGCTATCTCTATTTTACAGGTGAAACTGAGGCTCAAGGAGTCTCTTGACCAAAGTTACAGCATAACCAAAGTTGCCAATTTCTTATTTAGCACCAGGCCTCGCTTGAGGGCTTCTCCACAACAGCCCATCTGATGCCTCCTGTGGTAGTGCACGTCCTGTGTCTGTGCTGTCCAGCAAAGTTGTCACAAGCACCCTGTGCCTGTTGAGCACTTGAATTTGACTACTGCAATGGGAAAACATTTCATTAAATTTAAGTCATATGTAGCTAGGGACATTTTTATTTCATTCTTTTTGAGAAGTTTTTGCTATAGGGCGCATGCGCTTGCCAGAAAGACAGAGAGAGAGACAGACAGAAAGTGAGAAGTCACCCCCTGGGGGATGGCCATGTCGCAATCCCTTCTCCTCCATTCTCCTCTCAGGATCTTGGGCACGCACGCACACGTACCGTTTAAGTTTAAGCCACTGGGTCCGGGACTTGAACTGTGGTCGACTACATGGGAGTCCAGCAACATAGCCATTATTCCAACTGCTGGTCCGACATTTTTCTTTTATGCTTATTTCTTTGATTAGAGAGAGAGAAAAGAAAAGATAAGCAATCTCAACAGAGTGTCACACTGTGATTCCCCTCACCAGCCTTTCTCGGGCGACCAGGATCACGGGCATGCACAAGCACCCATGTTTGCAGATCACCCCAGGAAACGAACCCCTGGTCCTGTACTTGGCTTCTAGTTTTGTAAAGCATCGCGTCTGCCACGCCACCATGGCTGGGCCAGCCAGTTCCTATTTACTGTATTGGACAGGGCCGCTCTGTAGCAATTCTCTTCACAGTTTGTAGATAGGACACTGGGCCACAGAGAAGTTAAGTAATAGAGCCAGTAAATGGTCATGTCTGGGCTGCGATTTGAGCTCAGGGTTCCCTCATGCACCCCACCATGCTGCCTGTGTGCCATCAGTCCACCGTGACCTTCCAAGGCCCCCTCTCAAATCATATCCTTCCTTGTCTCTCCAGACGGGCACGCTGCGGTTTTGCGGGACGACAGAATTCGCCAGTGGCCAGTGGGTGGGCGTGGAGCTGGACGAACCTGAGGGCAAGAATGATGGCAGTGTTGGGGGCGTTCGGTATTTCATCTGCCCTCCCAAGCAGGGTCAGTTCCCCTGGGGCCCAAGGGGTGTGGGTGGGTGTCCACGCTACTGCGTTCTAACACTGCTGACTGTGTAACGGGCTACGGAGTGAGGGCACCGCCAAGGGCAAAGGTTTGGACAGCTCCAAGCCCAGGCTGTGTCCCCCCAGGTCTCTTTGCCTCGGTGTCCAAGATCTCCAAGGCAGTGGATGCTCCTCCCTCATCTGTCACCTCCACGCCCCGGACTCCCCGGATGGACTTCTCCCGTGTCACCGGCAAAGGCCGCAGGGAACACAAAGGTCAGAAAGGAGAGCCCTGGGGGTGGGAAGAGCCAGTCTTGGGGATATTCTGTGGTTGCCTTGGCTACTGCGGCTCGCGTTCTCCTTTGACTAAAAACTCTAGATTTAGAGTGTAAGGTCTGAGCTCCTGACTTCCGTGACTCAGTTTCTCACGGCTCAGTACTTGCCTCACCCAATTCTTGGAGAGACCTGTGGATGCCCTGCCTTCTGTGACTTGCTTTCCTGTCAGACCCAAAGTTTCCTCCCTGTTTTAGGAAAGAATCTGAGTTTTGTAACTTACTCTCAGACCCACTCCCACCTCATCTTTTTTTTATTATTTATTTATTTTTTTTGAGAGGTTTTTGCTATAGGGTGCGTGCACTTGCCAGAAAGACAGAGAGAGAGACAGAGACAGAAAGTGAGAGAAATCACCCCCCCCAGCGGCGTGGCCACACCGCAATCCCTTCTCCACCATTCTCTTCTCGGGATCTTGGGCATGCACACACACGCACCCGGCGTGAGTTTAAGCCACCAAGTACGGGACTCAAACCACAGTCAACTACATGGGAGTCCAGTGACATAGCCATTACGCCAACTTCTTTTTTTTTTTTGGAGAGGTTTTTGCTATAGAGTGCTTGCGCTCGCCAGAAAGACAGAGAGAGACAGAGAGACAGAAAGCGAAAAATCACCCCCCAGGGGGGATGGCCACGCCACAGTCCCTTCTCCTCCATTCTTCTCAGAATCTTGGGCACGCACACACAGGCGCCCGGCGTGAGTTTAAGCCACCAGGTCCAGGACTCGAACGGTGGTTGACTAAATGGGAGTCCAGTGACATAGCCATTACGCTAACTGCTGGTCCCTACGCCAACTTCTTGTCCCCCCATTTCATCTTAACAGGACAGTTTCTGGGGGGAGCCAGTCAGTAGCATGGTCATTAAGATGCTGGATCCTACATGGCTGACATGATGGTTTGAGTCCTGGACGTGACAGCTTGAAAATCATGTCTGGCATGTGTTTGTGCACGCCCAAAATCCCAAGAGGAGAATGATTGTGACATGGCCACACCCCTAGGGGGTGATTTTTCACTTTACCTCTCTCTCTCTTCAGCAAATGCATGCACCCTATAGCCAAAACCTTAAAAAAAGAAAAAGAGACAATTATTTCTGGATTCTTGACCTCTCTCTGTTTTTCTTTGGACCCACATATCCTCGGCTTTGAGAAAATATTTGAGGGTTCTTCAGGTTCTGAGCTGTTTCCTCTCAGGCTTAAAGCCCCTCTCTTGGTTCTCAAGCATCTGAGATTCAGTTTCCCTTTAAATCCAAAGCTCCCCCCCCCCAACCCGATTCTGAAGAAGACTCTGGAGTTTCTCTGATTGAACAGGGTTTCTGCCTTGGAGATTTCCAGGTGGCAGAGGGTCCCCAAAGGTTGGCATCTGAGGCTCCACCCCCACCCCCTGCACCCTCTCTCCCCAGGCAAGAAGAAGTCCCCATCATCCCCATCTCTGGGCAGCCTGCAGCAACGTGAGGGAGCTAAGGCCGAGGTTGGAGACCAGGTCCTGGTTGCAGGCCAGAAGCAGGGGATCGTGCGCTTCTATGGGAAGACAGACTTTGCTCCGGGTGAGGAGGGACCTCTGGGCTGGGGGGCAGGCGGGGCCTGCAGGCATGCTGACACTCTCCTGCTGCAGGTTACTGGTATGGCATTGAGCTCGACCAGCCCACGGGCAAGCATGATGGCTCTGTCTTTGGCGTCCGGTATTTCACCTGCCCCCCAAAGCACGGGGTCTTTGCGCCAGCATCCCGTATTCAGAGGTGAGTCCAAACTGCAGCCTCCAGCCCTGGGCATCAGGATTGATCCCCCCAGAAGGTCTCCTGTCCTTAGACCAGCAGGACACCAGGGATATAGTTCTTTCTTCCTATGGCTCCTGGGGCTCAGCTCCCAGTCAGACCCTGGCCTCTTGTGGATCTGACTTCTGTCACCCCTTGTGTCTCCTCAGGATTGGCGGATCCACTGATCCCCCTGGAGATAGTGTTGGAGCCAAAAAAGTGCATCAAGTAACAAGTGAGTTGGGGGTAGGGTGTAAGGAGGAATGTGGGTCTGGGGCTGAAAGGACGGTCATGGGATCTCAGGTGTGTACTGGTGACAGAATCTCTGGTACTTTATTGGGGATATGAAGTCCGGAAAAATGATGAGACATGGCCCCCAAGAGGATAGGTACTGTAGGGTATGGAGAAGTTAATGACAAGGCTCTGAGCAGGTACTGGGGAGGTAGGGTTGTGTGGGTACTGGAGACATGGATAACGATGTGGCAGGGATTATTTTTATTATTATTTAACTTGCCAGAGGGTGTGTTTGCTCACCAGAGAGAGGAAAGGAGGGGAAGGCACTCCCCAGTGTGGTGTGGTCATGCTGCCATCATTCGTCCATTTCTCCATCCTGTTCCTTTAAGTACTAGACCACAGGGTCAGCCCACATAGCAGGTATTTTCATTCTTTTTTTTTTTTTTTTTTTTTTTGAGAGGTTTTTGCTATAGGGCGTGTGCGCTCACCAGACAGACAGAGAGAGATAGAGAGATAGAAAGCAAGAAATCACCCTTCGGGGGGATGGCCACGCCGCAATCCCTTCTCCTCCATTCTCCTCTCGGGATCTTGGGCACGCACGCACACGCGCCTGGCATGAGTTTTAAGCCACCGGGTCCGGAACATGAACCGCGGTCAACTACATGGGAGTCCAGCGACATAGCCATTACGCTAACTGCTGGTCCCATAGCAGGCATTTTGATAAGAGCCCCAGATGGGTCGTGGAAATGTGGTATCCAGGTAGGTACTGGTAGGAACATGGATAGGTATTAATGACAAGGAGTCTGGGTGGGTACTGAGAACATGGGGGAGTCTAAAATCCTCTCACCTGAGACCCTGCCCTCCTTTCCAGTGACGCAACCCAAACGCACGTTCACAACAGTCCGGACCCCAAAGGACATTGCATCAGAGAACTCTATCTCCAGGTGCGTGGCCAAGCCCTGTCCTCTCTCCTATGGGACATTCAGGGAGAGGCACCCACAAAGCCACAGGACACAGCAGCCTGGAGCTCTGCTTGGGGCTGGAAATAGAGGCCAGGAAACCCGTGACTTGTAAGCATGCCCAGAAACAGCCTTTACAGTGGGGGGCCTCAGGCTGAATTCTGGTGGCTTCCACTTTGAGGGGCAGGTAAAGGAAGCAGAACACTCCACTCTACATGATCCTAAGGAGACACGGGCAGAGTGGTAAAGGTGGAATCCACAAAGGCCAGATCCCAACCACTGGGGGGCAGCAAGGGGGTGAGGGAGCCAGAGGCTCCTGCACCCACACCAGAGTGTGATGTGATTCTCCTCCTCAACAGGTTGCTCTTCTGCTGCTGGTTTCCCTGGATGCTGAGGGCGGAGATGCAGTCTTAGAGGCCCTGGATATCCCACAAAGAGACAGAGTCCCCTCTAGCATCCTGACACAAGGAGCCCCCAAGTCACCCTGAGATAGATTCCCAGTAACACATCCAGAATAGAGATCCCCATTAGCCAGCCCTCGATCACTGAGGCCCCATTATTAACAGATTTCCCCCATGATAACCCCCAAATACAGACCCCTTGTCACCCAGAGATTCCCTGAGTAGCACCTTCAGGCTAGTCCAGCCCCTCAGAGCAGACCTCCCCCCGATGAACAGATTTCTACATCACCCCAAATGACGGTGACCCTCTCCACATAATGCTCTACAACTAAACATTTTTGAGTCCCTCATCACTAGATCAGAAACCACCATTAACAAAGATTCCCCCCCCCCCACCAGTCCCCTTGAAATTAATATAGGTCACACTTCCAGAGTAACAGACCTTCCTTTTGCTATCCCCCATTTAACATCAATCCTCTTGAGATGTTGTGACCCCCCATGGTTTCCCCAAAGCCCTTACATGCCAACACCAGAGACTCCTTCCATTCCGAGACCCTTGTTCTTACCCCTCAAGAAGAGACCCACCTTAACCAGCCCACTGTCACCTCCAATTTACAGACACTAAAAGAGTCCTGGAAGTGCTAATTACAGGACCCCCAAGTCTTCCTATTCACTGCACCCTCGAGAAACCCCCAGTGCCTTGTATGAAGCCCACCCCACATGGCCCATAGCCTCTGTGCTGGCCAGGCTCCCAGAAAATTCTCTATTTTTTAACTAATGACTACCCCTTTGGGGAACCCCAAAATTTAGAGGCCCCATTCTGAGTCTCTGGGAATCCCAAACCCCAGAGTACATATGTCCCTAACTTCCATGTGCCCCTAAGCCCTATAGCCACTAGAGGACTCCCAAGGTCCTAACTCCCAGGACCCCCAAATCATATACTTCCCAAATCCCCAGGGAATCCCAAATTTAAAAATCGAGTCCTAAGCCCCCAGAAAGCCCCACTCATGATGTTCTTGTGCCTGGGATGGAGGAGACTATAGTCAGGATCACGTTGCAGGCTCCCAGGGTACCTCACGCTCTATTCACAGGCACCAAGAGACTCCAAACAACGATCTCATCCCTGGAAACTGGAGGACATCAATGCCCTGAGTCCATGGATCTCAAGACACCCAAATTCCAAGAGCCCCAGCCCCAAGGGAACCCCCAATCCTAAAGCCTCCATCTTACTATATGGAGGGGCCCCCAGGCCCTGAGAGGATCCCAAAATCTGGAGCCCCCATTTCAATCTATGTTCTGGTCACAGGTCCAAGATTCCGTATCTGAGTCACTGGCCCCAAAGGACCTTGTAGCACCTGGGCCTGATCAACAGCCTGAGGAAGAACCTGAAGGCCCACGGGGTCCAGGGTGGACCTGGGGCCCTGACTACCAAGGACAGCTCACGACTGCCCCTTCACTGCATGTCCCCGAACAGCATGACCCCTGCCCTCTTCAATAAAGACGTTTCTATGGCATGTCTGCGTCCGGTCATTGCGGGTTGCTGCCCCATGTGTATCCCTGCAAGGGGAGGATGGAAGCTCTCCCTTCATTGTCGCCTTCCAGCGGCAAGGGCATGGATGGCTTAGCCTGGGGGAAGTCCGGACAGCCTCTAGCGTCCTTCCCGCCGTGGCCACGGCTGCACCGCCCATCTGGGCCTACTCGGCGGTGTGGATGGGTTCAGCTCTGTGGTTCTGGTTGGCCGGCACCAGAAGACTCATCCCCAGCAGGTTCCCAGTGTCTCGGAGGCCGGAGGCGCAGCCTATCCCTGAGCGAGAGGCCAGGGGCGGCCGAATGATGAGCCGAGCGCCGATTGGGTGGAAGGCGGGCCCGTAAGGCGTCGGAGAGCTCCCATTGGCCTGAGGGCTCTTTCGTCACTAGTGTGGGGCGGAAGCGGCTGGGAAGGGGATGCGGGTGTTGAATTTGGAATTTGGAGGGGACGCTGGTGGACGGTCAGTTTGGGGGATGACCGGGGCGCATAGATGGGTGTCTAGGAGAGCTGAGGGTGGCGATCCGGGGAATCTCACAGTGGGAGTCCTGAAAGACTCGGAGCCGGGATCTGAGGGTTTTGAGAAGAGTCGGATTCAGGGCTAAAAGTCCAAAGGTGCTGGGGAGAAGGGGCGCTTGGAAAGGGAAGTCTGAAGGAATTCATAATGGGGGGATCCGAGGAGGCTCAGACTGGGGAACAATGGCTCAGAATGGGAGATCTGAACGAGTAGGGGCCAGAGGAGGGTCCATGGGGCCTTGGATGTTGTCAGATGGCCGAGCCCATGGTCTCTCGCCTGGAGCGTGGTCTCCCATTAGGTGTTTAAAGGAGCTCTGGGGTCAGAGAATGTTCTCTGTGAGACGATTGAGAAGGCAGACGTGTAGTTGGATGGCCCTTGGTGGAAAGCGTTTGGGAGGAGCGTCTGGATGCTCTTTGTGTCCACGCAGTGAGCCCGGGGGCTGTACTCTGTGGCTTTTGAGATGCCAAAGACTCGGGTTTTAGAGACCCAGTAAGTTTCACAAAACGGTGAGGTTAGGGCACGGCCCTAGCCTGCGATGAGGAGGAAAGCTGAGCATGGGATACTTAGTGACTTCAGCATGTCCTCCCCTCCCCACAGGACTAGGTGCAAGGAGTTGATGTCAATGGAGGAGCAGGACGCCAGGGTCCCATCCCTGGAACCATTCAGGGTGGAGCAGGTTGTCAGGACTGGGGACACAGAGGGTGAAGGTGGGGACTAGAGGGTGGAAGGTGGTGTGGGATAGGCAGCTTGGCTTCTGGGTTTGTGGGTTGGGACTACCTCCTCCCTGCAAATTCATTCTTACCCTCAGAGTCCAGCCCCACCTCCACCCCCACTCCCACCCAGAATGGGTATTAATCCCTCAACTTCAGATCTGTTCTGTCTGAAGACATCCCGAGCCTCTTTCCAGTGAGAAAAAGGTTGCTTGGCAATGATGGGGACCCTGCATGGGTTAGTGGGCCACATCTTCAGGGAGTCTCTCTATCCTAGGCACCACCTGTAATTTACTATGTCCCTGACTTCATCTCCAAGGAAGAGGAAGAGTATTTGCTTCGACAGGTGACCACAATGCCCTTCTGGTCTGTTTTCCCCTTCTCATATCCCTTCCCAAACCCCAGGCCCTGTACGAGAACCCCCAAGGATTCAGTGACAATCCTAGCAGAAAGGAGACTGTCACACAGCATCTCTCCCATCCTCCCTGTCCCTCTCTTAGCACCTGCTAGGGAGTTTTAGAAAAAACCTCCTTTTCTAGGAAGTTTAGTGGGAACCAAACTGATTCTTTGAAAGGTGATGGTTATCTTGAAGCTTAGACTCCCTGTACGGATAAAGCCCAGTCAGGCCTCCAAAATGAGGATGTTACTGAGATTAGATTCCTTGTTCTGGAATACTCCAATGTAACCACAGTGTCTGAGGAGCAAAGACGTTCCAGAGCTCAAACGCTCTGTGCTGAGGTAGTCCAATCTTGATTTTTCAGAGAAAAAGAGGTTATAGGGCCAACCAGGTGCATGGTTGTTAGGGCAGCTGGATCCCATATAGCCAACTACATAGTTCAAGTCCTGGGCCTGGTGGCTTGAAAAACATGCTGCATGGTGTGTGTGTGTGTGTGTGCCCAAAATCCTGAGAGGAGAGTGGAGGAGAAGGGATGGTTATCCCCCTGGGGAGTGCTTTCTCAGATTCTCTCCCTGTTGGTCTCTGGTGAGTGCATGTGACCTATAGCAAACAAACAAACAAAAAAAAAAAAAAAAAAAGGAAAGAAAGTAAACAAGGTTATAAACATAAGCTGAGAGAGCCCAGTCCAGCCCCCTGAGATTACGGAGTGAAGAATTTAGCATTCACATTTCTGTGCTGAGATAGTCTAGGAATCAGAATGTTACAGAGTCAACTCTTCCCTATGCCAAGATAGCTCAGCATAGACCCAGAGTCTTAGGAACAAGGACTCGGGAACAGACCACCTATTCCAAGATGGCCCAGTCCATGTTCTGTTCTTGAAGTTTGGGGAAAGAAGAATTTATAAAGCTCAAAGTCTCTGCACTGGGACAGTCCTTTGCAGCCTCACAATCCTAGTTACACACAGATGTTCCCACAGAGGAAAATCAAGTTTAACTACGGAACAGACTCTTATGCCGTGATTGCCCTTTCCAGCCCATTCTTAGAACTGAAAAATGTACAAATCTTAGAATCCCTGGGGGCCAGCCAGTGGCATGGAGATGAAGGAGATGGGATCCCACATGGTCCACTGCATGGCTCAAGTCCTGGACCCGGTGGCTTGACAATAGGCAGAGATGTAGAAGAGATTGCAGCACGATCATTCCTTACGGGGAGTGCTTTCTCACTTTCCCTCTTTCCCTCTCTGTCTCTCTGCTGAGTGTATGCATCCTCCTGCAAAATTAAAAAAAAAAAAAAAAAATCCCTAGGCCAAAATAGCCAAGTCTAGCCCCATAACCGTGAAGAGACAGGGTATTATTGACTAGGATATAGACTTCTTGGAGTGCAATAGCCCATTCTGACCCATGGGCTCTTAGCAGTGAAGGATTTTCTTTTCTTTTTTAGAATTATTTATTTAATTTTCATTTATTTATTTATTTATTTATAATTTGACCAGATAGACACAGAGAAAGAGTGAAAGAGGGAAAGTGAGAAAGCAAGCCACCACCAGGTCCTGGGACCAGCAGGTAGCATGGTGGTTAAGGTGCTGGACACTTCCACATGGCTGACCATGGTTCGAGTCCTGGACCTGGTGGCTTGCTTTCTTGCTTTCCCTCTCTTTCTCTGTCTGTGTGTCTCTCTCTCTGGTCAAATTAAGTTAATGAATAAATAATTTTTTTTTTTTGGAGAGATTTTCACTATAGGGCTCATGTGCTCACCAGACAGAGAGAGACATAGAGACAGAAAGCGAGAAATCACCCCCCAGGGGGGATGGTCATGCCGCAGTCCCTTCTCCTCCATTCTCCTCTCGGGATCTTGGGCACGAACGCACACGCGCCCAGCGTGAGTTTTAAGCCACCGGGTCCGGGACGCGAACCACAGTCGACTACGTGGGAGTCCAACGACATAGCCATTACGCTAACTGCTGGTTCCCTAAAATTAAGTAATTCTTAAAAAAAAAAAAAAAAAAGAAAGAAAGAAAAGAAAAGAAAAGAAAGCCACCAGCTCCGGGGATCGAACCGTAGTCAGCCATGTGGAAATGTCCAGCGCCTTAACTACCACACCACCTGCTGGTCCCAGCAGTGAAGAATTTCAAAGTACTTTTGCTGTACTGAGAAGCCCCCTTTAGCACCCTCCCTCCCCGGGGCAATAGGAACAAGGAGGTTCCAGAGCTCAGACTGTGCTCAAATAGCTCAGGAATCAGGAAATTAGAGACTGGCCCCAGTAGACTGAGTAGAGCCCTTGTGTAGTCCTGGTTCCTTTCCTCAATTCTGGTAGACAGATGGGCTTTGGGGCCAAAGGCCTCCCCAGAAAAAAAGGCAAACAAAGCCCTGAGAACACACTACCCCAGAGAACAATCCCTCAGATACTGAGATGACCCACCTCCACCCCAGGTAAAGGCCCCCATGTTGGCCTGAGTGGGAGAATCACGGAGGGATGGTCCTGAAAAAAGAGTGACCCCTTTCCCACCTCCTAGGTTTTCAATGCCCCAAAGCCAAAGTGGACTCAGCTCTCTGGAAGGAAGTTACAGAACTGGGGTAAGTGTTCCTGGCTGGGGCATGGGTGGTTCTGGGATGTGAACTGGGGTAGGAGCCTCAGATCCAGGGGCCTCAAGAAAATGGGGGTGCCTGAGGGCCCCAGGGACCCCAAGGGCCAGGAGGAATCTGACGGATCATCGGAGGGCCTGAGAGGTTACAGATATCCTGGTGAGCTGGGAGTTGCTCAAAGGACCCAGTAGTCTGGAGAAGTCAGGAAACCTTTGAAGGGCCCACTGGCAATCTCCAAAGGGTCAGGGGTCCTTGAGGGGGGTCAGAGTGCTTCTAATCACTGGGATATCCCTAATGGGGTCTCCAGGTGCCAGGGCTCCTTGGCTGGGTGCTGTCAGAACCCCATTGCGTTCCCCAGGTGGGCTCCCCCATCCCCGGGGGATGGTCCCTGAACGGCTGCCCCCATGGCTCCAGCGCTACGTGGACAAAGTGTCTGATCTCAGCCTTTTTGGGGGTCTCCCAGCTAACCATGTCCTCGTGAACCAGTATCTGCCTGGGGAGGGCATCATGGTAACCTCATACCCTCATCCAGACCCCCACAGTATCAGCCTTCCCCCAGACCTCTGAGCTACCATGGGCAGCACCGTGTTCACCCACCCTCACACTCAGCAAGCAGCCATGCACCCCACCCTGGCATTCATGTCCTGCCCCCAGCTTGGGAGCCTCCCTTGAAACCCGAGGGTGGGGGGTATGGACTCCTGCCCCGCCCAGCCCTGGTGCCCACTCCCCAGCCCCACGAGGATGGACCACTGTACTACCCGACCGTCAGCACCATCAGCCTGGGCTCCCACACCATGCTGGACCTCTACGAGCCGCGACAGCCTGAGGATGACGACCCTACAGAACAGGTGGGCCCTGAGATAGTGTCCCAGCCATTTGTGGGTGCTCCAGCATCCCACACCCTCCGAGATGCCCCATCCCACCTGCCTTCGGGATACTCCTGACTCCCAGAAACCTTCCCCTGTCCTCTCACGGAATACACCCAATTCCTCCAGACACCTAAGCTGTTTGCTTGCAGGGTACCCTAAACACCATAATAATCCACAGACAACCCAGTACCCCTACCTGCTGAATGAATGTTCCTGGCACCCCACAGAACGCCTGCCCCCACATGCTCAGGGTGTCCCTACAGCCCAGAGTACTCATATACTCCAGGAAGGGCGCCCCAGTATTTCAGCAGACACTGACATCCTTACACACTCTACTGTCCTCCCAGATGCCCTCTGCCTCCTGCACCAGGCACCCTAACGGTGACAATCCTGCCACTCCAGTAGTGGTCTGCGGTACAGGGTACCCTCAGGTTCTTGTCCCCTCCACACATGACTGCCTGACTGGCTGCTCAGAGATTCCCCACTCGCTGCCCCAGATATCCTGACAGCACCTTCTCCCATCTCTTTCCCTAAGTAATGTTTTCTGACACCCCAGTGTTCACAGAAGCGCCCCTGGACACCCTGGCCCTCTGCTCCTTGGCGCTTTCCCTGTATCCCTCCCTGCTTCTGTTACTGTGACACCCCTCCTGCTGTGCAGTGTTCACTACACCCCAGTGTCCTGGAATAGCGCCACCCCTATCCTTGGCCTCCCTCTGTCCCCACCACGAGAGGGCAGTAGTTCTCAGCCCAGCTTTCTGCTGGTGCCCCGGGGTCTGGGGCCCACACCGGGGAGGTCACAGCTGCCGCTCTCATGCCTGCTGGCCCTGTGTAGCCCCGTCTGCAGCCTAGTTCCTGCCCCCTCCGGAGGGGCTTTTCTCTTCAGGGCAGCCCCAGCTCCAGGTCACCCGTTTTCATTCCTGGATCCCCAAAGATGCTTGCTCCTCAGGCGTTCCTCCTGAGAACTTGCTGACCCCCGAAGCCTGCTGCCCTGTCGCCCACCTTCTGACCTCTGGAGATCCTCTGACTATCCCCTGCCTGCCCCGCAGCCCCGGCCCCCGCCCCAGCCCACCACCTCGTTGCTGCTGGAACCCCGCAGTCTGCTGGTGCTCCGTGGCTCCGCCTACACACGCCTCCTCCATGGCATAGCTGCAACCCGCGTAGACACGCTCGACAGCGCCTCCCTGCCGCCCAATGCAGCCGCCTGCCCGTCGGCGCTGCCGGGAGCCTGCCTTGTGCGCGGCACCCGCGTTTCACTGACCATCCGCCGCGTGCCTCGCGTGCTGCGCACTGGCCTCCTGCTCGGCAAGTGACTGCCAGGCCTCAGGACCGCTCGGATTCCCGCCTGCCTCCTGCCCCCTGCCCCCTGGGGCGGCCTCGGCTCTGATCTGGGAACCCTGGGGAAGAGGCAGCTCCCTTGGTTTATTTATCTTCCCAGTTACCTTGTGGGAGCCACAAGAGAAAATCCTGTTCCCAATAAACCGAAAACGTCTTTCCTTGGTTTTAAATTTTTTTGGAGTGGGAGGCAGAAGCTTGGGTTCCAGAGGGGTGCTGCATCTGGGACCATGGTACAGGAAGTAGCCCATGGGGACAGACCTATGGGTCGCTGAGTGGAGCAGAAGCCAGGGCTCTTGCGGGGAAGAGTTACATCTGCCATCCCTTGCGATGGGGTGGGGTGATCCAGGGAGGTTTAGCTAGGGGTTCCTCTAGAGAGGAAGGAGTTAAGTGGCTCTGCTGTCACCTGAGCTGGGCATCAAATTACCTGGGTCCAGGTTCTTGGAAGGGGTGGAGCAAGCCTGGCCCCGGGCCTCTCCGGCAGCCTCAGGCCTGGGTGAGTCCAGTTGAGGAGGTCTGGAGTGAGCACCCTTGGCCGAGGAAAAGGCTTTTACTGGGTATCCTCACCTGACTCTGTCCCCAGGCCCCCAGCTATGGCCCTGTCCCCATCTCTGGGCCCTAGACTACCCCCAGAGTCCTCCCCCCACCCCCCTGGAGCCCCTAGGGAGCTGAATGTTGCTGGCTGCGTCATCTGCCCTGCATCTAGAGAGGAGAGAACCAGGTGGGGGCCGGGGCTTGGGAAACTTGGTCCCAGGAGGAAGCGGGCAGGGGTAGGGGCCACCCAGCACAGGAAGTACTGTGGCTATGAGCCCCTGGGGAGGGCAAGGGGCTAGGGGTGGGCTTAGGGAGGTGTGGAAAATGAGACTTGTTGATGTCCCCTACCTCCCAGGCCAGAGCAGGCCCAGAAACTGAGGCAGGACTCCTTGGACCCTTCTGATCACTTCCAGGGTGGGCTGAAGGGCACCGAGCCCACCGCTAGCTCCCCAAGACTGCCAACACCCTCTTCCCATGAGGACCCAGCAGGAGGCAGACACGGTGAGGTGAGCTGAGGTGACCAGACCCCTGCACTAGCCCACACCTCCTCTGTGTCCCCCAGAATCTGTTCCTGCACATAGGAGGGGTGAGGTGATGATTCTGGAAAGGCCTTGGGCATTTGTGGGAGGAGGAATGTTCTGGAAAACGTTCCATTACCAATCAGTATGGGAGTGCATTCCAATATTTGAACCACTGGGAGAGGAGTATTTAATCTTGGCCCCTGGTGCAGCTGCATGGCTACTGGGGGTACCCAGACCCATCACCCCCTCCCTTTCCAGACCTCAGCCCTCACATATCCAGGTTTCCAGGAGCCTTGAAAACCTGGAGACCTTAAATTAGATGTCCCCAAGCCTGGCCCCATGGAGAAGGCCCACAGGAGAGAGCAGCCCTGGCATAGACCCAGAGGTGGATCCTGCTACAAAGAAGCATCCAGAAAGCAGAAGCCTGCAAGAAGGGGGGGGGGTGGCAATGGGAGAGGACGTAACGTCTTGGCCCGCTGGTCCTGACTAGCCCTCGGTGTTCTCTAGCACACCATCTCTGCCCTGGAGGTACTGGAGACCGAGCAGGATAGCCTGCACCTTTGCCTACTGGGGCTGGGCCTCCGGCTGCAGGACCTGGAGAGAGGCCCGGGGCGCTGGGTATTGGCCCAGAGCAGGATGGTCCAGCTACAGGTGGGCAGGGGGAGGCCGGAGTGTGGGAGGTGGGGCCTCAGAAGTGGGTGCCAGCTTTCTGGGTTGGAAATGGGTTTATTACATGTCCCAGGTCTCTGGATGAGAAATGGGTTGCGGGTGACTCCAGGTGCAGGGCCTCTGGCATCCCTGGTGTGTGTGGGTGATGTCCAACCATTGTCCCCAGGCCCTACAGGAAGATCTACGAGGGGCAGCTGAGCGTGTGGATGCACTGCTAGCATTTGGTGAGGGACTGGCCCGGCAGAGTGAGCCTCGAGCCTGGGCGTCCCTGGAGCAGATCCTGAGGGCCCTTGGAGCCCACCGAGATGCCATCTTCCGACGGCTCTGGCAGCTGCAGGCCCAGCTGGTCAGCTACAGCCTGGTACGGCCCACCCTGGAGGTCCCTGGCCCAGGCCCAATCTCACAACGCCCATGACTCGTATCCTCTAACCCAGGTGTTCAAGGAGGTCAAGGTGCTGGACCAAGACTTGGAGGTTGAGGGGGATTCAGATGGGCCAGAACCTAGTGGGATCTGGGGGCACTGGGCACCCAGTGGCCTCCCCATTCCTGCAGAGCTGGAGTGGGACCCAGCAGGGGACGTTGGACGCCTTGAACCCTTGAGCCAAAAGACAGCTCGGACACCAGGGGCTCCCTGTGAACTGTGTGGCCACAGGGGTCTCCAGGAGCGAGGACAAGACCTTGAGGTGAGAGCAGTGCCCCTTTAGGGACCCCTCCCCAACCAGGCACTCTTCAGGGGACCTCTGTGTGCCTTCTAGCAGGGTCTTTCCCTTTCTTTTCTTTTTTTTTTGGGGGGGGGGGAGAGGTTTTTGCCATAGGGCGTGTGCGCTCGCCAGACAGACAGAGAGAGACAGAGAGACAGAAAGCGAGAAATCACCCCCCAGGGGGGATGGTCACGCTGCAATCCCTTCTCCTCCCTTCTCCTCTTGGGATCTTGGGCACACACACACATCCCCTGGTGGGATGGTGGGGACTCCACCTTCCAAATGAGCCACCATTATCAGGAAAGAGGGACTGGATGGAGAACAGGCAGAAATAGACATCTACTCCACTCATGCCCGGCATGAGTTTTAAGTCACCGGGTCCAGGACACAAACCGCGATCGACTACATGGGAGTCCAGCGACATAGCCATTACGCTAACTGCTGGTCCCAAGGGTCTTTCCCTTTCAAGGACATCTTGGTGCTGCTATCTTTCCCTCTATCTTGTCTCTTGGTGTCTCCATGTTTTCCTTGCTCTCTCCATCTGTCTTTGTCTCTGTCCCCCTCTGGCTCATTGGTCCCCTCTTTCCTGTCTGTCTCTGTCTGTATCCTCAAACTCACCTCTTCTCACACTGCCCCTCCCTTACTGAGTTACAGACACACCCAGGCACTCTAGGGCTTCTGCAAACATGCCAAGTTCACTCCCATTTCCAAGCCCCCAGCTGCATGCCCTGCTCACCTCCTCACTTCATTCCAGTCTTTCCTCAAATATCACCTCTCTTAAGCTGTCTTATCTTCTTACACGGTTTCCTAACAACACTTGCCACCATCTGCTTTATCTCTCTCTCTCCTGCTAGAATATAAGCTCCTTGGAGTCCAGGACTTTGCCTATTTCCATCCCCACTGTGTCCCCAGCTCCTAGACTAGTGCCTGGCATGTAATAGATACTCTAATTAAATATTAGTTGAATGAATAAGTAAATAATGTTTCTCCTTTCGTAGGTTCTTTGGTTCTGCCACTCTCTTTGTTTCTCCCATGAGATCTCTATTCCCCCGGAATCCATCTCTATGACAACCTACCCAACATTCCCCCTCCCCAAACATGTTTCTCTTGGTGGTTCTCCAAGAACCACACACCTGTCTCTTCCACAGGACGTGCTTGCGTTGGGCCTCAACTACCGGAAGCACTTAGCAGGTCACCGAAGAAGCTCTCTGCTCCGGAAGCCTCAGGTAAGCTGGTCCCAAGCCAGGTGTAGGGCTCAGGAATATTGATGGCAGGTGACAGAAACCCAGCCGAAACTGAACAACACAAAAAAGGGGGTGCTGTTTTGTAGATGAAACTGAAAAATCTAGGTGCTGAATCGGAACCTCAGAAGCTCTCAGGGCTCTGTCCCTCCCTCTTTTGGGCTCTCCTTCCCCATGATGGCTTCCTTCTTAGCAAAATGGCTGCTGCAGCCACTGCACACTGGCTTCCCACTGGCCTGCTCAGCCCAGGGGGAGGGGAGAGCCTCTGACCTACTGGCAACAGCCCAAGTCCCAGGCATGGGTTGTGGGCTCTTGCCTGAACCAACTGAAGTGCTCTGACTGGCTGGGTCTGGGTCACGCACCCAGTTATGGAAGTGGGAGCCAGCTTCGCACGACCAGGAGGTCTGAGAGTGGGGACTCCACCTTCCAAATGAGCCACCGTTATCAGGAAAGAGGGACTGGATGGAGCACAGGTAGAAATAGACATCTACTCCACTTCAAGATGTTCCCAGTCCATGTGGGGTCCTGGGGCTAGAGGGGGTGCCAAAGAAGAAGTTAAGACCAGCCCTGCAAGTCTGTATTAGCAAGCGGAAGTCCACACCAAGTGTCCCTTGCTGCCATTCTGCTGCTGTCTCCCCTAGGACAAGAAGCAGCAAGCACGTCTCAATCTCCAGGACGTGATGCTAGAGGTGGAGCCTGGGTGAGATGCTGGGAGCCGGGTCTAGAGTGTGGGAGAAGGGGTCCTGGCGGCGGCCACCATAACTCGTAACACTGTGTTTCCCTTCTTAGGGCCTCTGCTCCTGCATCCAGGCAGTCCCTGCCCTTCCTCCTTATCCTTCTCCTTGTCTTCCTCTTCCTCCTGGGTGCCATGTTGCTCCTGCCCCTGTTAGGGGGCCCCTGCTGCTCTCACTCCCGACTGGCCAGGACTCCCTACCTGATGCTCAGCTATGTCGATGGTCTCCCCCCAGTCTGAGTACACAGCTCAGGTGCACGTAATAAATGGCACTGTCAAAGGATGTGTGAGGACATTGGGACTGTATTAATGGGATGTGGCCCTGGTATGTCTGGACAGACTCTTGTGTGGAACACAGATCCGGAACTGAATCAGCCATCTTGGGTTTCCCCAGACCCTGACACAAAGATTCAAGCACAAGCGGTTTATTGGGACAGTGGTTGGGACATGAGGACGTGAGCCAGGGAGGGGAATAAGCCAGCACTGGGTGAGGTAGCGAGCTGGCTGCTTCTGTGGGTACTTGGGATGCCATCCCACCGGGGACCTCTGAGGAACTGTGTGGAACACCAGAAGTCAAAGTTGTTCCACCCAAAGGGTGAGAACGTTGTGGCATTTATTATTATTTTTAGTTTGCCAGAGGGCACATGTGTTCAGCAGAAAGTGAGAAAGCACTCCCCATTGCCGTGGGGAATAGTCATGCTGTAATCATTTCTCTCCCATTTCTCCCTCCTTTGGGCACGATGCACATGCACTCAGAGTGTTTTTCAAGTCACCAAGTCTGGGATTTGAACCACACAGTCGGCCATGTGGGATGCAGCTCCATAGGCTGGCCCTATTTTTTCTTAGTTTATTTATTTCTTCCATGGGTGAGAGAGAGAGACACATCCACAAGGTCTTCATGCAACGATCCATCCCCGTCTTAGCCAGCCATGATCATGGGCTCACACGTCTTCACTCTCAGTGTACCAGGCAGCCCGAGACACGAACCTGAGACTGTTCTATGTGGCCTCAGCATAGCAGTGTTGTGGCACTCCTACTGTGTCATCGTGGCTGGCTAGCTGTGGCATTTAAGAGTTATTTAGCTTCATTATCATTATTATTTTAATTTGACCAGAGAGAGACAGAAAGAGAGAGAGTGAAAGTGAGAAAGCAAGCTGCCAGGTCTGGGACTCAAACCATGGTCAGCCATGTGGAAGTCCAGAACCTTTAACCACCATGCCACCGGTTGGCCCCTAGCTGTGGCATTTATATGCCAGCTCCTATCTCTCACTGTTAAGGACTCTTCTTGGGGAAGAACCTGCCTTTCCCATGAAGGCTTCTGCCTAAAAGAAGCACAGGCTCTTGTGGCAGGAAGCTAGAGATAGTGGGAGAAAGAGGCAGGTGATGAGTGAGCTGCTAACAGCACCTGCTACAGCCCTGACTCCTATCCATACAGGTGTTCTGCTCAAACATTCTACATTATAGGCTGGGCCATCACTGGCCCAGGACTGTGAAACCCACCCTTCCTGGAGTCTTGATACCAGGCTGAATTGTCAGGGCTCAGTCCCAGAGCTTTAGGTAGAGGGACAAGAGATAGGAACAAAATCAGACTCAAAAACAGAGGCAGGATGGGACCAGCAGTTAGCGTAATGGCTACGTTGCTGGACTCCCATGTAATCGACCGCAGTTCGCGTCCCGGATGCCGTGGCTTAAACTCACGATGGGCACGTGTGCGTGCATGCCCAAGATCCCGAGAGGAGAATGGAGAAGAAGGGATAGCAGCATGGCCATCCCCCCTGGGGGGTGATTTCTCGCTGTCTCTCTGTCTTTCTGGCGAGCGCATGCACCCTATAGCAAAAATCTTTCAAAACAAACAAACAAACAAAAACCAGAGGCAGGAGCCCTGTGCTGAGTCCTGTACGTCCACTTAACAGAGATCCCCTCTATTTATTTTTGGTTAATTTGCTATAGGGTGTGTGTGCTCACCAGACAGACAGAGATGGAGGTGGCTGGAAGGGGTATGAGCAAGCACTCCCATGGGGAGTGATAATGCTGCAATCCCTTCTCCATTTCTCCTTTTGGAGCTTTGGGAACACGTGCCCTTGCACCTGGTGGTTTCAATCTGTGTCTGTGACTCAAACTGAGATCAACAGGATCTAGCTGGTTTAACCACTATGTTACCAGGTTGATCCCCTCTCCTCTAATTCTTACAACTACCCAATGAGGTAGCCCCACTTAACAGAATGGGAATAGCACAGAGGGGAACTCACTGGCTGAGGCTTCAGAGCAGCAAGTGACCTGAAGCCCATTTCTCACCAACTTTAAACAGAAAGGAGAGTTTGTTTTCGTGGGTAAATAAGTTCAGAACTTCACACACAGCTAGAGCTCTCTGGCTGTGTTCCTATCCTAGTGGTGACCATAGTGTCCCTCAAAACCTCTGGGCACATGTCCCGACAAGTTAGCAGAGGAGTGTCACTCCTTTGTAGTTCCAGTCTAAGCCCCAAGGCTGGCTCCCTGGCTCAGGTCACATGCAGCACCTCGGGTGGGGCCTTAGTCAACTCTCCCTGAGCCATGAGGCCTGGAAATGGGGGAGGGATGGGTTTCCAAAAATATCAAGGAGCTATTCCTAGAAGTAGGGGAAGGCTTGTGAGGTGGTGGGAGAAACAGCAGATTCTGGAAGATTCCAGGTTCAGTGAAAAGTCAGGTCTATCTTTTCCAATCCTAGGACAAACCTGCCCCCAACCAAGGAAGCTTGGACTTTCTGGGACCCCCAGCAAATACTACAGTCAGAATCTTGGCAACGTTGACTCAAGAGACCCAGAAATGGAGCAAATCTGTGTGTTTCATCCATTTAACAAATACAAATACTGACTGCTGTAAGCCCTGGTCAAGGAGCAGCAATATGACAGTGAAAAGGGACTTGGGGCCAGCTGGTGGCGTGCTGGTGAAGGTGGCTGGATCCCACATGGCTGACTATGTGGTTCAAGTCCCAGACTCAGTGGCTTGAGAAACAAGTTGGGTGTGTGTGCATGCTTGTCCAAACGCCCAAGAGGAGTGAGAAATGGAGAAGGGATTGTAGCTTGACCATCCCTTATGGGGGAAGGGGTGCTTTCTCACTTCTCTCTCTCCGGTGACTATATGTGCCCTCTAGCAAATTTTAAAGAAGGACTGAAGAAGCAAACAAAAAGAGAGACTGAAATCTTTGTCCTGTGAAGCTGACATTCTAGAGAGGAAGACTGACAATACGTAAAATATGTAGTAGGCCAGATGGTGACAAGTGCTAAGGGGAAAAATCAAACAGGCAAAGGGAAAGGAAGTACGATTTAAACAGGGCAGTTGAGGAAGACATCAGAGAGACAGCTTTGTCATTGTGTTTTATTGGGTCATTGGAAAAGTCATGATGCATTTTTGCATAGAAAAACGTCATGATTTTTCTGATAACGATCCAATAATTTTATGCCGTCAGAGCATACTATAGCGAGGAAACAACCACACAGACTCCTGTATAGTACTGTCTGCTGGGAATACAATGTGAGCCACAAATATAATTTTATTTCTAATTGCTAAAGGTACATAAGCTTACTGGGGGTGAGGGGAGCCCCTCAGTCAGGAATGGTCACACAAGACTCAGATCCCATGATGAAGACTAATTAAGATAAGGCAGGAGATGGGACCAGCAGTTAGCATAACAGCTATGTCACTGGACTCCCACGTAGTCAACCGCGGTTCGAGTCCCGGACCCGGTGGCTAAAACTCACGCTGGGCGGGTGTGCATGTGTGCCCAAGATCCTGAGAGGAGAATGGAGGAGACGGGATTGCTGCGTGGCCATCCCCCCTGGGGGGTGATTTCTCGCTTTCTGTCTCTCTGTCTCTCTCTTGTCTGTCTGGCGCATGCGCTTGCCCTATAGCAAAAATCTCTCCAAACAAACAAACAAACAAAAAGATAAGGCAGGAGATAGGGATCTTAAAGAAAGGGTCAAGGCCCAAAGAGAGACACAGTAAGCTTTACAAAAGATGGAGTCATAATGGCTGTTTTCACAAACAAAAGCTGGCTGCATTAGGACACAAATCCACTATAGCTAAGGGCAACAGTTTCTATTTACCAACAACATTCTAACAAGAAATACAAGAAGTACAGATTGCTGCTGTGGTCTGCTGACCCCACAAAGAATGGGGTAATAAATCACTCAGACTACAATATAACCATTTTTTTTTTTAAGAATTATATAATTATATTTATTTATTATTATCATTTTTAAATTTTGCCATAGGGCACTTGTACTCACCAGAGAGAGAAGGAAAGTGAGAAAGCAAGCTGCCAGGTCTAGGACTAGAACCGTGGTCGACCATGTGGAAGTCCAATATCTTAACCACTATGCTACCTGCTGACCCTGTATAATTATTTTCTAATGCCCACTTTCTTATTTAAAAAGCAGGCCCCCTATTCAGGCTACAAGATATAAACCCCAGTGTAAAGTACTTCACCTGCAAACCATTTGGGACCTCTCCCTGCTATGAGAGCTGTTCTCTTTTGTGTTTTTTTTTCCCCCCTTTTCTTTCGTAGAGGTTTTTGCCTTAGGGCATGTGTGCTCACCCCAGAGAGACACACACACACAGTAAGAGGGAAAGTGAGAAGCCACTCCCCAAGGGGGATGACCATGCCGCAATCCCTTCTCCTCCATTCTCCTCTTGGGATTCTGAGAACACACGCACACATGCCGGGTGTGTTTCTAACTGCTGGGTCCAGGATTCGAACTGTGGTTGACGTCATGGGAGTCCAGCGCCTTTACCACTATGCCTCCTGCTGGCCTAGTTTCCATTTATTTAACTGACATGGGTGCAAATACAGCTTAGGGGTGCAAAGTGAAGTACCCCAGAGCATGTCCAGGGAAGATCCACATGGGGGTATGGGAAGGTTATGTCTATGGTCTATGGGCCTATCTCCCCTCCCCTGCCCCAGGGCCTTACTGACAAAAATACCAACTTGTAGCTAAGGGTTAACTTCAGCCAGGTTTGGGAAAGAAGTTTCCAGGCTTTGTGAAATACTGAAAAGGGTTTGAGAGCTCCACTACTGCCCCAGGGGTTACCAGCCACCTCGGCTCCATCTCTTTTCCTTCCTTTCTACCCTCCATTAAGGAGTCAACTAGGGTCTCTTTGGGGTGAAGCCAGGAAGAATCTCCTCCATGAATCTGCCCAAGAGAGAAAACAATGCTGCTTCAGGCAGTGTGCCAGCCTAGAGGGGTCCAGCCTGGAAGAGGAAACACCCTACAAGCATCCCCTCACAGAGGATCACATCTCAGGGTGTATGTGTGTTTGTGGGGGGCTTTTCAAAAATCCCCAGAATACTCACTTTGGCATTACATATTCTAAAATTAGAAAACACACATTAGCATGACCACTGTGAAAAATCCCCAGATCATAAAATCCTTATGACTATTAATAGAGAAGTAAGCTCATCCCCAATTTTATTCCCTTTGTTAAAAGGCTGTCCTGAGAGGGGAGGGGCACAGAAGTCCATTGCCCTTCAGCTTCATCCAGTAAAGGTCTTGAGGGGTCTTTAGTTGATCAGATGGAGTAACAGACCCCTTGCTCCTTACTCATGATCCTAGTTTGTCACAGTGAAGGAGACAGTTTTCCAAATAGGTACTCTGCGCTTCTCACTTCAGGGCATCTTCCTAAACTCAGCAAAGTCTGCTCTTCTCAGAGTTAAAAAAGACCAGGCTCCTTGGGGAGCCAGGGCTGGGTGTGCTCTTGGGGGTCAAGAGAAGGGTGCCTCCGTCTAACTCCGTCCATCAGAGAGGTATCCCAGCTCTCCATACCTTCGGGTAAACAGATCACAACTTGACATCCAGGCCACCCTAAGACCTCTGACGCTGGTGGGGAAGAGGTCTGACCTGTCACCACGCATCGCATCTGGAGAGGTGGGGCCTCTCTCACCGTCCATCACGGGACTCTCTAGGCCCCCTCGTTGCCAGGAGGGATCCCGGTTTCCCCAATCCGTGCAGCCAGTCTCTAAAGACCTCTCACCTTCCTTCAGATGAGTTCTCTGATCCCTCACAAAGTCAGGCGGGCACCCCGGTTCCCCTGCGTCATCGAGTGAGCTCTCTCTTCTGCCTGTCACCGACCATCAGGTCGAGTCGCCGGTGCCCCCTTGTCGTCGTGAAGGCTCCTTGAACCGTCACCGTCGTCAGGTAGGGACTCCGGGACCCGCGTGCCCCCCGGCTCCTCCTCGTTCGGGCCCCGCGAGCGCACGAAGGCGCCTATGGCCGTGGCGTGGCCGGAGCGCAGCAGCTGGAGCTGGCGCCGCCCGCGGCGGTACAAGTACTCGATGCGCAGGACGTCGGAGCGTGGCAGGCAGGCGTGCTGCCGAAACTCAGCCCGCACCCGCGCCTCTGCACCCGGCTTCCCGCGCCCGGCGCGCAGCAGCTCACGATACAGGCTCAGAACTTGCCTCTGCAGCCGGCTGGGCCGGCTCATGGTAGCAGCTAGGCCCCGGGTACACGCAGCGAACGCAGGACGCGCAGTGGCGAAGCCGCACGGTCAGGAGACTCCAAAGTGCAACCCTACAGCCACTTCCGCCCCCGCCTCCCGCTATCCGGCGCTGTCGTTCCCCATTGGGCGTCACTGCAGTTACGTCACCGCGGCCCGGCGAAAGGGGCGGAGCCGCAGACTCAGTGGCTGGACCCTCAGAGAGTCGTCCTTGAGCGGACCGCAGTTCTGAGAACCCTGGCACTTGGGGCCAGAGGGGGGCGATAGGCGCTCAGACTCTAAGGACCTGTTCGGAGAGGTCAGGGAGTACTGGGCCAGAAGGAGTTAGGGGTTCGGACCCTTGGTCCTCAAGGGCGCAGGGGTACGGGCAGAGAAAACACAGGCACAAGCAAGAATGTGTCATTAGTTATTGAAACCGTCGCTGCCCTGGAGACGCGCTGAGGGACGAGGACAGGCAGTGACATGTAGGCTCACGGCCTGTTGGGCTAGCTTCTCTGCACTGGGAGAAGACAGGTCGAGAGGGCGTGGGCCTCAATCCCCCACAGGCGGCTTGTGGCTCAGACGTTGGGCAGGTCGCGCCCTCCGCTGTGAGACTGCCTGGAGGCGTTCTCGTAGCGAGCACTCGGTCCACGCCCCATACACCCGAGCCGAAAGCCGCGCTGGGCGCCAATTCACCTGCGGGAGAGGCGGGTGAGGGGCGGGGTACAGGGCCAGAGTGGGCGAGAGAATCCTGCCAGATGCATCTCTACCAAGAACACACATCCACGACTTTGTTAGAGGAATAAAGTCTAGGATTTGCTTTAAAATCCTCTAGTGCAAACAGAAAGAGTGGGAGGAAACGATAGAGGACAAAATATTCATTACCATGATGAATTCATGGGGTTTCATAACACCATTCTCTCTTCTTTCGTGATGCTAGAAAATTTCCATAGCACTTTCTAAAAAGAGAGCTTTAGAGAGAAAACACCTCTGGAACCCGTCATATCTTTCACCTGTATCTTCATAATCTAATGATTGTTTATGGAGTACTTACTCTGTGCCAGGAATAATTCCATATGCTTCAGTGTTTTAGTCTTAGTTTATAAGAAGGTATGACACAATATATTAACATAACAAAATATGCAATATATTATACAATTGATATTTTGATATATTGCCATCTCATTTGTTATTTTATGTAACACATTTATTTTAGTATTATTTGTTTAGAGATTTTTGCTATAGGGCATGCGCACTAACCAGAGAGACAGACAGAGAGAGACAGAAAGTGAGAAATCATCCCCCAGGGGGATGGCCACACCACAATCCCTTCTCCTCCATTCTCCTCTCTGGATTTTGAGTACAAACACGCACCTGGTGTGAGTTTTAAGCCTCTGGGTTTGGGACTCAAACCACAGTCGATTATGTGTGAGTCCAATAACGACGTAACCATTATGCCATCTGCTAGTCTTAATACATTTATTTTTAAATTGTGAGGTTTTTATATGATTTTTTAAAAAATTATTATTTATCTAATTTTATTTACTTATTCATTTATTTTAATTTGACCAGAGAGAGAGGAAATGAGAAAGCAGGCTACCAGGTCCAGGACTTGAGCCATGATCAGCCATGTGGGAGTGTCCAGCACCTTAACCACCATGCCACCTGCTGGTCCCCTAAATAGTGAATATTTTGGGACCAGCAGTTAGCGTAGTGGCTGTGTAGCTGGACTCCCACGTAGTCGACCGTGGTTCATGTCCTGAACCCGGTAGCTTAAAACTCACGCCGGGCGCATTTGCGTGCGTGCCCAGGATCCCAAGGAGAGAATGGAGGAGAAGGGATTGCAGCGTGGCCATCCCCCCCGGGGGGTGATTTCTCGCTTTCTGTCTCTCTCTCTGTCTGGTGAGCGCACACGCCCTACGGCAAAAACCTCTCAAAAAAATAGTGAATATTTTAAGTAGTTTATTAAACATCTATTTTAATATGTTAAAGTGGTAGCTGGTATTCAATCCTTACAACACTAACAAGATAGATCTACAGTACTATTTGCCTCTTACTGATTATGAAATCAAGACCCGGAGAAGTAGCATAGCTTGCCTAGGTTTACTCAGCTGGTAAGTAGCAGAGCCAGGTTTTAAACCCAGGGATTCTGA
This sequence comes from Tupaia tana, assembly GCA_026018925.1. Lineage (NCBI taxonomy): Eukaryota > Metazoa > Chordata > Mammalia > Scandentia > Tupaiidae > Tupaia > Tupaia tana. The sequence goes on along the minus strand of JAKSZU010000018.1, from coordinate 49,453,045 downwards.
CTTCAGGACTCATTTTGTTGTTGTTGTTGTTGTTGTTTGTTTGTTTTTAGAAATTTTTGCTATGATGTGCATCTCATTGGAGAGACAGAGAAAGAGAAAAGTGAGAAATCACTCCTCCCAGGGGGGATGGCCACACTGTAATTCCTTCTCCTCCATGTTCCTCTTGCGATTCTGGGCACCCACAAACATGTGCCTGGTGTGAGTTTCAAACCACCAGGACCGAGACTTGAACTGCATTTGACCACATGGGAGTCCATTGCCTTAACCATTATACCATTGTTAGGTTGTGCCAGTTAAAGGTTTAGTATCCCTTTTCTGAAATGCTTGGTTCCAGAAGTGTTTTGATTTTTGGATTTTGGAATCGTTGCATATACATAATGAAATATCTTGGGGATACCCAAGTCTAAGCATGAAACTCCTCTGTGTTTCATATACACATAGACGTAGTCTGAAGGCAATTTTATACAATATTTTTGTATTATACTGTTTGTTTTGTTTTGTTTTGTTTTGTTTTTTTGCTAGAGGGCTATCTGTTCACCAGAGACAGACAGCAGACAGAGAAAGAGAGAGAACCCTCATGAGGTGTGGTCTTGCCGCATCCTTTATCTTCCACTGGTTCTTCCATCAGGATTTGGGGCACGCATGTACACATGCCCAGTGTATCAAGGTGCCTGTCCCGGATTCAAACAGCAGTCGACCCTGTGAGATCTGGCTCCTTATGCACAGGGCTTAACCGCTATACTGTGGGGCCGGCCCAATAGTGCAGTGTTTTGACTTTGACCTGTCAAATAAGGTCAGGTTTGGAATTTTCCATTTCTAGTGCTGTGTCGGTACTCAAAAAGTTCCAGATTTTTGAGCTAACTGGTGACATAGAGGTTAAAGTAACTGGACCCCACACATGGCTGACTGCGCAGTTCGAATCCAGACCTGGTGGCTTGAGAAACAGCCAAGTGCATGTTTGTGTGTGCCCGAAATCCCTAGAGGAGAATGCAGGAGAGGGGTTGCAGCATGGCCATTCCCTCTGGGGGAGCATCCATACCTTATAACAAAGCTAAGTAAAAACAAAACCAAAGTTTCAGATTTTGAAGCATTTCAAGTTTTGGAATTTGGGACTAGGGTTGCTTGACCTGCACCCCAGCTGTTCTCTCACTAGCTTACCCTCACACTCCTACAATTAACTTGGAGCTGCACAGAGGATTCTGTATCTTCGCATAGAACTTTGGATTCCCTCCCTTATTTATAAGCACTACCCATTTCGTTGCCCAGATTCCAATTCTCCTGCTGCTGTGTTGCTTTCATGTTCCTTGGGGAGCCATTTATCCTCCACCCTGGCATCTCTCTCTGCTGGATTTCCAATCTCCCCCTATCTGGCCTCTTCCCATCAGGAGTTAAAATCCCTGAGTCTTTCCCATCACAAAATCATCATAATAAATCAGTTCTTTTTTTTTTTTTTTGGAGAGGTTTTTGCTATAGGGCGCGTGCGCTCGCCAGACAGACAGAGAGAGACAGAGAGATAGAAAGCAGGAAATCACCCCCCAGGGGGGATGGCCACGCCGCAATCCCTTCTCCTCCATTCTCCTCTCGGGATCTTGGGCACGCACGCACACGCGCCCGGCGTGAGTTTAAGCCGCCGGGTCCGGGACTCGAACCGCGGTCGACTACGTGGGAGTCCAGCGACACAGCCATTACGCTAACTGCTGGTCCCAATCAGTTCTTTTTTTTTTGGAGAGGTTTTTGCTACAGGGTACGTGCGCTTACCAGCGAGACAGAGAGACACAGAGAGACAGAAAGCAAGAAATCACCCCCCAGGGGGGATGGCCACGACGCAATCCCCTCTCCTCCATTCTCCCCTTGGGATCCTGGGCACACACGCACATGCACCCGGCGTGAGTATAAGCCACTGGGTCTGGGACTCAAACTGTGGTTGACTGCATGGGAGTTCAGCGACATAGCCATTACACTAACTGCTGGTCCCTTTTAACATTTTCCAGGACTCAAACCGTAGTCGTTGGCCATGTGGGAATCCAGCACCTTAACCTTCACGCCACCTGCCAGAGCCATAATAAATCAGTTCTAAGACACCTACTCTCTGCCTCTTCCTAGCTGATCTTTAGTCTCCCTTTTCTGCATGAACAACTTGTCAAGAGTGTCTACACATGCTGTCCCCACTTGCTTAAGTCTCACTTCTTAGCCCTGTCATACAGGTGCTGTCCCCTTGCACCTTGGACCTTGCGATTTCTTAAATCACCAACAGCTTCCTTGGGCCTAAGTCCTAATGTCCTCCTTGGGACATTTAATATGCTATTATTTCATACTCAGTTGATTTTCACCACAGTCCTCGAATGTAGCCTCTCCTTTTTCTTGGCCTTGGTCAGAAAGGCTCCCCTTTTCTCTCATCCCCAGCCTAACGCTAGGTCTCAGCTCATTTATCACTTCCTTCTGACAACCTTCACCGATCCCTACACTAGGGGCACCGCCTCTGGGCTCCGACGCTGCCTGACTTCCCCCATCGCAGTCCCCATCACTCTAGCCTGCTCTTCCTCTACCAAAGCTCTAATCACTAACTCAGTCAATAGTGCCAGGAAGTTCAGCAGATCATGGGTCAAAGTAAGGAAAGGGGGGAACCAGCAGTTAGCGTAATGGCTATGTCGCTGGACTCCCACGTAGTCGACCGCGGTTCGCGTCCCGGACCCAGTGGCTTAAAACTCACGCCGGGCGCGTGTGCGTGTGTGCCCAAGATCCCGAGAGGAGAATGGAGGAGAAGGGATTGCGGCGTGACCATCCCCCCGGGGGGTGACTTCTCACTTTCTGTCTGTCTGTCTGGCGAGCGCACACGCCCTATAGCGAAAACCTCTCCACCCCCCCCCCCCCAAAAAAAAAAAAGTAAGGAAAGGGGTCAGGACTGGAGGCCAAGCCTGCTCCCATCCCTTCCCACAACCTGAACATCCCTCTCAATTGTACCCCAAATGAATGTAAGGCTTGGGTGAGGAACTTCGTTTTTCTGGATTTCCGTTTCTCTTTAAAATGGAAGGATAGGAGTACCTATTTCAGGTCCAGCAGGTGGCTTGAGTCCTGAACCTAATGGCTTAAAAAACACACTGGGGAACCAGCAGTTAGCGTAATGGCTATGTCGCTGGACTCCCACGTAGTCGACCGCGGTTCGCGTCCCGGACCCGGTGGCTTAAAACTCATGCCGGGCGCGTGTGCGTGCGTGCCCAAGATCCCGAGAGGAGAATGGAGGAGAAGGGATTGCGGCGTGACCATCCCCCCTGGGGGGTGATTTCTCGCTTTCTGTCTCTATGTCTCTCTTTGTCTGTCTGGCGAGCGCACGCGCCCTATAGCGCTAAAATCTCTCAAAAAAAAAAAAAAAAAAAAAAAAAAAAAACCACACTGGTCGGGGACCAGCAGCTGGTGTGGTGGTTAAGGCACTGGACATTCCCATGTGGCCGACCATGGTTCAAGTCCCGGACCCGGTGGCTTGCTTTCTCACTTTCTCTCTCTTCCTCTGTCTCTTTCTGATCAAATTAAAATAAATGAATGAGTAAATAAAATTAAAAATAAATAATTATTAAAAAAACCACACTGGTCATGTGTGTGTGTGTGTCAAAAATCCTGACAAGCGAATGAAGACTTCTGCATGGCCACTCCCCTGGGGGGTGCTTTCTCACTTTCCTTCTCTCTATCGTTCTCTCTGGAGGACAAGGAGGAGAAGGAAGAACAAGATAAAGATGAAGACAAAGAAGAAGAGTATCTATTTTATTTGTTTGTTGGGAGAATTAAATGAATTATAGAATTTAGAACAATGCTGGGCATACAGCAAATGCTTTATGACTCCTCTAAGAACAGCCAAGTACCTATCACCTCATAGACATGTGAGTGAGAAAGGTGGTTAGCATAAGTCACTAATATGCTGAGGTTGTTATGCAGCATTAGCTGACTGATACAGTTGCTTTAAGGATTAACTTACGTGATGCATGAAAAGTGCTCAGAATGGTGTCAAGCAAATAATAAGTTCTAAATAAGTCCCAGGGCCCTTTTCTGCCTTTGTCTCTTTTGTGAATGCAGGCCACACTCCTCTCTCTACTTCTGGCCAGCAGGTGACAGTCAGCATTGCCATCACATTTCTGCTTTCCCTTCTACTGTTTTGGCCACCTAAGTCTTCACTGCAACCCAGCCCACAGACCTTAGTGATCTGCCTCTGTTGCCACTCGCACTTCATCATTTCCTTCTCCTCAACCTCACTCACTCACTCATGCAGTCTGCTCCAGCCACCCAAGCCTCTCTGCTGTTTCTCCAACACACCAGGCACCATGTCTCAGTCCCCTGGCTTTTGCATTGGCTATTCCTTCTGCCTGGTTTGCTCTTCCCAAGAAGTCTACATAAGTCCCTCCCTTCTCACCTACAGATCTCAGCTTCCCACCCACATTTTTAAAAGTCATAATCCTCCTTCTCTGGGTCCAGCAGGTGGCATGGTGGTTAAGGTGGCTCACATGGCTGACACCCATTCAAGTCCCAGACCTGACAGCTTGAGAAACATGCTGGGCATGTGTGCCCAAAGTCCCAAAAGGAGGGAGAAGTGGAGGAGAAGGGCATGACCATTCCCCAAGGTGAGGGGAGTGCCTTCTCACTTCCTCTGCACCCCCTGTGAGTGCATAAGCCCTCTGGCAAAAAAAACCTTCTCTGTACTGTCTCTCTATTCTGTTCTATTTGTCTTTATATTCTTATACATGCCACCTGATTAACCACGCATTTTATTTATTCATGTATTACCTGTTTCACCAGAAGAATATGAACTCCTGTGGGTCTTGTTCATGGGATCCTTTGGGACCTACCCTAGTGCCTGTCATAGAGAGACTTTCCATAACTATTCATTGAGGGCCTCCTGATGACTGGTTTTCTGCAAAACCAGTAGATATAAACAGTAAGAGCTACTCTTTAGTGAGCCATTACTACATTCTAGGGTGTTTCTACCTGTTACATACTTGTTTTTTCTTTTTTAAAAATAAATTTTGAAAGAATTATTTATTGGGATGGCATAATGGTTACATTGCTGGCCTTCCTCATAGTCGACAGCGTGACCCAGCAGCTTAAAACTCACGGTGGCTGGATGTGCGTGTGTGCCCAAGATCCCAAGAGGAGAATAGAGGAGAAAGGATTGCATGGGCCACCCCCTAGCCCCATGACTTATCGTTTTCTATTTCTGTCACTCGTACCCTATAGCAAAAATCTCTCCAGAAAAAAAGGGAGGGGATTATTTATCTAATTTTATTTATCATTGTCTTTTTTTTTTTTTTTTTTTTTTTTTTTTTTTTTTTTAATTTGACCAGCGAGAGGGGAAGCGAGAAAGCAAGCTGCCAGGTCCGGGACCCAAATTACAGTCGGTTGGAGTCCAGCGCTCCAACCACCACGCCCCAACTTGCTTTATCTTTTAAGCTCTGAGGGGCAGACAGGGGAACCGAGGCGCTTCCAGGAGGAGGGCGGGGCCCGGCGGTAGTCTCACCAGCTCCTACTGTGACAAGGCCAACGACAGCGTGGTCTAGCTGCAGCTGGAGCCCGCTAGGTAGTGGTGTGCTCTGAGCCGCCCGGAACCATCGCGGGCCACACGGAGGCCGAAGGGTCCAGCACCCAGGCGTGCGACTCGGACCAGCACATTGAAACGGCGCTCGGGCTGGAAGGACGCTGGCGCGGGCAGGGTGATAACTCAGCGGTCCAGGGTGAGCACGTGTGCCGCCGCGAGAGCGCTCAGCCAGTGCGGTTGTCCGCGGGGCAGCGAGGCAGGGGCCGCACAGGCTCGCTTGCAGTCGCAGCATGTAAGTGACAGTGCACCCCGGGACGCTGCGGTGTGCGCGGCCAGGCCCAGGGTACCAGATGGCGCCCAGCACCGCCGGAAGCAGCTGCACTTGGCCTTGGGCACACAGGCGGCCCGGCTCAGCAGTTTGCCCTGGCCACACAGGCAGCCCTCGCAGCAGCGCGCAGAGGCATGGCGGAGACATAGACTCAGTGAGAAAAAGAGACAGGCACAAAAGACAGAGACATTGTTCATCTAACTGCTGACCCTCTAGGTCTGGCCGCTTCAAACCTGGTCCTAACTCTTCTCCACGCCCCGCCCTTCCTCGCCTGGCCTCTCCCACCCAGGCCTGACTTTTCCCATTAGATCCCCGCCCGCCTCCTGGTGTTCTCCAGGGCTCCCAGAGCCGGGCAAGCAACAGGGCAGGCTGCCAGGGCTAGGCAAACCGTGTGGGGAGCTCCTGCGGCAGCACTCGTGGTCCGCGCACTTGTCACGGAGCTGGCACGGGCTGGGCTCGGCAAAGCACAGCTCCAGCGGACCAGCGGCCCACCCAGTGCCCGCTGATGCCCGCAGACCTGGCCATAGCCCAGCAACTCAGCCACCTCCCAGGCGTCCAGCAAGAACGTCTGGCCGTTGGGGCGGCATAGCCGCACAGGTAGAGTCCCTAGGGCTGTGGCAGCGGCACTCTGCCAGGATATCTCGGTCGTCGATCAGTAAGAGGCAGAAGTCCATGTCCAGCAGAGCTGGCAGCCTCGCAGGTAGGCGTGAAGACACCTCTAAGTGAAGGGCTGCGATGTCTCAATAGAAAGGACGTGCGGAGGGGAGGGGAGACCACAAGGCGGAGAGAGTAATGAGTAGGGGAGGTCAGCAGAAAGGATCAGAGAGGGATCAAGGAGAACGTCAGGGATTGGCTAATGGGATAGGCATTAGAGATCGTAAGAGGATTCAGTGGGAGGTCAGTAGGAAGCTCAACTGAGAGTCAGTGAAGGATTCAGTGATGGGATCAGTGGTAGAGCGGAAGTCAGCGTCAATGAGAGGTCGGTGGAAGTTCAATGAAGGGCAAAGGGGGGTTTGAACAGTGGGGGAGCAATGGGAGGATTAAGAAAAGGGTAAATGGAGACCAGCAGATGGTGTAATGGTCACGTCGTTGTTGGACTACCATGTAATCGACTCTGGTTCAAATCCTGGACCCATTGGCTTAAAACTCATGCTGGACGTCTGTGTGCATGCCCAAAATCCTGAGAAGAGACTGGAGGAGAAGGGATTGCTGTATGGACATCTCCCAGGGGGATGATTTCTTGCTTTCTGTCTCTGTCTCTCCAGTGAGCCCACAGACCCTATAACACAAAATCTCTTTTAGAAAGAAAGAAAGAAGGAAGGAAAGAAAGAAAGAAAGAAAGAAAGAAAGAAAGAAAGAAAGAAAGAGAAGGAGAGAAAGAAAAAGGTAAATGGAAGAAGTGGATGGACAAGTCCATACCTCAGTTGACAGGTGGCTTTGGCAACAATGGGGACTCTGGTGGAGGGTAAATAGACTGGAGTTGATGAGTTAATGGGATGCTCTATGGAAAGCCCAGTGGGTGAGAAAATGGGTCAAAGAGGCTCAATTAGGGAGATAATAGAAAGGCCTGGGATTTCAACAGAGGAGGCAACATCAACTGGAGACTACAGGAGAATTAGTGGTTGGTGGTGAAGTTCAATGGGAAGGCCTACAAGGGGGTCTACTTCCAAGGTAGTAGCTTCTGCCCCAACCTCTGACCCCTCAGACCACCGTTCTGGTCATTGTGCAATGAACATACCAGGACTCCATCTGCGACGCAACAAGCCTTCTCTGCAGGACAGCTGAAGGGGACGCATGGCACACTCTCTCCCAGCTGGCAAGGGCAGGGCCAGTAGTCCTTGATGAGGACTGTTTGCCAGGCTGTGGAGGAAGGGGGGTGAATGGCGAGGTGGCATTGGAGGAGGATGCCACTACAAGTTCTGAGATGAGACACATGAGGAAGAATATGGGGATTTGAGGCAGGGAGTGGGATGACCCAAGTGAGACTCTAGCAATGAATGCTCTCAGGGAAGTAATGGCCATTGAGGAAGCAAGAAGAGCAGTCTTCAGCGACACAGTCACTTCCACTTGGAGACTCTGTCATCACACTTGAGGTCCTTAGCACAGGGAGTGGAGAGCTATACCACCTTCTGGATACCCAGAAAGGCTGCAAGGCAGGGGTCACCTACAGGTTATAGGGGCTGGGATGGGGCACTAGATGGCTGTAGAGAAGTAGCCCTGGCAAGACAGTGGCCTACTCTCCACCCAACCAGCACCCCCAGATTGCATCCTCCTCCCACTTGGATTGGTTACAGCAGCAATAGTAGCAACTAGAAAGCAAGAAATCACCTCCCAGGGGGGATGACCTCGTTGCAATCCCTTCTCCTCCATTCTCCTCTCAGGATCTTGGGCACGCACACACACACACACACACACACACATACACACACGCCTGGCATGAGTTTAAGCCACCAGATCCAGGACTCGAACCACGGTCGACTACATGGGAGTTCAGTGACATAGCCATTACATTAACTGCTGGTCCCTCTCTATTTTTTTTTAAGAGAGATTTTGCTATAGGCTGGTGTGCTCAATGGAAAGACAGAGAGAGACAGAGTCAGAAAGTGAGAAATCACCCCGCCCAGGGAAGTGGCCACACTGCAGTCCCTTCTCCAGTCTCCTCTCGGGATTTCGGGGACACACACACACACACGCACACACACACACACTGGTTGTGAGTTTCAAACCACTGGGTCTGGGACTGGAACTGCAGTCAGCCATACAGGAGTCCAGTGACATAACCATTACGCCATCTGCTGGTGCCATCCATTTTAATGTGCCCTAAATATGACTAACATGGTTTCCTGCACTTTGTCTTTTTTTGGGATCATGCCTCTCTTCCCCAGCCTCTGCTGAAGGGGTTAGCTATCACTTAAACCAAGTGACCCCATTCACACTGTCAGGGGCCTGTGGGGAAACTGTTAGTGGTCTCAATCAGTGGATGCCTTTTTTGCCCTTCCCACCAGGTGCTAATACCTGCACTTCCTTTCTGGCAACTACCACGCATCCTTATTTTCAACATGAGGACTCTGAGGGAACCCCCATCTAGGCTCCAGAGATGCATATGGACCCGGGGCTGGCTAATCAGATCAATTCTGTCTCCTTTGGGCTGCTATAATTGGCTGGGCAAAGTCTACGGGAGCCAACCATAGGATTTTTGCAGGGGCAATGGGAAAAAAGATATTTATTAATTAATTAATATTTTTTTAGGGCTTTGAAGCTGGTAGGGCTGTCAGGCTAAAGTTGTTGGACTCTTGCTGATAGATATCAAAGGGAAGAATCTACTTGAGACTAAAGTTACCACAGAAAAAAGATAAGGGAAAAGAGAGACCATGACAGGAGAGAAACAGTTTTCTTTTAAGTACAATTGAAAATTCATGATCTAGTTAAGACCGAAGATATAAATGACCCTTTAGCCTTTGCAATGACAGGTATCCAAATCCTTTTTTCTTTCTTCCCTCAGTTTCAGTTGAGATTCTTCTTTTTTTTCTTCCCATTTTACTACAGAACATGTGTACTCACACACACATACATGTGCACGAGGTGGGGGGGAGAGAGAAAATGAAAACGTACCCCTAGGGCGAATGGCCATGTCACACTCCTCCATTCTCCTCTTAGGATTTGGGGCATGCACGCACATGTGTCTTGTATATTTTTGTTGTTGTTATTACATAAATTGACCCATTTATTATAGTCTAGTGATATTCCAAATGTCTATAGAGCTCCTACTGGTCCTTCAATTCCTTCAGTCTTCTGATGGCGGACTTTACTGTGACAGCCGAGGTGGTGGTGTGGGCCCAGGCACTACCAGCTACCGTTTCCATGCAGGAACCACAGTGCCAGATCCCCACAGCCCATCGCTTCATCTTAGTTTTGTCACAGAAGGAGCAAGTGTACTTGGCATGCTGGCTGATTTAAATTCTCTTCACCATTTTCCAAAGGGAGGCACCATTAACGAGTCCCATATTTACCGACGATGCCAACCTTCTTGGTGTGCTTAGCCGTATTGCCGTCAACTAGGTCCAAGCCCAGAGAGCCTGGTATTTTTTTTTAAGATTTACTTATTTTTAATTTTACATATTATCATTATTCTTCAATTTTGACCAGAAAGGGAGAGTGAGAAACCAAGCCACCAGATCCGGGACTTGAACCGTGGTCAGCCATGTGGGAATCCAGCACCTCAGCCACCATGCCAACTGCAAGCCCCTCTTGCATGGTATGTTTTTTAATCATCTGAGTTTGGGACTTGAACTGCACAGTAAGCCATGTGGGATCCAAGTGCCTTAATCACCACGCCACTGTCTGGCCTCTTCAGGTGAGGTTCTAACACTGTCAGTAAGAGTCCTACCTGAGGGGGGCCAGCAGGTGGTGTGGTAGCTAAGATGCTAGACACTCTCACGTGGCCAATGACAGGACACTCCCACATGGCTGATCACAGTTTGGTGGCTTGCTTTCTTACTGCCTCCTCCACCCCCGTCTCCTCTAGTCAAATTAAAATAAATGAATGACCTGGTGGCTTGCTCTCTCTCTCTCTCTCTCTCTCTCTCTCTCTCTCTTCAAATTAAAATAGATGAATGAAAAAATAAAATAAAATAGATAATTCTTAAAAAAAAAAAAAAAGAATCCTAGCTGACATAATGTCTACATTATATCTCCATGACCTCACCTCTGCCATAGCTGGCTGGGTCATGGTTAGATTAAAAGTGTGTGTTATGGTTTGTCTCCCAATGTTTTGGAATTTGGTCTTATTGGGTGGTGAATGGATGTCTTCCAAAAGTTCATGTGTTGGGACCTGGTTGTATTGCAAAGGTGTTACGTGAAAACTTAGTCCCTTTATAGTGTCCCAAGATGGGACTTTTAGGTGTGATAGTCATTGGGAGGAGGCCCCATGAGGGAGTTCTAGTGCATATATATAAGGAGAGAAAATGGGGTTAGGCAGAAACAATATAGATACAGACCAGAACAATATAGATACAGGAGAAACTTATGAACAGCTGCTCTGCTTAAAATCCTGCCCTCCACCATGTTGTAGCCTTACCAGAATTTGGACGCTGGGTCTTGGATCATCAAACCATGAGCTGAATAAACCACTCCTTTTTTTTTTTTTTTTTTTTTTTTTTTTTTTTTGCTATAAGGTGCATGTGCTCACCAGAGAGACAGAAAGCAAGATATCACCCCCCAGGGGGGATGGCCACACCACAATCCCTTCTCCTCTGTTCTCCTCTTGGGATTTTGGGCACACATGCACATGTGCCTAGCATGAGGTTTAAGCCACCAGGTCTGGAACTCCAACTGTGGTAGGCTATGTGGGAGTCCAGCGACCTAACCATTGTGCAATCTGCTGGTCCCTAAATCTCTATTCTTGAGTCACCTATTTTTAGGTATTTCTGTTAGCAAAGCAGTAAGAGACTTCACATTTTTGTGGAGGGGTCATTGATCTATATTAAAGGGCAAGACAAACATTCCTTCCAGGAGCATTTGAACCTACAGGCAGAAAAGAGTCAAGGAGTGAGTGGCAGATGCTACAAAAAGGTAAGTTCAAGTGGGCTAAGAGTCCATGAGGAGTGTGAAGGAGATATGTGCACATAGAGACTAAAGTTGGCTGGGACCAGCAGTTGGCGCAATGGCTATGTTGCTGGACTCCCATGTAGTCAACTGTGGTTTGAGTCCTGGACTTGGTGGCTTGAACTTACGTTGGGCACGTGTGCATGCCCAAGGTCCCAAGAGGAGAATGGAGGAGAAGGGATTGCAGCGTGGCCATCCCCCTGGAGGTGATTTCTCACTTTATGTCTCTCTGTCTTTCTGGCAAGCGCACACACCCTATAGCAAAAACCTTTTTTTAAAAATGTAAAAAAAAAAAAAAAAAAAGGTTGGCAAGAACTTGCTAAATAAATGAACAGATGCCAGTGAAGCCTTTTTTTTTTTTTTTTTTTTTTTTTTTGTGGCGTGTGGGTGTAGACACTGATTCAGTATAGGCGTGAACAGGGTATAGGTGGATATTGGTGCACATGCTGTTTAGCCACAGCTGCAGATTTGGGCTGGGGTTCATTCACTGTCACTTGGGTAAGCTCCAATGAGCCACAGCCACAAGTTCAGATGCAAATCCATCCTTAACCACAGGCACAAGCCCCCACTTAGCTACAGATGTGCTCTTTGATCCTGGTTCAGCCACTGCCATGGTCTAAGAGCTGGCAATGGACACCATGTTAGCGTCCTTCAAGGATACCATGTTGAAAATGGGTGTGGTCTCGGAGCCAGATGTGGCCTGGGTGGTGGCCACATGTTTAGGCTTCACAATGTGACATGTTGTCCTGTCAGGGCATGTGTGGTGCTTACCACTGAAGTGGTGTCACCAGAGAAGAGTCTAGGAAAGGATGGGGTTCCATGGAAGGGTTTGTTTCCTCCTTAGTCAGAAGATCTATAGAGGGGATGAGGAGAGGATGCAGTAGAACTGGATCCCACATTTAGCCTCATCCCTGAGTTGCCTCTACACCCGGGCCTTCCGGGCCTCTGGCATTAGCGACTCACCATTCAGGAGCTAGCAGGTTCCCAGTCTAAAATGAAGGGGACCTGGATGTATGAGCAGAAAGAGAAGGCTGGGGCTGAAGATGGTACAAGTGATCGGCACAGCCGGTGTGTGCAGAGTGGGACTGAGGTGAACTGGAGGATACAGGCTCCCCATTTAAGGACAGCCAGATTTGTTTAAAAATCTCTGTGCCAACCAGTTCAAACACATCTGTGGGTTGCTTCTGGCCAGGAAGGAGCTCAGTTTGCCACATTAAACAAAATTGAGAGTAGCGTGTGTGTGTGTGTGTGTGTGTGTGTGTGTGTGCCTACATATTTGGTGGGGAATTAGGGACATATATTCTTCCCTTCTTCTCAGGGAGGGGTGTTCTTTGTTCAGTTAGATGTTGATGCATGAAGTTAGCCACTTACAAAGTGAACTTTTAAGAGATATTCTTGTTTATTCCATAGAACTTTGCATATTTTTAAAATCAAGATGTAATACATTAAAAAAAGGTGGAATACAGTTTGGGTATGTGTTCTAGGGAGCTCTTTGAAGATAGAGATATAATCTGTGTTGTTCAATGTTGCATCTGCAGTGCCTGATGGACTGAGGTTCGAGTCCTGGACCTAGTGACTTGCTTTCTCACTCTCTCTCTCTCTCTCTCTGGTAAAATTAAAACAAATAAATAAAATAAAATAAATAATTATTTAAAAAAAGAAAAATAAATAATAGTGGCAAATATTTACTGCATGCCAGGCACTGTTCAATCAACTCATTAAATTTTTTTTTTTTTTTTTTTTTTTTTGGAGAGGTTTTTTTGCTATAGGGCGCGTGCGCTCGCCAGACAGACAGAGAGAGACAGAGAGACAGAAAGCAGGAAATCACCCCCCAGGGGGGATGGCCACGCCGCAATCCCTTCTCCTCCATTCTCCTCTCGGGATCTTGGGCACGCACGCACACGTGCCCGGCGTGAGTTTAAGCCGCCGGGTCCGGGACTCGAACCGCAGTCGACTACGTGGGAGTCCAGCGACATAGCCATTACGCTAACTGCTGGTCCCAAATTTTTTATTTGCTAGAGGGCATGTGTGCTCACCAGAGAGGGGGGTTGAGAAAGCACCCCCACCCCAATAGAGGACAGTTACACCACAATCCCTTCTCCACCATTTCTGATTTCAGGGTTTGGGGGACACACACACACACGTGCCCAGCATGTCCTTCAAGTTGCCAGGTCTGGCTTGGACCTCGCAGTCAGCCATGTGGGATCCAACACCTTAACCACCATGCCACCAGCTAACCCAATCAACTCATTTTAAAAAATATCACAACCAGAACCAGCAGATGGCATAATAGTTACATTGCTGGACTCCCACGTAGTTGGTTGCAGTTCGAGTCCCAGACCAGTGGCTTAAAACTCATACCAGACGTATTTGTGTGCATGCCCAAGATCCGGAGAGGAGAATGGAGAAGGGATTGTAGCGTGGCCATCATCCCTGGGGGTTGATTTCTCGCTTTCTGTCTCGCTGTCTCTCTGATGAGCACACGCACCCTATAGCAAAAAATCTCTCTAAGGAAAAAAAAGAGCCACAACCTAAAATAAAAATTTAAACATGCCATAACCGTATGATGTTGGTGTTAGTATCCACCTTAACAGTGAAGGAAATAGAGGGCCAGAGAAGTGAAGCACCTTGTGCAAAGTCATACAGCTTGACAAAGCAGCATTTGAACCCAGGTCTCTTGGCTCCGGTGTCTAGCCCTAGCCATTATAATGAATGAATTGAAGTCCTTGTCTTTGTTTCTAAGAAACCCAGCCCCTCTTCGAGCATCCCCTCACTTTTCTCTTATCTCTCTGGTCACTCGCTATTTTGCAGGACTGAAAGAGGTTGAGTGGGAGCCCCTTGATTCCAAGCTTAGGGAAAAGGCTGAAATCCCAAGCCTGGCGTATTCAGTACCTTGGTCAGCGCCTAGCTCTGCTGAATCTACGCTGAGCTCTGTGCCCTCGGGGCAACCGGCCTCTCCCTGCATCGAGTTTTGGGTTCAGAGCAGCCACCTATGTCACGTGTGGCCTGTGGCAGTGATTTCACACTTTCAACCTTCAATTGCATTTTCCATAAAATGGGGATAATAAAAAGACTTGCCTCCAGGGCAACTGTGGGGACTACATTACATAATGTACATACATTATATATAAAAGCACTTACCACTTATCTCATAAGTCTGGACTATTTATAAGTTTTTGTGAGGCAGTACAAAAGCCAAAACTAAACAAAAACCACACAACCAAAAAGATGTTTCAAACTTTGTGCTGTAGGGATGTTCCGTCCCTTTCTGTCCTCTTCGTTTCTGGTTGCTGCCTGTGCCATTGGCACCCTCTCCCCATGCTCCCCACCACGCCTCGGAAAAATGGAAGAAATCAAGACTTTTTGCTAACAGCCCAGCGAAAGGACACCAAATCGGTCAAGATCAAGAAAAATAAGGATAATGTGAAGTTTAAAGTTCGATGAAGCAGATGCTTTTACACCTTGTCATCATAGACAAAGAGAAGGCGGAGAAGCTGAAGCAGTCCCCGCCCCTAGGTTTGGTAGTGAAGGAGCTAAAATAAACCAGACACTGTTTGAAATACATTAAACATTTTTTTTTAATTCTGGGAAAAAAACAAACAAAACAAAAACAAAAACAAAAACAAAAAAACAACTTTATGCTGTAGAAGTAGGCAGACCTGAGTTCAAATCCTGAATCTGTCACTTCTAGCTGTGTGAACTTGGCAAGAGACTTGATCTCTGGGCTCCTTCCTCTCCTCAGGAAAAAGGAATTACTTTGATATTATTATAGAGTCTATCTCAAAGACTAGCAGGAAGGTAAAAAGAGATAATGCAGGCCAGCAGGTGGAAGGGAGGTTAAGGCAGCGGATCCCACATGGCCAACTGTGGCTTGAGTCCTAGAACTGGTGACTTGAATACTGGGTGCATGTGGGCACATGACCAAAATCACAAGAGGAGAATGGAGAAGAAGGGATTGCTCGTGGTCACCCCCCAGGGGGCAATTTCTCACTTTTCCACTCATTTTGTCTCTACGTTGAGTCCCCTATGGAAAAAAAAGTGTAAATGGCCAATGTGCTGATGCCAGCAGTAATGCAATGCTCTGTGATGCTGAAGGCACGTGGTAAGGTCCTAGGTTCACATCCCAAAGTCCCCCGTACATTCTGGGTGTGTTTCTGAGTGCTCATGGTGCCACCCAGCTGAGGCCGGGAGAAAATAGCTATGGGAAGATCCTATTTGAGATGCCCCCCTCCTTTTCTCTCATGGAAGAAATAAATTTTTTAAAATGGTGCAATGAGCTATGTATCCTAAAACGTAAAGGATTGAAACAATCATTGCTCCCTCTCCAAAAAAAAAAAAAAAAAAAAAAAAAGTATTTAAAAAGGGACCAGCAGTTAGTGTAATGGCTATGTTGCTGGGCTCCCATGTAGTCAACTGCGGTTCGATTCCCGGACCTGGCAACTTAAACTCACGCTGGGCGTGTGTGTGTGCATGCCCAAGATCCTGAGGAGAATGGAGGAGAAGGGATTGCGGTGTGGCCATTCTCCCTGGGGGTGATTTTTCACTTTTTGTCTCTCTGTCTCTCTCCTTTCTGGCAAGTGCACGTGCCCTATAGCAAAAACCTCTCAAAAAAAAAAAAAGAAAGAAAGAAAGAAACAAACAAACAAACAATCATTGCCCTCAAGGAACTTAAGTATAGCTGGGAAAGATAATAGAACAAATAAATATACAGAAAGTAATATGTGCTATATGAAAGACATCAGGGAAAGGGGAATGTGTGGGTAGAAAATTACCATTAAAATTCTCTATTTCTCAGGGCCAGCAAGTGGCATAGTGTTTAAAATACTGGGCTCCCAAATGGCTGACTATGGTTCGAGTCCCAGACCTGGCAGTTTGAAACTCACACCAGCAGTGTGTATGTGTGCCCAAAGTCCTGAGACGAGAAGGAATTATGGTGTGGCCATCCCCCCTGGAGGATTTCTCACTTTCTCTCTCTCTCTCTGGCAAGTGCACACACCTTACAGCAAAAAAGTCCTTCTCTAAAATTTTTTGTTTGTTTCTTTGTTTGTTTTGAGAGAGGGAGAGGGAGAGAGAGCTCCCAACAGGGTCTTGTCATGCTTTGATCATCCCCCCACACTCCAGCTAGCCAGGATCACTGGTGGACTTTCTGGCAGCCTGGAATAGTCAAATCAGCAAGGAATACAAACCCTGGACTGTAGGGAGTGGCCCAAATCTGAGCAAACATAGTGACCTTTAGACATGTGCAGAAACACAGGTCCATGGGCAGTCATTTGCAGGGCAATGAATGCCATTAAGATGTGAATAAGCTAGCTGTCTGTTTCCAAAACTGCAGAGCAGTATCTGTCTAAGAAAGTCACATGTGTTAATCAGAATTGGCCAAAGAAGATTAGAGAAAACTTACATAGGGCTACATGGTGCCAGACATCTTCGCATCTTCAGCTGATTAATGTCTGAAAAAAAAAACTGACTTTATATCCTACTCCCCTCTCCCCAACTTTCTGCCCTTTAAAAGAATAAACCTGGGAACAATTTGGGGCCACAGCTGCCTCCACCAGAGGAGTTCGGACCACCCAATACCCACTTTTCTTTACTTGTATGTCTTTGTGTGTTTATTTTTATGTTTGTTCTCTAATCCAAAGCCCCCCCCCCTCCGCCACCAGCATGTGTTTGTTTAGCCATGTGGGTCACAACACTGGACTCCCTATATGTCACCAGCATCGTTCTGAAGCTCCCTGCCATTTGTGCTAATGTGGCTGGACCCATTTTAAATTGGGTAGTCAGCTTGGCCTCAGTAAAAAGGTGATGTTTAAGCAAAGACTTGAAGGAGGTGAGAGGATGTTCCATAGGGATATCATGGAAACAGCCAGTGCAAAGTCCCTGGGGCAGGAAGAAAAAAAGTAAGGTGGCTAGTGTGGCTGGAATAGAGTGAGGGAGGGCCATGGTGGGAAGAGCTCAGATGAGGAGGGTAATGGGAGCTGCTGGTTAGGGCCTCATAAGCCACTGTAAGGACTTTGCTTTCGTTGGAGGTGGGATGATTGCATAGGAACATTTTGAATGGAGGAGTTCAGTGATTTGTTTTTAAAAACTGTTTGAATGGGGGGACCAGCAGATGGTGTAGTGGTTAGGGCACTGGACTCCCACATGACTGACTGCGGTTCGAGTCCCAGACCTGGCAGCTTGAAAATCATACCAGGCACATGTGCATGCATGCCCAGAATCCCAGGAGGAGAATGGAGTAGAAGGGATTGTGTCATGGCCATCCCCCACTGGTATGTGTGTGTGTGTGTGTGTGTGTGTGTGTGTGATTTCTCACTTTCCCTCACACTGTTTCTCTGTCTCTCCTCAACAAGGGCACATACTCTATGGCAAAAACCTTGGGGAAAAAATTTCAATAGCTGATATGTGAACAATTGAATGTAGTGATATAATTTTCCCCACCTTGATTCTTGGGAATCCTATCACCTGCTCACCTCCAGAGTTCTTGGGCCCCAGGGCTGCTCACCACTGCTAGCTGCTCCCTGTGGGGCTGGGTCCCAGAGCCGCTCCTTGGGTAGCTGAGGTTAAGCATGCCCTTGGGTGCCCCACCCATCTAGGTGATACATTCACATCTATAGACCATCTCGGTCTAGGAGAACCCGAGCCAGGCCCAGGCGTTGGCCGGAATGCTGCCTGAGATTCAGCTCAGGGCCAGCATGGATAAGGCACCAGGGCCTCAGGTCCAGGAACACCCACACGGGCTCGCGCACCACCAGCACTGCCTAGCTGGTAAAGTCCCTTCTGCGCGGTGAACGTACCTACCTGGAGCATGAGCTGGAAGAAAGAGTCATAGGATATCCTCTGGGTCTCAGCAGCCACCACCAAAAGCAGCGCCCATCGGCTGAAGAGTGCAAGGCCAGCAGGCACACCTGCCAAGCAGAGCTCGTGCCGCTCCAGCACTGCAGTCCCAGAAACTCAGGCTACCCCAGCCTACAGCCGCCACTTTCATGCAGACTCCACAACCCTGGACATGCCTGTGGGAATGAGGGCACCACGTAGATGCGGCCCCAAGGAGCTGGGGCCCGCAGGGGTGCGGACACTTGGCCAAGGTCTTGCGTCTTACTTGCAAACAACTGGCCAGCCAGTAGCATGACAGGACGTGGCCATGACATGGGTGTGAGATAGGTCGCTTGCACTCTGCAACTGCAGTACTTGGAAGGGTTCAAGGTGCAAGAAAAAGGGCCAGCGGGCAGGGTGCTCCACTCCAGCCAGCTAGATGGGCACCGTGGGTGTGAGATGCAAGCGTATGGCCCAAGAGCCTGCCACCACGTCAAGCTCCTGAGGGTCACGGAACCCTGGCGACGGTGTTACTGTTAAGTAGCAAATGCCCAGCAGGTGGCGCAGCAGCACCAGCGTCGTGTCCAGGGAGGCGCGCCCACGCGCGCTCACACCTTCACTTCCACCTGCCGCCTCGCGGCTAAACGCACCTCCCTGCCCCACCCGCAGCCCACCACGGTCCTGCGGTTCGACTGCGCTCAGCAGCTACGCCTACACCTGGCGGTGGGCGCAGGGAGCTCTGGAAAAGCAGCACCCCCTACTGCGGGCTTTCACTAGCGCACAGTCGGGAGCCCCTTGGGCGTTGGCGACATAGACAGTCGAAGTCAGGCCTCCCAGCGCCCCTGTTTTCCAAGAATGTCGTGAAGAAGTGGCGTCTCTGGAAATCCACACACACTGCAGTCCCTGAATGAACCGGGAGGGAGTGGAGAGGAGGGAGTCAAATCTGTGGATTCTAGGCCAAATACTTCCAAGTTCTAATCCTGACGACCGCTTTTTGGCCATGTGGACAAGAGCAGGGCGCTTAACTTCTTTGGGCCTCAGTTGCCTCATCTGTAAAAGGGGGTATTCGCACACTCTTCACAGAGCTGTGAGATGCTATATATAAAGGCTATGGCATAATGCCAGGTATATAAATATTTTCTTCAAGTTGATTTCCTTTGAACCATCTGTCTTGGAAAAGCCTGCCCAGCCCTCTTCCCAGAGGCCATTTGTCCAATCCCCTGACACGGAGTTTGCCCCTCATCCCCACTGACCAGGGCCCTGTCCCAAGAAGCTCCATTACAGAACCATGCCAGGCAACCGCTCAATCCCAGCCAGCACAAGCAACCTCCTTCCCCTACTGCAAATCCAGACCAGCTCCACAGACTTCTGCAGCCTCCACACATCACTCACCTCATAGGACACCCGGGGCACCCGAGGCACAGCAGGGCGGGTGTGAGGGTAACCATGGCTGCATAAGGGGCGGAAAGAGATGAACTGATTGGCGCAGTGTGTCCTGTCAGTCTTTCTCCTGACCTTCCCACTGCAGGAGGGGGAGAGGGCACGAAGGAAATCCCAGAGAAGTACTAGGGCCTCAGAGCCCAGGAAGGAAAGCAAGCCTGGGGCTGTTGCCTGCCAGTAGCTGGGTTGAGGCCAGGTACATTTTGGTTCTGGATTTCTGGCCCTGGCCCTCAGCACCATCCCTGCATCATCACACAGCTAACCCCATTAGCACTGAACTGACCCGGTGCCACTGATCATAATGAGGTCTAATTGTGGGGGTTAGGAGAAGAGGCAGGCTAAGGGACAGAAAAAGGAGGGAGGAGAGAGAGATCCAGGGAGGAGACAGCTGGACATGGGCATTAAAGAAGAGAGAGGGAAAGATACAAGAGAATCACAGAGATGGAGAGAGAGATGTGGGGAGGACAGACAGGGTTCACAAATGGAGAAATAGTGTGGGGACCAGCAGTTAACGTAATGGCTATGTTGCTGGACTCCCATGTAGTTGATTGTGGTTCGAGTCCCAGACCTGGTGGCTTAAACTCATGCCGGGCGTGTGTGCGTGCATGCCCAAGATCCCGAGAGGAGAATGGAGGAGAAGGGATTGCAGCGTGGCCATCCCCCCTGGGGGGTGATTTCTTGCTTTTTGTCTCTCTGTCTCTCTCTGTCTGTCTGGCAAGCGCATGTGCCCTATAGCAAAAACCTCTCAAAAAAAAAAAAAAAATGGAGAAATAGTGTGTGAGAAAGGAAAAACCAAAAGAGGAGCCTGGCAGTGGTGCACTCCTAACATACTATGCTCCAGGATTGCCTCCGGAGACCTCCCTGAGTACACTGAGCACACATGTGCCCAGGTCAGGGCTGGCTACAGCTGGGGGTGGATCATGGGGCCAGTCCACAGCCTAGTGGTTAAGGGAGCCGGATCCTAAATAGCTAAGTATGTTCAAATCCCAATCCCTACAGCTTGAAAAACTCTCCAGGTATATTGTGTGCCCACCCCAAATCCTGAAGGAATCAAGAAATGATGGCAGGGAACCAGCAGTTAGTGTAATGGCTATGTCGCTAGACTCCCACGTAGTCGACCACGGTTCGCATCCCGGACCTGGTGGCTTAAACTCAAGCCAGGCGTGTGTGCGTGTGTGCCCAAGATCCTGAGAGGAGAATGGAGGAGAAGGGATTGCGGCGTGGCCATCTCCCCCGGGGGGGTGATTTCTCGCTTTGTCTCTATGTCTCTCTCTGTCTGTCTGGCGAGCACACGTGCCCTGTAGTGAAAACCTCTCCAAAAAAAAAACAAAAAAGAAAAAAGAAAGAAAGAAAGAAATGATGGCGAAGGGATTGTGGTGTGACCATGCCCCACTGAGGGCTGCCTTCTCCTCCCTCTCTGTCCCGCTGTCTCTGGTGAGCATAGACAACCACTGGCCTAAAACAAACAAAAAACTCTGCTGGAGGTGTTGTCTGTCTTCTTCATTCTGTCTGTCTCACTTTTGGAAGAAATAAACTTAAAAAAAAAAAAAGAGAGAGAGAGAGACAAGAACTATTTCTTCAGGGCTGGGGCCAGCAGGTGGTTAAGACTGGACTCCTACATGGCCAACTATGGCTCAAGTCCTGGACCTGGTGGCTTGCTCTCTCACTTTCCCCCCCCCTGTCTCCCCCATCTCTTTCTGGTGAGTAGATGTGCCCTATAGCAAAATTTAAAGTAATAATAATAAAAAACATACTTCTTCTGGAGGGACGGCCTTTAAGTGTGGAGGTGGCTGTGTTTGGAGACGGTGAGAGGCCTAAGTGTCTGACCGAATCAAGGATCAGAGTGGCAAGGTAAAGAAGCCTAGGACTGAGGCCACCTGCAGGAAAGAGGACTCTGAGCCTGCGGAGGCGGGAGAGAAATGGAGGCTGGGTTTCTGTGTCTGAAGAACTTCAACTCCTGAGTTTGGGGAAGGAGAGGCTGCAGGTCTGGACTCCTGGGTCATGGAAGTGACTGTAGACAGGCAAGAGAAGCCCCTTCGAATGTGGTCTGGATGATGTGGGGGAGCTCTCTGAGTGAAGACAGTGGCTTCCACGTCACTCCCATCCTCAGAACATTCTGAGCTGGAGAATAGAGCCGTACCCTGCATGGAGGATGCGGGACGGGAAGACACAGTTGGGTCTCCAGAAAAGGAGAGGCAAGGGACCCTGGCTTCAGTTTCCAATGCCTTCTCCCCAGGTCCTAGGAGCCTTCACACCTCGCCCCTTTCTCCCCAGGACCCCTGCCTTTGGCAGAGGGAGTAAGGAGAGAGTTCAAGCTTTCTTCCAATAGCTTCACTCCTCACGTGCTTAAGATTTTCCCTGGCTCGGGGCCGGCAGGTGGCGTGGTGGTTAAGGGCGCTGGACTCCCACGTGGCTGACTGCATTTCGAATCCCAGACCTGGCGGTTTGCTTTCTCACTTTCTCTCTCTCTTGTCCAATTAAAATAAATAAAGTTAAATAAAAGAATTCTTTTGGAAAAAAAAATCTTCCCTGGCTCTTCATCATAAGCAGAGAAGTGAGGGAAGGCCCCACCGAGAGCACAGGGAACAGCATGAGGGAAGGTATGGAAGTACGGCAGTGTAGGCTTTTCTGGGGGTGGTTAGTATTTCCTTCCAGCCTGAGGTGGGGAACATGTGTGCTAGGAATGGAGCTGTGGGAGGTGGGTGGCGGGGGAAGGCCTGGAACACTAAGCTGAGATCAGACTATTCCAGGAACCCTGGGGATCCATAGAGGCTTCTATGCAGAGGAGGGATAGGTTTGGTTTTAAGAAGATCCTGGGCCAGAGAGGAAGGAGCTGGAGGGAAGCACAGGATGAGAGGAAAGGTAGGGTGAATTGTTTAGGAAGCTGAGTTGGGGTGCCCAGAGTCAGGACCTGGGCTAAGGGTAGTTTGTGATGAAGCCAAGGCCAGTGTGGGACCCAGGGGGTGTGAGAGGCCTGGGAAATGTCCAAGAAAGGGACATCCGGGAAGCTGAGGTAAGCCATGCCTGGGGTTCAGGAGAGAGGCGGAGGATAGGGGCAGAAATGGGGAGACCGTGAGCAGAGTGGGAAAGTTGAGGCACTAAGGGTGTGTGTCCCAGAAGGGGGTGAGTAGAGAAGCAAGAAGGGGATCTGTTCCCAGCCCTGGGGGGAGGGGGTTCACAGCATTTATAGGGAAGTTGGAAAGTTGCTCCCAGGGAACTGCCGTTCTATCCGGCGGGCTGGGGAGAGTGAAGTGAGCCCCAGGGGTTCCATGGAATTGAAGCCAGGATATACCCAGAATAAAGTCCTTTGAAGTCTCACTTTTTATACTCTCAATGCTTGCCAATTTTGCATTCACTTCCATCAGTCTATCCATGCGGGTTCTCATATAAAAGATTTTCAAGTACTTGCCAGCGTGACAATCTGTAACCCCTCCCTTCTGCCCCCCCTCCAGTCCTACAGGAAGACTTTTCAGTGAAAATGAAGCTCTGGGACCATCCCGTGGCTTTGGGTTCTCCCAGCTGGTCTCCTGGTGTATTGGGGTGCCTGTCACCCAAGCAGTCAGGGTTCTTCCTAAGCCTGGCACACCAGCCTCTCCTCCCTTGGCCCCTATCAATCAGTGTCATAGACACTCAGCCCCCTCCACAGGCAGGTGAGCCCCCTACCCTGTTCTTGGCCATATGCCCTCCTCACGGTAGCCCCATGATCTTCCTGAGGAACGAACGTGATGGTGCCCCTCCACGGTCAGTCACCCTCTCTGGCTTGTACTGCCCCCGTAGGGAGTTGGAGCTCCTCAGCCTGGCAGTGGCACCCACTCTACTTGAGCTCCCTTGTCACCACCCCCCTTCACTCACTGTTCCAGCCATACCAAGCCCCAGCCAGTCCTCCAATTGCACAATCCTCTCTTCCTTTCTTGGCTTTAGCCCACAGTCCTCTGACCTGAAGAAGTTTTTGCTATAGGGCGTGTGCGCTCGCCAGAAAAACAGAGAGAGACAGAGAGACAGAAAGTGAGAAATCACCCCCCAGGGGGGATGGCCACGCAATCCCTTCTCCTCCATTCTCCTCTCGGGATCTTGGACACGCACGCACATGTGCCCGGCGTGAGTTTAAGCCACTGGGTCCGGGATTCGAATCGCGGTCAACTACATGGGGGTTCAGTTACATAGCCATTATGCTAACTGCTGGTTCCTTGGCTCACTTTTTATACCCTTCAAGTGTTTGCTCTTCAGGCAGGACTGGTTACATAACTTGCCGGGCCCGATGTAAAATGAAAACATGGGGCCTCTTGTTCAAAAATCATTAAGAGAGGCTGGCCTAGCACCAGCAGGTGGCGTGATGGTTGGGGCACTGGACTCCCACGAGGCTAGCAGTGGTTCGAGTTCCAGACCTGGCAGCTTGCTTTCTCACTTTCCCTCTCTCTTATCTGTATCTCTCTGGTGCAGTTAAAAAAAAGAATTCTTAAAAATAAAAAGAGGCGGGTCCTGTAGCCTAATGGTTAGGGGGGCTAGGTCTTACACGGCCAACTGTGGTTCAAATCCTGGCCCTTGTTGCACATGTGCATGCATGCTCCTAATCCTGATGGAGAAAGGAGGAGAAGGGATTGCAGCATGACCATGCCCCACTGGGGAGTGTTTCTCTCTCTCTCACTCTCTCTCTCTCTGGTGAGTGCATTGCCCTGTGGCAATTAAAACAAGGTCATTAAGAATTCCAAGATGATGAGAGCAGAGCAATTAAGTATGCACAGGGTCGTTCTAACCACAGGGCACTGTGTGAGTTCCCAGGTCACAATGCCATAAAGCCAGCTTTGCTGCAAGGAAATCTTAGACTCTCTCCACCTCGCATTCCAGGCTGTCAGGAGCCCAGAAGAGGCCCTGGGCTTCTGCAATACAGGTCCCAATCATTCTTGTTGTGCTGCTGCCCTCCCAGCCCTGACCACCCTGGCATGTTTCTATTTCCTCTGCTAGAACTGGAGCTCTGAGGAGCAGGGTCCGGGGCTGTGCTGGTCACCACTATGTTTTCAGCCCGAGTCCACACAGGCCAGTCAGGACGACACCAGAACTGACACCTACCCTTGCATGTAGAGAGGACACAGAAGAGCAGGGAAAAGGCAGGAGCCAGGCCCAGAAGAGAAACATCTTCTTTGGGAGACTTTTTTTTTTTTTTTTTAATTGCCAGAGGGTGTATGTGCTCTCCAGAGAGAGACAAAGAGAGAGGGGGGGGATAAAAGCACCCCTAATGGAGCATGGTCATGCCACAGTCTTCTCCATTATTCCCTCATGTCTAAGTTCTGGGCACACACACACACACATAACCTGGTATGTTTTTCAAGCAATCAGGTTGTGATTCGAACAGTGGTCAGCCACGTGGGATCTGGCTCCCTTAACCCCTAGTCCAGTGGACTGGGTCTAGAAGAACCCTTTTACCTGATTCTCCCACACATGGGTTCTTACAAGGAGCTGCAGTGTTAGTGGAGGCCTTGCAGGGAATCGCTGGGATCTCCAAACACTCAGGCTGGCACTTGTCTGTGCCAAGACACCTGAAAGCATGTGGACAGGGCAGAGTCTGGTATCAGGACTACAGTCACTGTAAGAAAATGCTCTGGGAGCCTAGAGCTTTGTCTCCAAAATGCAGGGCACCCTCCAAAGCCAGACAAGGATAGGACCACAGAAGGTGTACTCCTCGAGCTCAGGACATCGGAGGACTTGACTAGACAGTGTTAGCTAAGCGAAATTTTAACCTTAAATCGTAGACTCACGTGATCATTTGTTTCTACATGGGGGTGGGGGTTGGTCTAAGCACCCTGTGGAGGAGCCCTGGGGGGGCATGCACCTCCTGCCACCTTCCTCACCTTCAAACTAGACCACTAGGTGGGTGGGTGTCCCTCTTTCAGCTCTGCGTTTCCTGTGTCCACGTTCCCCCTGCCCAGCGGCAGCCTCTGCTGGACAGAGCCTCCGCTGTCTGCCTGGACCCGGAAAAGGTCCTTCACGCCTGTGCTGCGGAGAAGGCAGCTGGCCCATCTGAGGGCTGGTCCTTGGCTATCGAAGACCCGGAGCCCACCAGTCTTCCCTAGTCTCTCCACAATCTTTGGGTAGGGGAGAGAGGCTCAAATCTCGCTTCGATCCATCCATTCGGACTCCAGCCTGGCCCAGGTCACTGCTCTGCCTGTACCATGGCAGAATCCTTCTCCCTGCTTCCCCCCGATTCTTCACACACAAACAGATCTGACCCTGGAGCTTCCTGGAGATCAGGGAATGCTACACTCCTCACTGCTCAAACCCCTCCAGTGGTTTCTCAGGGCCGGCAGGTGGCGTGGTGGTCAAGAGCACTGGACTCCCACATGGCTGACCACAGTTTGAATCCCAGACCTGGTGGCTTACTTTCTCTCTTTTTCTCTCTCTCTCTCCTCTCTTGCTCTCACTCTGTCCCTGTGGTCAAATTAAAATAAGTAAATAAATAAATAAAGTTAAATTTTAAAAATTAATTTTTTTAAAAAAAAGCTTATAAAAAACCCTGTAATGATTTCTCATACAACAAAATTCACATTCCTCCTGGTAGCCTAGAGGGTCCTGCATCATTTTCCCCCTTCCTACTCTTCAGCCTCAACAGTGTGTTACTCCCCTCCCCTCACCCTTCAGCCCTCTGGGCTCCCTCAGCATGTGCTGCTCCATTTGCATGGAATGTCTTTCCACCTCTTGGATAGTTAACTCCTGAGCATCCTTCAGGTCTCAGCTGAGGCCTCACCTCTTCCAGGAAGCCTTCCTCAACCTCTCTTCCTGGGTCAGGCTCCTGGTTGTGGGGTCTCACAATTCTATATACCTCTCCTGCACAATCCCCCTTCTCAGCACAGACGCTTTACTCTGGCTTGTATGATTATTTGACACTCGTGTCCCCGGCCCGTGGTAAGCTGCAAGGGCAGGATCTGAGCCTGGTTTGCTCAGCACTCAGTCCTCAGGGCAGAGCACGCGGAAGGCTCGCGATAGACCGTTCACATTTAGAGAAGGAGGTTGAGGAACTGCGTTCTGCCTCCCTGTCATGGTAACAACTGGTTTTGTACCGCTGGCCCCGGGCACCCAATCTTCCCACCCCAGGTCCCTTTCCCCAACACACATGCCCTCACTTCCCAAGGACCTCACCTGACCTCGGCCACCCAAGAACAGTCAACGAGAGGAAGGACTCAAGTGCTGCAGGGGGACTGGGCCATCGGACTAGGTCCCTGGGACTCAGTCGTCTCCATGGCTGATGGAGCACCACTTCCAAGGCCTAGTCCCCCCCAGAAAAGCTGTGCCCTGGTCCAGCATTTGCTACCCCACGAGGACAAGGACATGTGCACCAGGCCATGAGAATGGCCAGTCCCGCCTTGGGCCCTCTCTGCCATGCCCCTCACACTAGCATCCCTCCAGAGGCTGACAGGGTCCCACTGCCCTCTACGTTCCTGCCTTGGACGCACTCTTAGAGAAACCCTGAATGCAGGGAGCACCCTCCCTTCCACTGCCAACCCCGTTCTTGGATCTCCAACAAGGCCCAACGTTTCCTAGGCCCAGGTTTTGGCCCTACAGACCTCCAGGCCTGGTGTCTGAGGGGCACCTAGGGCAGTCCAAGACAAAGTGAGGACCAGCCCTGGGAAGGCAGGGGGCCCAAAGCTCTAGATCACTAGCCCGAACCAGGCTCTAGGCCCACAGAACTGCAGGGTCTATGCTGGTTTCTTACCTTCCTACAGTTTCTTTTCTTTTCTTTCTTTCTTTCTTTTCTTTTTTTTTTTTTTTTTTTTTTTTAAGGTTTTTGCCACAGGGAGCGCGTGCTGGCTAGAGAGAGACAGTGAGAAGGAAAGTGAGAAATCACCCCGCAGGAGGGATGGCCACGCTGCAATCCTTTCTCCTCTATCCTCCTCCTGGGATTTTGGGCATGCACGCACATGTACCCAATGTGTTTCAAGCCACAAGATCTGAGACTCAAACTGCAATAGGCCACATGGGAGTCCAGCGCCTTAACCACCATGCCACCTGCTGGCCTGACTCTACAGTTTCTCACCTCCTGCTCTCACATTAGCTGAATCCGGTATCTGCCCCAAAGGTCCCCTAGCGCTGCTCTCGCTGGGGTCCCTGCAGCCTTGACATCACTAGCCATGTGCGTCCAAATTGCTTTCATTCTTCCCCTTGCCTCTCTGCCTGCTGCTCCCCTCAGGGCTGCCGTCTTTGTCAGGGTTTTCCTCGCCTCTCCCTTAAACGTGGAAAGTCCTGTGGCTGGAGGACTTGGGGCCCTTCCAAGGGGCCATATCACCTCCTCTAGTGGCCTCAGTTTCCCCTCCGCTGACAAAGCCCTCATTTCTGTCCCAGCGCCAGCTGCAGGTCAGGAATCCTGTGGCTTCCTAAATACCACCCCTGGGACATCTGGGTCCACCAAACCCCACACAGGCCGGAGCGTCTGCCCAAACCTGCTGTCCTCTCTGGTCCTGAATGAGGACAGTCCCACCATGGCCCTGCCCTGGCCAGGGTCCCGGACCTTGTCTTGGATGCTTCCTGCCAGGTGACTCTCCAGTTCCATAACCCATCTGCTCAGCTTCCTGAATGTCTCTATCACCCACTTCCGCCCCTTGCCCCCAGCCCTGCCCTGGCCCAACTTGTCATCACCCGCCCAGGTCCCTGTCCTGGCTTCCCTCTAGGTTCTTTGTTTCAGTCTCTCCTTATCATTTACACTTTTCGTAGTACCAGAAGGATCTTCCTATAAAGCCCAAACCTAACCCTGTCCCTCCCTATACAGAATCCGCCATTGCTCCCCTGCATCATCAGGCTAGAGTCTGAACTCCTCAGCCTGGAGGTCCTAGACCCTGCTTACCCGCCTGCCTCACCTCTGCCACAGCACACCGTGATACATGCAAAGCCCTCGTTTGTGCTGTGCCCTCTGCCTGGGACAGCTTTCTTTCTGCTCTTTGCCCAATTATCTCCTTTAAATCGCATTCTCAGAGCACATCTCCTCCTCCAGGAAGCCCTCCATGACCACACCCTAAGCTGTCAGTTACCTCTTCTGGGTTCCCATAGTCTCCAGGTTTCCGTCATCACCACGTCCTGGACACTCTGGAATATCCAGAGATATATCTGCCTCCCAGTGGACTCCAGGCCCCTTAAGGACAGGGCTCCAGGCCACCACATCACCCAGCACAAGCTATGCCCAGAGTGAATGCTCAAGGAATGTCTGTTGACTAAATGAAGGGCCATTCTCAGCCTTCCCCAGGGACCTCAGGCCAAGCAGAGAGGGTCTCCCCTGAGACGAGGCATTCACAACTCCGAGCCCCTGCCAGGCCCCCCAACCCCCACAGACAGAGACGAGGGCAAGGGCCCAAGCCCAAGCTTAGAAAAATAGGACTTTCTTGTTGTGCCCCAGTGCCCCGACACCCTCCCCATCAGTTTTAAAAACCGTGAGCAATTTGGTGAGTCCGAGGCCAGGTCCCACAGGGTGTCTGGGTCCTGCTGCCCCTGGGGCCAGAAGAGCCATGGAAGTGGGCACCCAGCTAGGGTCCTGCAGGTTCGTGGCTGGGCCCCCAGGGCTCGCAGTCCAGCTGGACCACGGTGTGGCCCCTGGGCACCGAGGGCTCAGGGACGGGCGGCGTGGCCGTGGGGCCCAGGGTGCCGTTGGTCTGGGAACAAACACTGCTGACGGGCGCGGGTGTCTTAGCCTTGCCGGGGGGCTGGCCGCCGTGCACCTTGTAGCGCATAAGCAGCACGAAGATGAAGACCAGCACCGAGGCCACGATGACGCCACCCAGCGCGATGATCATGGTGCCGCCCAGGAAGGGCGCGTGCGGGGCGCCGCAGGGCCGCATGGCGGGCTCGGTGGAGAAGCGGGCGCAGCCCACGGGCCGCGTGGCCGTCAGCCCGGTGGCGCCATCCTCGTACACTGCCAGCACGCACAGATCGTAGGTTCGGCCTGATGCCAGGTCGGTCAACAGGAACGAGCGGCTGTCGGCCGGGATCATCCTGGAGGGACAGGCAGGGAGGTCAGGATTCTGGCAGCCCAGCTTTTGCACCGTTCACTCCTCCCACCTAAGGCCCTCCGTGGATTTCCCTCAGTCCGCCCCGGCCACCTACTTCACTCTCGGCACTACCCCAGTTCCCTTTGGACTGACACTCCTTCAACCCCCTCCTGATCGTCCTCCAGTCTGCACAACAGGGGTGCAGGAAAGTGGGTAACAGAGAATCCTGCCGTGCCTCCAGCAGCGAATTGGGCAGAGGCTGGAGGGAAGTCAGGGGAACCGGAGGGAAAGAGGGTGAGGGCTGCGGGGCTGGGAAGTGAGCTCAGAGGGAAAATGGCATGGGGTGAGAACAGAAGGAAAAGAGGTTAGGGTCTCGGACAGGGTTAGAGCACATTTGGGCAGTGAACCCTAGCCCATGTCTCCCTTCCCTGAAGCCTGCCACCCAATCCCCCAGTTCGATTCCCCTCCTGGGCCCAATGCCCAACCTCCCTCTAGCTTGATTCTGCCCCAGTCCTTTCCGATTTCACTTTGGTCCCACCACCAAATTTCCTTCCAATCCAGCACCCACGTTCCCTCTAGCACTGCTGCCAGACACGTCTCCAGTTCACTCCCAGTTTAATTTTCTTTTCCGAGTTGCCTGATTTTCCTCCACACCCAGCTGGAATTCTCTGCACTCTAACCACCTGACTTCCCCACACCCCTGTTGCCTGATTTCCTTCTAACCTGCCAATAAATCTCCCCCTAGCCTCATTGCCTTGCTATTACGATTATTTCTACAGTCTGCTCTCCAGCGAGCCCTGTCATCAATTCCCTTTTCATTAAACAAATGTGCCCCCGTCGCTGCCACTGACTTCTTTTTCTCCCTGTTGCCTTATTTCTTTTTGGCTCTGTCACCTAATTCCCTTGGATCTCTGTTGCCTGGCTTCTATTTCCTCCTTCTCTTTCCCATTTCATTTTATCCTTACCACCCAGTCCCACTATATTTCCCTTTGTAGCAGAGCGCCCTGGTGGAGATATAACTTGTTTTATAATCAGTTTTATTACTAAACTACTTTTTTTTTTTAAGAGAGATTTTTGCTATAGGGCGTGTGCGCTCGCCAGAAAGACAGAAAGCGAGAGAGACAGAAAGTGAGAAATCAGCCCCCAGGGGCATGGCCACACTGCAATCCCTTCTCCTCCATCCTCCTAAACTACTTTAATGAGAGAGCAACAGAGAACTTGGTGACTGCCCGTGGGAGGGTAAATATCTAGGGAAGCCTGCATCCCATTTTGCTGGGCAACGTGGCCAGGACTTGTGTCATTTTCTGGGGTGAGCTCTTCATGGAACCTACTGAGAAATGTTTCGACAAAAGGGAGGGAAATAGTTGTGCCGAGTTTCCAGGTCTAAAAAGGAAATCAAACGACAATCTCTTGAGGTGTGGACTCCAGGGAAGGGAAAGGGGATTTGGGTACTGGGTTTCCAAAGTGTTGGCCCCAGCCCCTTGGGAGGCAGGCCTTGGGAACTGCACCCCTGGTCCAGCCTAGCAGTGAGGACAGGAGTCGTCCATGAGTGTTTATGCAAGGCTGGACTCTGAAGGGGTATCGGCAACACGTGGGTCAGCGGCTACCACTACGGAGCACCTGTGGTCACGGCAGGGGAACCATTGCTCCTGGCTCAGGGATAGACGTGGTACTGATCCACTTCCTGGAATGTGTAAACTCCAGGTTTTGATTTGCAACAAGCAAGTGAGTAGGAAACCCCCAAGAGTGGCAAACGAGATATTCCTGTTCATCTAGCAAGTGGAGCTTGAACCAGGTTTAATCCGATTTAGAAAATTAAAAAAAAGTAGGGCCATATCTGTAGCCTAGTGTGTAAGGGAGCTGGATCCCACGTGGCTGACTGCAGCTCAAGTCTGGCCCTGCTGGCTTATAAAACATGCCAGGTATATATGTGCGCATGCCCCATATCCTGGCAGGCTAGAGAAGGGATTATGGCATGACCATGCCCCATTGGGGGTAGAGTCTCCCTCTCCCTCTCTTTCTCTCTCTCTCTCTCTCTTTTTCTCTAGTGAGTGCTCACACCCTCTGGCAATTCGAGAAAGAAAAAAAAAATTAGATGTCGTCATAGCAGAACTTCAAACAAGGGGAGCAGTTCACACTGCACAAACCCGACACCTATTAACCTCTCCCGGTTTTCCTTTGACCTCTGCGCCGATTTCCTTCGCAGCAAGGCCGCCTCTTTTCATTTTTCCTGCATTTCCTGTACCTTCTACTTGATCTCCTTTCTTCCTGCAGCTCGGTTTGGACCTAGCCCTGACACCTGGAAAACCTGCTTTTTCTCTACTTACCTTTACTATTTAAATTTGTGTTTATACTCTGTACCCTGCCCCCATTATTGGTTGATTTTAAAAATTTACTATAGGGTGTGTGCACTTGCCAGAGAGAAAGAGAAAGTATCCTCCGGGGGTGGGGGGGGTGACCACAGCCATGACACAATCCCTTCTCCTTTTGAGATTTTGGGCATGCACGCGCATGCTCCCAGTGTGTTTCTTGAGCCAGCAGTCCTGGAACTCAAACCAGGTGGCAATGTGGGATCCAGCTGCCTTAACCACCACCCCACCTGATGGGCTCTTAAATTATTAATTGTGTTAAGACACTGTCTCGCTATGTCAAGATAAATCCTCCTGCCTCAGCCTCCTGGGTAGCTGGGACGACAGGCATGCACCACCATACCTAGGCATTACAGGATGGATTGGGAACCGAACCAGGGCCTCTCATGTGGCCTCAGCCTGCCAAGTAGCAGTGTCAACCAGTTCAGGCCACTGCAGCTAGGCCACCGTGAATGTTTTGTTCTTCTGGTTCAATGATATCTTACTCTTTCTGCCTTACTTCTCTTTACTCGTGTAGCTTGATTTCTTTTATCATTATTGTTTGACATTTCTTAGCCCTGTTGCCGGATTCGTTTTAACATTTGCTGTCTATTTCGTCCTTCCTGTCTGATGGCTTTTAAACACTGCTGTTGTATTTCTTGTACACTTTCTGCCTGATTCTTATCCTTGCTGCCTGGTTTCTTTTGCTGTCTGATTTCCTTTGTAACCTTGCAGCACCATTTTTTTTCATTTATGTTTCAGTCTGGGGTATTAGTAGGTGGACTCCCGACCGCCCCCCTCATACTTCACTCCCCCACCCAAGCTACCCCACTGCCTGGGCCTTGCACCTGTAGACGAGGATGTCATCGGCTGAGCTGTTGTACTGGATCTGGTACATGCGGATGCCTGGGATAGGCCGCTGGTCTGGCCACTGGACGAGAGCAGCTGTGGCCCCGTGCTCAGTCACCTGGACACCACGGTCCGTAGGGGGCACGGTATCAGCCGCCTTGGCAGAGGCAGAGGCGGCAGAGGGCGGGGTGAGGGCATCCGGATCCCCGTCCCGCGGGGGGTCGCAGCTGGTGCTATTGGCCAGCTGTGGGGGTGGTGGGGGACCCACAGTCAGCTCAACGGCAGCTGTGGCCTCACCAGCTGCGTTGGCCGCAATGCAGGTGA
Organism: Tupaia tana; assembly: GCA_026018925.1. Lineage (NCBI taxonomy): Eukaryota > Metazoa > Chordata > Mammalia > Scandentia > Tupaiidae > Tupaia > Tupaia tana. Next base: position 49,419,856 of record JAKSZU010000018.1, on the reverse strand, counting down.
AGGTGCCACCATCGCCCGGCTCGGTGACCAGCAGCTCCAGTGTCCCATTAGGGAAGGCGCGAGCACGACTTGAGTTGCCCAGCAGCCGACCCTGGGGCGACACCCAGCGCACACGGGGCTCAGGGTCCCCCACTGCCCGGCAGCGCAGAGCAGCCGGCCGACCTGCAGGCACAGCCAGGGGCGGCGAGCGGTGAGTCACCACGGGGGGCTCGCACACAAACTCCTCCTCACCCACAGCCCAGAAGTAGCGGCCCCCCAGAGCGGGTGGTGAGGCGCAGGCCTCTAGGTCATCCTCCCGCGCCAGGCGCCGAAGCCACACCAGCTCGCAATTGCAGTGCAGGGGGTTCCCCCCAAAGGCCAGCACCAGGGCCGAGGCTGGCGAGCCACGGGGCCTGGCGAGCAGCGGGAGGCGGGAGAAGAGTGGGTCAGGCGGGATGGTGGTCAGGCGGTTGGAGGTCATGTCCAGCCGTGCCAGCTTGTGCAGGCGGGAAAAGGCGCCGGCAGGCACAGAAGCCAGCAGGTTGTGGTCGAGGCCTAACGTGTTGACGTTGCCCAGGCGGCCCAAAGCTTCCCAGGGCAGCTGCTCCAGGTTGTTGTAGGAGAGGTCGAGGTCCTCCAGCGTCTCGGCGCAGTCGTCCAGGGCGCCAGCCGCTAGGGCTGCCAGCTGGTTGTTGCTCAGGATGAGGTGGCGCAGGTTGACCAGGCCACGCAGCTGCCCCTCGCCCAGCGAGGTCAGCCGGTTGCCATCTAGGTGCAGGGCGCGCAGGGCACGTAGGTCAGCAAAGGCGCCGGCTGCCACGTGGCGGATGGTGTTGCGCGACAAGCTCAGGTGCAGCAGACCCGTCATGTTGGCCAGGTCGCGGCGGCGCACAGCCGCGATGAAGTTGTCTGCCAAGCGCAGCTCGGCTGCCCGGCGGTCCAGCGAGGGTGGCACGAACAGGAGGCCCGCCCCTGGGCACAGAACACTTAGGGGTAGCGACTGTGTTTGGCAGCGACAGCGGCGGGGACACGGGCTGGGTGTGGCCGGCTGGGGTGGAGACGAGGCAGGTGCCAGCGGCAGCAGGCAAAGGAGCAGCGGGAGGACGGCCATCGCGGGCAGGGGAGGCCTGCAGGGAAGACGGGCACATTAAGGCAGGCTGAGGCCAGAAGAGGGGACCCACAGGGGCTTGGTGGGCAGAGGGTGCCTGGATGAGGAGAGATGGTCACAGTGGGCTGAGAGCAGAAGTGCTGGTCAGGATGGTCGGTGGTGGGGGGGTCGGACATGATCGAAAGCCAGAGATGGTCAGAGACTCAGCAATGTGTCAAGGAGGGACAGAGAGGGCGGAAACGAACCAAGATGGTCAGAGGGAAGGGAGGTGGTTGGACATGGCCAGGGATGGCCAGAATAGGAGAGCTGGTCGGGTGGGAAGAGGTCTGGACCTGGTCAGAAAGATGGTCAAAGACAGTCACAGAGAGGAGAGGTAGGTGGTCAAGAAGGCGGCAGGTGGACAAAGAGAGAGAGGTGGTCAGATCCTGGAGAGACGGCCCAAGATGGTCAGAGAGACGGAATGACAAAGCCAGGAGGGCTGACAGAGTCAGTCCGAGACCAGGACAGCTGGTCACGACGATGGTGTGGGGAGAGGTCATCAGAGAGAGGAAAGGTGCCAGAGATGTTAGCCAAGACCAGAGAGCATCGATGAATGACAGGAAGAGAGAGAGGAGAGGGGCCAGTAAAGGCCAGAGACGGTCAGATGGTTGTAGACTAGGAGTAGGGTCAGGGGTGGAGGAGGGCGAGAGAGATGGTGACAGATGGTCAGAGAAGGGAAAGGTGGACAGAGGTGCTGGAGAGGAGTGGTAGACAGATGTCAAAGACAGGTGGAGATGGCCACAGGCTGGGGCTTAGGAACAGGAGTAGACAGAGGGCAAGAGAGCAGGTGAAAGGTGATTGGAGAGGCACAGTGGACAGAGGTATCAGGGAGAAGTGGCTGGGGGGAGGGCCTGTGCATGGGGGTGTCTAAGATGATCAGAGAGAGGAGAGGTGGGGAAGGGACCAGAAAGAGGGATGATGGAAAACAGGCAGCTGGAGACGGTCAGACGGAACAGATGGGAAGAAGCTATAAAGGGGTGGGAGGGGATGTCAGAGACCCAGAGATGTCATCAGCTGGGGACTAGGAGGTCAGAGTGGGGCAGGGCTGTCCCAGTATCCAGAGGGTATTGGAGGCTAAGCAGGAGCTGGAGGCAGACCCATGAGGGAATATCTTTTTCCTAAGAGTGCCTAAGGGGACCCCCTCACCTATCTCCTCTCCCAGGAATTCCAAGTCCCTCCCCATCATGGAGGTTTCTCAGTAGGCTTACCTGAGTTGGAAGCCACCCCAGGGAGCAGAGTCCTTAGGCTCCAAGGGGGTCAGATGTCAGGGTTCTGGTCGGGACATCTGGTCATGCCTTCCTTCCCTGTCTCCAAAGCTTCTGTGGAGGGACTCAGCTCAAATCTGTGACCACAAAGTCTTCAGACCTTGACACTCAGGGTCCTAGACCTCCAAATACTGGGCCTGGAGGGTCCAGTTTTAGAGACTGAGGCCCCAGTTTGGGTTGCTCAGGGTCAGAATCTCCCAGCTCCAGTCTTGGGATGCTAAATGGTCAAATGGGGGAGTTTAGGGGCTGAGTTCTAAGTCCAGTCCTGGAATCTGATACCGTAGTTGTGCATTCAAATATTGGGGTGCTGAGTCAAGATTTGGGTCTCTAGCCCCCAGATTTCAGCATTCAGGTCTGCAGCAAGGACTTCAGGCCCAAATTCAGGTTCAGGCCCTTTGGAATACCACAGTTCAGATCTTGTAATCTGAGGCCTAAATCTCAGGGTTATGTTCCCAAATTGTGGGTTCAGGGTATAGATTTGGGAATCCAGTTCCAGAATTCAATGTCCCAGGCATAGAATTCAGAGTTCAGTTCCAGATTTAGGGTTTTAGATGCCAAATCTTGGGGTCCACGTTCCAAATCATGGGGTTCAGGCTCCAAATCTTGGGGTTCCAGAGACTGACGCTGAGATTTCAGTCCCAGATATTGAGGTTTAGGCTCCAGGCTTTGAGGTTTCACAGCTGGATCTCGGGGTGCCGGCCCTAGATCAGGGTCCCAGGCTCGTATTTCCAGATCTCTTGATTCAATCTTAGGGTGCAGGCTCCCAATGTCGGAGTGCTGGTCCTGAGTCTGAGGTGGCGGAGTACAGGCTTTCTTCCAGGGCGGCAGCGGGGGCTGGCCCAGAGTGAAGGGGTCGGCTGCAGTGAGTAGGGGGCGGCACGGCAGTCCCCGGGCCGGGGTGGGGCGAGGCCTGGGCGCAGACTGACGGACAGACAGGGACACGCTGGATGGGGGTACCGCAGCGCAGGCGGGGGCGCAGGGGGGAGGGGCCGCTCTGAGACCCCTCCCCCGCCGGGGCCGGGGCGGGGGCCGGGGCGGGGGCCGGGCAGGCGGGCCGGGTCCGGGCGCTCCCGCGGCCTCCTCGCCGGGAACCCAGGGCCGCGCGCGCGCCCGCGCTTAAAGGCGCAGGCCCAGCGCGAGCCCGCGCTTAAAGGCGTAGGCAGCTCACCTCTCTCCAAGGCGCGTCCCTGGCCCCGCCTCCCACGGAGTCGCCCTGGCACTGCTGGAAGGAGAATCCCTGGATACAGAGAGACTGAGGCAGAGACAGAAATAGAGTCAGCGAGAACAGTGACACACACAGAGACAAAAAGATGGACAGACCGATTGAGGGACAGAGAGGAACAGAGCTAGAGAGGCAGAAACACAGATAAACCGCACACGCATATGCAAGGAGAGATGGAAATACAGAGACAATGAGAGACTCAGAGAGAGAGAGGAGACAAGGACAAGTCATTGAAATCCAGAAACATAGAAAATCAGGAAACAGAAACATACTAGCCCATACACATGCGTGCACACACACATGTCCTAATTTGCACCCCTGGGCTAGCAGCAGGATGGGATGTGTGCATGTGTGTCCAGTACTCACTCACAGCCTTGATGCAGCCCTCCATCCTAGAGCCACTGGCCACAAACGGTCACCTTCTGCCTCTCAGCACCTTTCCCACACGTAGAATGTCCTTACCTGGGCCCTGCCCAGCAACAGGCCTGATGGTTCAGGCCAGAAGACTTCTTCCCAAGGCTGCTTTCTCTGGCTGCAAGAGGAAAACTTGGTTCCAAGACCTTGCGCCCTCTGGAATTAGAGGTAAACCTCAAGATTTCATAGCCTAGATATCCTGGAGAGGAGGGAGAAGACAGGAAATGGGACAGAGCAGGTGGACCCTGAGAAATGTGTGCACCATCTTCTCCTCCCCCCCTCAGGTCCACTCCCCACAGAAGACCCTGATTGGAACCGTCCAACACACAACTCACTAGGAGTGGAGTCTGCCTGCCCTGATGCTTTTGAGAGGACAGGGGAGAGGAGGTTGGGGTCCCATGTTCTCTCAGCAGATGGTGTCACAGGAAGAGGGGCATGAGTGTGGTCTACAAGCCGGGCCTGGGAACTTGGTTATAGCAATGTGGGAGACCTGATCTTTCTGGAGCCTTGGTCCAAAGGGAACACAGCCTTGGCCTGGATAGTCTGATGGGGACATGGCCCTGCCCTGGGGAACCTGAGTGGTCTTGAAAACTGCCTCCAGGATCCCCCATCTGAGTAGAGGAGTAAAGTGACCTTGGGGGTGGGCGTGTGAGACACATCTATTCTGGCATCCCTAGCCCTGCGGAAGGTTTCAGAACAGACATTTGGCTCCTTCCACTTATGTGTATTGAAAAATTGCAGCTAAAATTAACTCAGCCCTAGGGCCTGCCTTTCCAGATCATTAGCAAAGTTCATCAGGGCTCCTGGCCCAGCACAGCGGATACTGGTCACTCATACACTCGGAAAAAGGATGCAGAAGCTTTAGAGGCATCTAGACACTTTTGCAAAAGTGGTAGAGACGGGGGAGACAGATGGAAAGGCATGGAGACGATCCCAAGGGCAGAGCTGGGATTAGAATTCAGTAGAATGGGCTGGTTTGGGATGTATGTGTGTGTGTGGGGGGGGATCCCAGGAAACAGGGTCAAGGAGGGCAAAGAGTGAGGTAGAAGAGAGAGAAAGCTAACAGAGAGTGCACGGTTAAGGAGCAGGTTATTTCTCTGGGCATCAGGTGCTCAATTCTGCTGGAGAACTTTAGGGAACTTTTCAGAACACACCAGAGTTGCCCTCCTACTCCCCCAGCAAAGCTTAGAGAGGCTGGGATATTTATCCACCAGTTGTTACCCTTCTTGGTTGATGGTTGTCTCCTGGGGAAGGGGGTAGAGCGGAAGGCCATTGGCTATCTGCGGTAGAAGAGCAGGGAGGGATGCCTTGCACAAGCTAGAACAATGGTCTGTAGAGTTTGGCCCGGCTGGATCACCTGGAAGGCTGGTTGACCAGCAATCTTCAGGCCTCAACTGCAGAGTTTCTGATTCAGTAGGTCTTAGGTGCAGCCCAAACATTTGTATGTTTCACCAGTTCCCAATGATAATGCTGTTGGTTCAGGGACCACATTGGGCTAAAGCGAGGGCATCGCAATGTGCACAGGACTGTCCACCAAACTGACCCCCACAGCAATGCTAAAACCAACTGGGTCCAGGGGATGTAGCACTGTGCCAAGAGACCAGCATATTTAGAGATGTAAAGAGGGATTCAGGGGCCAGCCCATGGCCTGGTAGTTAAGACAGATGGATCCCACGTGCCTGACTGCAGTTTGAATCCTGAACCCGGAGGCTTGGAAAATATGCTGGGTGTATATGCATGGGAGCCTAAAATCTTAATAGGAGGAAGACATTGAGGAGAAGGGATTGTAGTGTGACCATGCCCCCTGGGGAGTGCTTTCTCATTTTCTCTCTCTGTCTCTCTCTAGTGAGTGCATGTACCCCTTGGCAAAAATTTTGAAAGAAGAAAAGGGATTCAGGAACAGAGAGTCAGAGATAAATATGCTACTGTTAGCTGGACACTTACCAGGCATCTTAGGCATGGTTGTGTGCTAGGTGACACGGTACTAAAAGCGGTTGCCAAGACAGCCTCAAGTCACTGAGCTCACATTCCAGAAGGAAGAAAGTCACATCTCCAGACAGATCGAAGTGGTAAGGGATGGATGGCACAAGCTTGGGCTACAAAGGTTGAGACCGTCATAAGGGAAGCCCAGGCCACTGTCATCAGGTGGGAAAGGGGAAGCATGGGGTGAAGTAACAAGGGGTGTGATGACAAAGCCCAGGCCAGAGTGGCCGAGGCTCTGCTGAGAGAGACCAGGGAGTGTGAGCTCCAAGGGCAAAGTCCACTCCTCCACCTGACCCTGAGCCTGGAAAGCCTTCCTGGAATAGGGGACCATTATGTTGAGACCTGAAGGTGACCCACGCGTGAGGCAGGTGGGCAAAGGGACTCCTTGTGCTGTTCACGTGCAGCTTCTTGCCTATGCCTTTGTGGCAGGCCAAGCATGGCCTGGGGGTCCCTGAGGTGCTTGGATAGTGCACATGCGTCTGCATATGCTGAACCCCCCCCCCTTTTTTTTCTTGGAGAGGTTTTTGCTATAGGGTGCGTGAGCTCTCCAGAAAGACAGAGAGAGACAGAGAGACAGAAAGCGAGAAATCACCCCCCAGGGGGAATGGCCACGCTGCAATCCCTTCTCCTCCATTTTCCTCTTGGGATCTTGGGCATGCACGCACACGCGCCCAGTATGAGTTTAAGCCACCAGGTCCGGGACTCGAACCACGGTCGACTACATGGGAGTCCAGCGACATAGCCATTACGCTAACTGCTGGTCACAGCTGAACTCCTTCTTTAGCTCCTGGTGGGGATACATCCTGGTAGGAGGGTGATTTGGGGAACTCTGCTTATTGCTGCATTTGCTTAGAGTTGCAGACCCAGAGAAGAGGACAGATGCAGCGGGAACAGGCACAGCAGAAGGAATGAGGTGAAACTGCCTGAGAGTCGAGGAGGTCTTGGGAAAAAGAGACTCACACAGAGTTGGATGCACTCAGAATAGGCCTGAGTATACACAGGCACACCTGGGGACACACCCCTGCTCACTGCTGCACACCATGTACTCTGAGGCTCCCTAGAACACACACATACACCTGGACTCATGTTCAGACATACAAAGATACATACTTAGACCCTGAAATACACATCTCCAAACCAGACGTGTGAGGGCACGTGTGTAGAAACAACACTCCACACACAGATTCTCTCTTGCATATGTGCACAAGCCTTGTACCCACACATATATAAAGAAACACATTCAGAGATTCACATCAAATACCCACAAAGGATGGGTACACACATACACACACACACGCACGCACGCACACACGTATCAGTGAAGTCAGTAAGCCAACCCAAAAAAAGGTCATTTAAAAATTATTTAATTTTATTTATTATTCTTATTTTTAATTTGCTGCAGGGCATGTGCACTCACCAGAGAGAGAGGGAAAGTGAGAAAGCAAGTCGCCAGGTTTGGGACTCAAATCACGGTTGGCAATGTGGAAGTCTAGTGCCTTAACCACCATGCCACCCGCTGGCCCCAAAAGGGTCATTTTATAAGGGTACTTAGGCTCCTTCAAAGTATGTGGGGGTCGTCAGAGGATTGAAGGATTGAAGTGTTGTCCTCCTGTCTCTCAACTAATACCCACCAACCCAAGACCAGCTAATAGGATGTACTGCAATGACCTTAGCTTTTCATTAGCATGTGAATCAGTACTGACCATTAGGGACACACTTTAAAGACAAGGCCTGAAGGCGTACCTCCCGATGGTGGGGTCAAAAGAGGGGACAAAAAGATGAACAAACATCCACCCTCCTGCGCCATGCACACCACACACTACCCACCCTAAGTCAGACTAGTGGATCAAAAAAATGCCAACTTCTTGAGGGCAACTACAAAAACCCTGTGCGTGAGGTTCTGCTTAACGGTGCAGGAAGGCCCAAAGGATTTTTTTTTTTTTTAAGAATTATTTTATTTGGGGCTGGCAAGTGGCATGGTGGTTAAGGGCGTTGGATTCCCACCTGGCCAACCATGATTCGAGTCCTGGACCTGGCGGATTGCTTTCTCAGATTCCCTCTTTCTCTCTCTCACTCTGTCCTTCTCTGGTCAAATTTAAATGAATAAATAAGAATTATTTTATTAACTTTATTTATTATTATTATTATTTTCCAGTTTTGATCAGAGACAGACAGAGAAAGAAAGAGAGGGAAAGTGGGAAAGCAAACCACCAGGCCTGGGACTTGAACAATGGTTAGCCATGTGGGAGTCCAGCATCTTTAACCACAACACCACCTGCCATCCCCAGGCCCAAAGATCTTTTTTTTTTAATTATTTTATTCAATTTCATTTATTCATTCATTTATTTTAATTTGACAGAGAGAGAGAGAGAGAGAGAGAGAGAAGTGAGAAAGCAAGCCACCAGGTTCGGGACTCGAACTATGGTCGGCCATGTGGGAGTGTCCAGAGCCTTAGCCACCACGCCACTTGCTGGTCCCGGCCCAAAGATATTAAAGGATCTGCTTCAAAGACTTCCAGCTAACAATGTGGAAGAATACTTGATAAAACTTAGGGAAAAGTTTACACTTGCACAAAGAATGGGGAGAAATACAGATGACTTTTAGTTAGCAATTGTAGAGACTTTGGCTCATAGTATAGACCTGCCTGAACTCCACAACAGAAGGTCACTTACAGAATGACTAATGTTTATGCTCTGCTGATATCGGGGACCCATAGAAGAAGGGTCAATTTATTTGTCTAATGCTAGCTGCAGTAAGAAAAGAACCCTGGATTTCAGTGACTCCATATAATATTTTATTTCTCTCTCATAGGTATCCTAACTGGTTGACAGCTGTCCTCCATCTGGTGATTCCAAGACCTGCTCCAAGGAAGTCCCAGCCCTACCCTGACCAACCATATTGGTCCCCTCCCTTTGGAGTAAGTGATCACAAATTTGACCCTCTTGGGGGCAAAGTGAGCCTGGTTTGTTTTGCTGTCTTCTGGCCAGTGCAGCAAAATGTCCAGTGCTTTTTCCACAAATTCTTACTAAGCCCTGCCTGTGTGCCAGTGTCAATGCTAGGAACATGCTCTCAATCACAGTCCCTGCTTTAGATTTGCTTCTCCTCATAAGGCAGAAGGAACAGATCATTTCTGAACCTGTAATTGTCAGAGTGATATTCCATTAGGAACAAGATGTGAGAGATGAGAGGGACAAGGAATCACTAAACCTGCCTCTTGGTGATGGTGGTGGAGGGTTTCAGGGAAGGGATGGAGGCCACCTTTGAGGAGGAAGTCACCTGGACCAAGGGATCAGGTCTTTCTAGGCTTGGCAAGATCTGTGTAGATTTCTGTGTACACAGAAACCTAATGACTCCAGCTCCTAACACTGGTGATTCAAATGCTAATCAGAAATCTGATCCCCATGAACAGAAACCTGTGCAGATTCATGTGCTAATTATAAATCTATGTTGATTATAAACTTTGTCCTGGAACAGGATTAAATCACAAATTTAGGCAAGAACAAGGACTGATCACCAACTCAAAAGAGTCACATGCCAGTGGCCATCTTGAGTTGATTCATGTGCTAATACAAGCTCACGATAATTTCTTTCAGTGATAAGCTATTCATAATGAAGAAATGCACAGGCTTTGAAGGCTGACAGCTTGGGTTCCTTTCCAGCTCTGGCACAGGCCAGCTGAATTACTTTGAGCAAGTTATTTCCTTCTCTGGGTCTGTTTTAATCCTTAAAGGAAGGGTGATAAAAACCTCCAATGACTATTGGGAAGATTAAGATAACACACGTGGAGTGCTGGAAGCAGTGCTTGGCACAGGAAAAGTGCTTACTCTATAAGTACGAGCTGTAATGATAACTGTAATATACAGCCAGGAGCAATTGTCCTGATTTCATTTCATCTTCATAGCGGGTCCTACCTCCAATTTGTTCATTACTACCACCCTTTCTTAGCCCAGGTCTGGAGGGTCCACCCTCTGGAAAGGCTCTCCAACTTCCCTGGGCGGCCCTCAGTGTCCAAAGCACCTCCTACGCCCCTGTTCTATCCCTCGGCTCCGTTCCCAGACAAGGGAAATAACCGTTCAGCCGCCACGTGGGGGCAGCAACACACCGCTCAGCCGCAGGGCGCGCGGCGCATTGTGGGGCACGTAGTCTCGTAGGCGGGTTAAGCGGCGGCTCCGACTGGCATGTGAACTGCATTTCCCAGAAGGCCATGCGACACCCTCTGCCTCACCTTGCTCCAGTCTGGAGGCGGAGGCCTCACCCTCTCTGGGTGCGCCTCCAGAGCGGCGCGGAGGGTTGTGGGGTGTGGGGACTGGGCGGGCTGCGCAAGCGCAAGAGGTCTCCCAAGCCCGCTTGGCCTTAGAGATTGGGTGGGGACCAATGCAGCTAGGGGAAGTTACGCGAGTGAGAGCGAGTTCTATCCCCTCCGCGACTCAGTGTGCCCTGGAGCCAGCCCTGGCGTCTTCTCGCTCTTCTGCATCTCAGCTGTCCCTCGTCAGCTCTTGAGTGTGTTCATGGCACTCCAGTCTTGAAAAACAAAAATCCACTTTCCTTTATTTTTCTCCTTTTCTTCACAGCTGTCCCTCCTCTCTTAAAGCCGTATTATGATAATGTTCAACCGTACACAAAAATAGAACAATATAATGATCCTCCAAGTATCCATCACTCGCTTCAATATTATCAACATATGACCAATCTTGTTTTATTTATTCCGATCTTTCCCCAAACTAGTTTAAAGCAAATCCCAGCCGTCATATAATTTCATCCTAAATATGTATCTCTAAAATTCCAGGTTCTTTAAAAAGCATAACTATAACAACACTATCGGGCCAAGAAAAATAGTTCTTTAATAGTATCTATATCCAACCTGTCTCCAAATTTCCCTGGTTGTCTTATAAATTCCTTTCAACTCAACTTGTTTAAATTGGAACCCAAACAGAGACCATGCATTGCATTTGTTTGGTACCTGTACCTGCTCCCCCCACCCACCCCCCAATTCATCTCAAAGCCTGATTTGGTTGTTTGCACCTCCTGGTGGCCTTAAATACGATATGTCCTTCTGTCCCCTTACTCTAAGTCTCGCAAACCAGTAGATAATAGAGGTTAGGTTAGGTTCTGGTTCAGTTTTGGAGTAAGTATAATTCTTGTGTGGTGTTGAGGTCTTCCATTAGAAGGGACATGATATTGGGACCAGCAGTTAGCATAATGGCTATGTCGCTGGACTCCCACGTAGTCGACCGTGGTTTGAGTCTCAGACCCGGTGGCTTAAACTCATGCCTGGCGCGTGAGCGTGCATGCCCAAGATCCCGAGAGGAGAATGGAGGAGAATGGAGGAGAAGGGATTGCGGCGTGGCCATCCCCCCTGGGGGGTGATTTCTCGCTTTCTGTCTCTCTGTCTCTCTCTGTCTGTCTAGCAAGTGCACGCGCCCTATAGCAAAAACCTCTCAAAAAAAAAAAAAAAAAGAAAGAAAGAAAAAAAAAGAAGGGACATGATATCTAATTATCTTAATACCCAATGCTGGCCTACTCCATCCACTATAAAACCATGGCTAAATTTCAGGAAGGAAGTGTCAACATACTCTCCCTCCATCCTGCTCCTTCTATTTCACAAAAATGAAGCTTTTTATTGCTAAAGTTCATTCTTGTTGCCAAATTCAAGAAGGAAGTCTCCCCCCTCACTGGCCCTGAGAGAACAGTTGACATTCCACCTGTCCTATCCTGTATGGTATGGTGGCCACTGGCCACACAGATGGCCACTGAAGCCTTGACTCTTCCTGAGATGTGCTGTAAGTTTAAAATGCACACTGTCTGATCAAAGATGTATCATGAAAATAGAATGTAAAATATTTCAATTACTCTAAACATATTGGTAAGGTTGAAATAATAGCGTTTACACTTTTCTTTTTTAAATGTAGCTACTAGAAACTTTAAATCATGTCTGTGGATGTCATATTTCTGCTGAAAGTCTTGTTCTAGACCAGTGGTTTTCTAAGTGTGATTCCTGGGCCAGCAGCATCAGCATCACATGATGACTTGTTAGAAATGCAAATTCTCTGTTGCTCTAGACCTACTGAACCAGAATCTCTGGGGATGTGACCCAGCAGCCTGCACTTTTATTTTTTCTGTTTTTGGCTATAGGGCAAGTGCACTTGCTGGAGAGAGACAGAGACAGAGAGAGAGAGAGAGAGAAAGTGAGAAATCCCCCTGGGGGAATGGCCATGCCACCTATCATGTTTTTCAAGCTGCTGGGTCTGGGACTCGAACCACGGAGTTAGCCATGTAGGATCTAGCATCCTAACCACACACCACCTGCTAGTCCAGCAGCCTGCATTTTATCAAGTCGTCCAGATCGTTTCTGACTTAAGCTCTCTTCCTGGTTTCTCTGAGGCAGTAATCTCCCATACCTGTCGACTTCTCGCCCCTTCATTGTGAACTCTCTGCTGCAAGCATCGTTTGCTCTCACGTGGCCACCTGGATAACTTACAAACTGGCTCTCCTGCTTCCACTTTTGCTCTCTGTCTGTAGTCCTCAAAAAATGTAAATCTGGGACCAGCCGTTAGCGTAACGGCTATGTCGCTGGACTCCCATGTAGTCGACCGCAGTTAGCGTCCTGGACCCGGTGGCTTAAACTCACGCGGGGCGCGTGTGTGTGCGTGTCCAAGATCCCAAGAGGGGAATGGAGGAGAAGGGATGGCGGCGTGACCATCCCCCCTGGGGGGTGATTTCTCGCTTTCTGTCTCTCTGTCTCTCTCTGTCTTTCTGGTGAGGACACACACCCTATAGCAGAAACCTCTCAAAAAAAAATGTAAATCTGATGCCATCACTTCCCTGTGTAAAGCCTCCTAGTAGTTTCTCATTGCACTTAGAATAAAAATCCAAACTCCTCCCCGTGACCATCATGGCCCTCCGTCATGTGGCTGCTGCAGCCTCCCTCCTGACATTCCCCCTCGCCCCTCTGTACTCTTTTTGTCCCAGTCATGCTGACTTTCTGCTGTTCCTCACACACTTTTAACTCTTTCTTGCCTCAGGGCTTTTGCGATGGCTACTCCCTCGCTTGGGAAGTATATTGGTAACTTCTCCCAGGCCTTTGCAGAGCTGGCTCCTTTTCCTTTAGGTTTTAGCTCAGATGCCTTTGTCTCACAGCTGCCATTGTGACACTCTAGCTAAAGTCCGACTCCCCTGCACCCGTGCTCACACATCCCCCAGCTCTCATTTTCGGCACGGCACGTGCCACACACTGTGTTTCTTCCTTCGTGTGGCTCCCCAGCTGCCATGTAAGCACACAAGAGCTCTCCACTGAGTCCCAGCTTCTCACACACTTCCTGCACATAGTAGGTGCTCAGTAGAGGTCTGTCCACGGACCCAGTGAGGTGCCCCAGTTGCTCTTTCTCCATCTCTTTAGCTGCCTCCACCCATTTCTGAAGTCAAAGGACCACTGGCATCCAGTGTTTGAATATTGGAACATTTCTTCTGACAGTCCTGGCTTCTGCCTTATCTGAGAGTTCGAGCCCACTTTCCCACATGGGCTGAGTGGGCTGTACCTGTGAGGACCTTATGAGGATACAGAACCCCCACTCACGTATTAAAACAGAGGGACAAGGGAACCAGCAGTTAGCGTAATGGCTATGTCGCTGAACTCCCACGTAGTCGACCGCGATTCGCATCCCGGACCCGGTGGCTTAAAACTCACGCCGGGCGTGTGTGCGTGCGTGCCCAAGATCCCGAGAGGAGAATGGAGGAGAAGGGATTGCGGTGTGACCATCCCCCCTGGGGGGTGATTTCTCGCTTTCTATCTCTCTGTCTCTCTCTGTCTGTCTGGCGAGCGCACGCGCCCTATAGTGAAAAATCTCTCAAAAAAAAAAAAAAAAAAAAAAAAAAACAACTAAAACAAAAACAGAGGGACAATAACACATGGAGGTGGTCGGCAGGTGGTGAAGGAGCAGCAGCGGGCAGGTGGTACCACTGCAGGCCGGAGGAACAAAGAGAGCAGGGGGTGGCTGCCCTTGGAGCCTGGTGGGTAAGGGAGCTGGGTCCCACATGACAGCAGTGTGAATCTCAGACCCAGGGCTTGAAAAAACGTGATGGGGGGACCAGCAGCTGGTGTAATGGCTAGGTTGCTGTACTCCCATGTAGTCGACCACAGATCAAGTCCCGGACCCGGTGGCTTAAACTCACGCCGGGCACGTGTGCGTGCCCAGGATCCCGAGAGGAGAATGGAGGAGAAGGGATTGCAGCGTGGCCATCCCCCCTGGGGGGTGATTTCTCGCTTTCTATCTCTCTGTCTCTCTCTGTCTGTCTGGCGAGTGCGCACGCCCTATAGCGAAAACCTCTTCAAGAAAAAGAAGAAGAAAAACCATGATGGGCATGTATGCATGTGTGCCCCAAATCCCAACAAGATGGAGAAATAGCAGAGAAGGTAGCATGACCTCGCCCACTGGGGGGTGCATTCTCTCTCTCTCTCTGTCCCTCTGCTCTCTCTGACAAGTGCACACTGGCAATTAAAAAGGGGGGGGGGGGAGACGAGAAGAGCTGGCATCTCTAGAATCCAGAGAACCTGGAAACACAGTGGAATTGTCTGGCAGGCAGGAGTTGGAGCTGTGGAAGGAGGAAGGGGAGAAATACCCTGAAAGGAAAAATTACCCTGACCATCGGCTCCTGCCCTCCAGTCTTCCGTGCCGGGCCAAACCAGGTGAAGCTGGGAGCGTGGGAACTGCAGCCTGAGGTTGCTGGCAGAAGGGGGAGAGTGAGGACCAGACCTGGGAGGCAAATCCGCCCACAGCATGGCCTCCTCAGTGTGCCAGGGTTCCCTCCACGCCCTGCTGCCCAACACCGGACCCAGCTCACTGACTTCTGTCACCTGTCCGACTGCTTTAGGTGAAGGGCAGGGTTCAGTTCACAGTCCCCAAGTTTCCGTTTTTTTCCTCTTTTATTCTTTCTCCCTCTCTCTCTTTCTTCTTTCTTCCTTTCTTTTTTTCTAATGCCAGAGAGAGAAAGCGCTTTCCAACGGGGCTTGGTCATGCTGCAATCCTCTTTTCTGCTATTTCTCCATCCTGAGCACGCATGGACACGCTCAGCAGGTTTTTCAAGCTACTGCTTCTGGGACTCAAACTGCAGTGCCAGTGCCCACCAACTGCACTGCGGGGCCGGACCCCAGTGTTTCAGGTTTCAATGGCAGGGTAACAAATTATCCCCAAATGGAGCAGCTTAAAACAAGCGTTTCATTTTCCCTCCGATGTTATAGGCCAGGAATTCAGGAACGGCTCTGTGGGGCCAGTGTTGCTTGGTGTCTCTCCTGTGATTAAAGCAGATGCTGGCGGGGGCCGCAATCACTTGAAAGCGCACTGGGCTGGTATCCAAAGTGGCTCGTTCACACGGCTGGCAATGTGGCTGGCTGTCACCGAGAGCTCAGCTGGGCTGTTGACCAGAGCAATGACACGTGGCCACTCCAGTAAAGTGATCTTATAAGGCAGCTGGCTTCTTCCAGAGCAAGTGTCCCCAAAGGTCCAGGCAGAAAGTACATGTCTTTTCTGACCCAGCCTCAGAAGTCACATCAGTTCTGCTGTGGTCTGTTGGTGAAAACAGTCACAAGCCCACCCAGAGTCAAGATGAGGCTATAAAAATTCCACCTCTTGGGACCAGCAGTTAGCATAATGGCTATGTCACTGGACTCCCAAGTAGTCGACCGCAGTTTGAGTCCCGGACCCGGTGACTTAAACTCACACCGGGCATGTGTGTGTGCGTGCCCAAGATCTCAAGAGGAGAATGGAGGAGAAGGGATTGCGGTGTGGCCATCCCCCCTGGAGGGTGATTTCTCACTTTCTGTCTCTCTTTCTCTGTCTGTCTTCCTGGTTGGTGCACATATCCTATAGCAAATACCTCTCCCCCAAAATAATAATAATAATAATAATAATAATAATAATAATAAAAAATTTCACCTCTTGATGTGAGGAATTAGTGGGCACATCTTGCTACAAAAACTGTTCTTTAAGGTGCTGACATGAATGAGTCTTTCTCTCTCCTGACTGTAGATGTTCTTTTTCTTTTTCTTATTTTTAAGTTCTGCTATAGGACACGTGTGCTCATCAGAGAGAGATAGTGAGAGATGGCAAGTGAGAAATCACTCCCTGGGGTATGGCCATGTGGCAATCCCTTCTCCCCATTCTCCTCTTGGGATTGTGGACATGTACTCATGTGCGCCCAGTGTATTTTTCAAACTGCTGGGTCTGGGACTCAGAGCAGTCGACCATGTGGGATCCAGCCACCTTAGCTGCCACTCCACCTGGCTGACCTGACGTTCTGCTTAGATGACCTTCATTGTTCTGGTAGCTTTGAACCATCTACAGGCTGCAGTTCCCAGCCCTATTCCCAGTCCACACCTCATGGGTAGGCTGCTTACCAACTGGCCACCCCCTACTTGGACTTCAGCGATTCACCAAGACCAAATCTCTACGTGCTTTCTCATTTATATACCTTCGCATGTGCTCTTCCAGTTGACTGTGTTTTTCTAATTTTTACTTACTTATTTTTTTAGTTTTTGCTATAGAGTACATGTGCTCACCAGAGAGAGAAAGAGAGAGAGATCACAAGGGGAGATAGCCATGCCACAATCCCTTCTCCTCCATTCTCCTCTTGGGATCTTGGGCACACACGCACATGTGCCCGGCGTGAGGTTCAAGCTGCCAGGTCCAACATTCAAACCTTGGCTGACTCTGTGGGAGCCCAGCGACATAACCATTATGCCTTCTGCAGGCCCCCAGTTAGAAATCTTTTATCTATATTTAGATTTCATATCATTTGCAGTTGACAAAATAGATTCACTTACCAAGCTGTTCCAATGATATTCAGTTTTCCTGTAAGTGAACTGAGCATCAATTATAAAACTTATGTATAGGGACCAGCAGATGGCATAATGGCTTTTTCGCTGGACTCCCATGTAGTCGACTGTAGTTCGAGTCCCATATCCGGTGGCTTAAACTCACTTCGGGAGCCTGTGCATGCGTCCTCAAGATCCTGAAAGGAGAATGGAGGAGAAGGGATTGTGGCATGACCATCCCCCCTGGGGGCTGATTTCTCGCTTTCTGTCTCTCTGTCTCTTTCTGTCTTTCTGGCCAGTGCATGTGCCCTATAGCAAAAACCTCTCCAAAATAAATAAATAAATAAATAAATAAATAAATAAATAAATAAATAAATAAAAATTAAAATAAAACTTATGTATAAGTTAAATTAAATAACAAATTTAGTTCCTTAAGTTCAAGTCCCAGACCCGATGGCTTAAAAACCTTCCAAATGTGTGTGTATGGGGGCTCAAAATCCTGAGAGAAAAATGGAGAAGGATTGCAGTGTGGCCATATCCACTGGGGGAGTTTCTCACTTTTCCTTTCTCTCTTTCTCTTTCTGGCAAGCACATGCACCTTCCAGCAAGAAAAAAGTTTAGTTTCTTAATTTCACTAGCTGTATTTCAAAACCAGCAGTCACATATGACTTGTTAGACAACTTGTCAAAAAAGTTCTTAATGAGGACAGTAGAGCCCCCTATGGGTCATTAGTTATCCAAATTCTTGATACACAGGACACTGAGCAATACACATGGCTGCTCTTTTAAGCCACTAGTTTTTAGATATTTTGTTACGCAACAATAGCTTCCTGATACAACTATTTCCTGTTTATTTGTGGCCCTCAGGAGGAAGGGGAAGAATGTTGTTCCTAACATAAATACGCTGACTGCCCAGATCGGAACTGGCACAAATGTTGTGTTCATTCATTCATGTACTTCATTCATTCACTCGTTTATTCTTTCTCCAGATATTTATTGAGCTCCTACCAGGTACCACGATCTAGGTGCTGCAGATACACTGGTGACAAGACAGTAAGATCATGGAGCTCATATAATTTGAAGTGTGGTTTTAGTGTCAGAACAATTATGCTGGATAATGTAGCAGAATGGCCAAAGGCTGAGTGAAGAAAGCAAGAAAGTATTATAGAACAGAAGCATAATGTTGCACCAGTTGGATTTATATATTAGTCATTTGTAGAAAAAATATTAATTTGGAGCTTCATCTTACGTGATAAATTAAAATAAATTCCAGATGGACTAGAGTAAAATGTGGGAAGACTATTACACAATAAAAGTCCTGAAGATGAAATAAATATTTAGTAACCTCTGAGTAAGAAAAGGCTTTCTGAACTTTAAAGTGGGAGAACAAATCACCAAGGAAAAGATTGATATAGGTTTGGCTGTGCCATTGAATATTCCATATGTCAAAAGGAAATGGCTTGGGACCAGCAGTTGGCATAATGGTTATGTCGCTGGACTCCCATGTATTTGACTGTGGTTTGAGTCCTGGACCTGGTGGCTTAAAACTTACTCACGGCACATGTGCGTGGGTGCCCAAGATCCCGAGAGGAAAATGAAGAAGAAGGGATTGTGGCATGGCCATCCCACTGGGTGGTGATTTATTTATTTCTTTTTTTTAATTTTTTTTTTGAGAGGTTTTTGCCATAGGGCATGTACAGTTGCCAGAAAAACAGAGAGAGATAAAAAGCGAGAAATTCTCCCTCCCACACAGGGAAGATGGCCACACTGCAATCCCTTTTCCTCCATTCTCCTCTCGGGATCTTGGGTATGCACACACCCGTGCCTGGCATGAGTTTAAGTCACCAGGTCCAGGACTCGAACCGCGGTCGACTACATGGGAGTCTAGCGACATAGCCATGATGCCAACTGCTGGTCCCAGAAGACAAATTCTTGTTTTCTGTCTCTCTGTCTCTCTGATGAGCACATGGAACCTATAGGAAAAACCTCTCTCAAAAAAAAAAGGGGAGGGGGAATGACTGAAAGATAATGACTTAACGTCAAACCAATAGTAGAGAAAAATATTTGCAATGAGTATGACAGGAAAGTGGTTAATAGCCTTAATATAATGAAGAGATAAAAACATGAATATGAAAGGAATACAAAACTCAATAGCCCCAAAGAAAAATGGCCAAATGAGAGGAAAAGACAATTCACAAAAGAAAGCAAAATAGCCTCCCAAAAGATCAAAGCCGATTTTACCTCCAGTAATATTTGAATAATTTGCTACTTGAAATGCTGAGATACTTCCCTTTGTCTGTCAAATTAGCAAAGATGTTTTGGGCCAGCTGGTGGTGTGGTGGTTAAGATGGCTGGATGGCACATGCCCAACAGCATGGTTTGAGTCCCCGACCTGGCAGCTTTAGAAGCATGCTAGGCACGTGTGTGTGTGTGTGTGTGTGTGTGTGTGTGTGTATGTGTGTGCCCCAAATCCTCAAAGGAGAGAGATGGAGGAGAAAGGATTGTGGCTTGACTATCCCCTATAGGGAGTGCTTTCTCATTCCCCCCACAACCCCTGCAAGGATATGCACCATCTGGCAAATAAGAAGAAAAGATGTCTGAACATGATGCCCTATAGCTGAGGAGGGCTCAGGGGAATGGAAAATCCCATTCGCCGTGGTTGGAATGGGAATGGGAACGACATTTCTGGAGTAAGATTGAGCAGCCAAAGTTGAGTCCAAGCTTAAAAATGTGTACTTCCGTTAATCCACTTTTTATACTTCCAGAAATGTAGTCCTTAGAAATAATCCAGCACGTGGGAAAAGATTTTATTACAAGGATGTTCATGATGCCATTTAAAAAAATAATAGTATAAAAAAGGCCAAAAACGAATTGGAAATAATTATGTACCCTCCCAGCACTTGACAGAGATTCATGGGCTCTTAATGGGTATTTGGAGATAAAGGTCCTCCTTGCTAAATGAACCGTGGGGAATGACGGCTTGCATGAAGTTAGATAAGCTGTTTATGGCAGGAATTTCCATGAACATGCTGGAGTCCGTGATCACTGTGTAAGAGGGCACAGCCGAGGTATTAATCTGGATTTATTTGGTCAGAGAAACTGTATCCGTTAGCTATCGAGGGCAACTGTCATGCCATCCCTTCTGTTTCATTCTTCCTCCCCCTAGCCCCCGCCACCCCATCTAGATCTGTTTATTTGTTTCTTCCATGAGAGAGTGGGGGAGATAGAGAGGGCCCTCCTCACAGGGTCTTTACACTGTGATCCCACTGCCAGCCCCAGTCGGCCAGGATCACGGCACACGGGCATGCCTGGCATGCACAAGGGAACGCTGGGGTATAAACCTGGGACTAGACTATGAAGTTTTTTTTTTTTTTTCTTTTTTAGAGAGGTTTTTGCTATAGGGCATGTGCACTCACCAAGAAGTCAGAGAGACACAGAGAGACAGAAAGCGAGAAATCACCCCCCAAGGGAGTGGCCACACCACAATCCCCTCTCCTCCATTCTCCTCTCAGGATCTTGGGCACGCACGCACATGTGCCCCGCTAGAGTTTAAGCCACCGAGTCTGGGACTCGAACCGCGGTCAACTACATGGGAGCCCAGCGACATAGCCATTATGCCAACTGCTGGTCCCTGGACTATGCGGTCTTAGTATTGCACGGCATTCCGTTACTGCTGCACCACCGTAACTGGCCATCCTTCTGCCTCATTCTTTTGGCCAAATCAGGTCTCAAGACCTGCTTAGATTCAAAGGGTGGGGAAATAAGGATTCCATCCTTTAAAGTAAGGTCTGATGGCAAAAGGGTAAGGAGATAGGGAGGGGTGAAAGATCGATCATTTTTGCCATCAGTCTACCAGAGCCCTTTGTTTGTGGAGTATATTAGGTAAACAGTTAGCTATTGTTAACCAAAGAACTTCCAATCTCAGTGGCTTACTACAGCCTGCTTTCGTTCACGCACGCCATAGTGTCTTACAGTCAGTGGGGTGTCACTGCGGGCTCCTTCCATCTGGCAGCTCTGGTCTCCTCCGTCTCCTCCTTCCCGGCCTCCAGTCCTCTCACTGGGAAGGCGCTGAGAGAGGAGGGTGCCATATGGGAGAATTTGAGGGCCAGGCTTGGAGGCTGGACACAACACAGCCTCTCACATTGGCCAGAAGCCAGTTATGTGTCTGTTCCTGATTGTAAGCGAGGCTGGGAAATGCAGCTTGGCTGTGGCAGAGAAAGAAGCGTTGGTGATCGAATCAGGTGATCTTGCCACGTCTTCAGGACATGCTATTTCCGAAAATATAGAAGGATTATGTTGTTGTTTGGTTTTCTATTTCTCCACTAGCTCCACAAGAGCAGTTTCGTTTACCACTGTGTCCCCATCACCCACACAGTAAATACTCAGTGTGTAGGTGTTGAATAAATAAATGAATGGAGAAGTGAATTGAAACAAATCCGTAATTTCAGGGGCTACACTATTATGACCCCATTAAGACTGGTATTCCTGGGCCCGCAGTGTTGGGCACTGGACTCCTGCGTGGCCTCCTGAGATTCGAGTCTCGGACCTGGTGACTCGCTCCCTCACCTTCTTTCGCTTCCTCTCTCTTTCTCTGTTTCTTTTCTGGTGAGTGTGAATGCCCTATAGCAAATTTTAAAATAATAATAAATAAAATTAAAGAAATTGTTGTGTAGAGAGAGATTTTTGCTATAGGGGTGCATGTGCTCACCAGAGAGACGGAGAGAGAAAAAGTGGGAGACAACCCCCCAGGAGAGAAGGCCATGCCACAATCCCTTCTCCTCCTTTCTCCTCTTGGGATTTTGGGCATGCATGCATGTGCACCTGGCGTGAGTTTCAAGCCTCCAGGTCCAGGACTTAAATTGCAGTCGGCCATGTGGGAGTCCAGTGCCTTAACCACCATATCAACTATTGGCCCCAAAGAAATGATCCTTTTAAAAAAGAATTATTAAAACAAACAAACAAACAAAAAAAAAAAAAAACATTAAAAAACAAGAAAAAAGTTAAAAACAAAAAACAAGACTGGTATTCCTGGGCATAGTGGCTAAGGTACTGGATCTCACATGGCCGACTTCACAGTTTGAGTCCTGGACCCAGTGGCTTGAAAAACACGCTGGGTGCATGTGCGTGTGTGCCCAAACTCCCAAAAGATGAATGGAGAAGGGATTGTGGAGTGGCCATTCCCCCGGGATGCTCTCTCACTTTCCCTCTCTGTCTCTTTATGTCAAGTGCACATGTCCTGTGGCCAAAAAAAAAAAAAGACTGAAATTTTTTTTTTTTTAAAACAGTTCATATCTTTATTTCTTTCTGAGAGAGCGAGAGGTAGGAACCCTTAACAGAATTCCTGTTCCACCACTCTTCACCCCCAATCCCAGCCAGCTCTGACTATAAGCACGTAAGCTCTGCGTGCTCAGAGACATCTGGGAGGCAAAGCCAGGACCTTTCCCATGCCAAATCCAGTGACATCACAGCTGCACCACCGCCTTGTTCAAGACTGATATTTCGGGAACCAGCAGTTAGCGTAATGGCTATGTCTCTGGACTCCCACGTAGTCGACCGCGGTTTGCGTCCCGGACCCGGAGGCTTAAAACTCACGCCGGGCGCGTGTGCGTGTGTGCCCAAGATCCCGAGAGGAGAAAGGAGGAGAAGGGATTGCGGCGTGACCATCCCCCCTGGGGGGTGATTTCTCGCTTTCTGTCTCTGTGTCTCTCTCTGTCTGGAGAGCGCATGCGCCCTATAGCAAAAACCTCTCAAAAAAAAAAAAAAAAAAAAAAACCTGATATTTCTAGGGACCAGCAGTTAGTATTAATGGCTATGTTGCTGGACTCTCATGTAGTCGACTGTGGTTCGAGCCCTGGACTCGGTGGCTTAAACTCATGCCAGGCACGTGTGCGTGCGTGCCCAAGATCCTGAGAGGAGAATGGAGGAGAAGGGATTGTGTTGTGGTCATCCCCCCCGGGGGTGATTTCTCGCTTTCTGTCTCTGCCTCTCTCTGTCTTTCTGGCGAGCGCACGTACCCTATAGCAAAAACCTCTCCCAAAAAAACCCAAAAAACAAAAACAAAAAAACTGGTATTTCTAAAGAGATTTAGGAGCATGAAAAGTTGCTTGTTTAAAATGAGTGTTGCTTGTTAGACAGGACATAGGGTAGGTAGGATATAAACCCTCAAACAGAATCCAATATAGTAGTGGTTTAAACCATACAGAAATTGATTTCTCTCTTAAATAAAGACCAAACAGAAACAGTCTAAGATTTAAGCTGTTCCTACCAATGGCCTGCCATCTCTAGGTGAGTGCCCCGGTCTGTGTGGTCCAGGAAGGCTCCCCACATCCATGTTCCAGGCAGCAGGAAGCAGAAAACGGAACTAGAGACATTCTACAGCTCTTTCAAAACACAGGTGAAATGAGAAATGAAGTCTTAGCTTTAGTGTTTAATTTATTCTGCCCTAAGGACTGTGAGGGTCATCTCTTTGGTTACCCTCCAGGCCAAAGGGCCGATGTACAACAGTGAGGTCAAGTCACATGTGAGCATTTGAACTGCTCATTCCAGGTTAATACAAGTTGTTTGCAAAAATGGGCAGGTTGCAAATTTGCATATACAGTATGGTCAGAATATAAAAATATGCCCAGGAAAAGGACAGGAGAGAGAATTTTAATAAAACATTAGTAGACATTGTCTCTGTGTGATAGGTGTATTTTCTTTTCCTCCCTTTTTGGGTATTTTCCAATTTTTTTTTTCAATGAATAGGCATTATTAGATCTTTTACACTTTATTGTGACATATGAAATGCCCACAGATAAAGCAAACACACCGCATAATGAATTATTGAGTAAATACACAGCCTCTGTTGACATGTGAAGAAAGTAGTCATTGAGGGACCAGCAGGTGGTGTGGTGGTTAAGGGTGCTGGATTCCCACATGGTCGACAGTGGTTTGGGTCCTGGACCTGGCAGCTTGCTTTCTCCCTTGCTCTCTCTCCCTCTCTCTCTCTCTGGTCAAATTTAAAAAATAGTAATAGCGGATCCCCCATGACTGGGAACCAGCAGTTGGCGTAATGGCTATGTCGTTGGACTCCCACGTAGTTGACCGTGGTTCAAGTCCCGGACCCAGTGGCTTAAAACTCACGCTGGGCGTGTGTGCTTGCGTGCGTGCCCAAGATCCCGAGAGGAGAATGGAGGAGAAGGGATTGCGGCGTGACCATCCCCCCTGGGGGGTGATTTCTCGCTTTCTGTCTCTCTGTCTCTCTCTGTCTGTCTGGCGAGCGCACGCGCCCTATAGCAAAAAACCTCTAAAAAAAAAAAATGTAGTCTAATTTGGATTATTTATAATTGTATAAATGGAAACAGACTGTATGTATTATCATTTTTCTTTTTCTTTTTATGGAGACATTTTTTGCTACGGGGCATGTGCATTCATCGGAGAAATAGAGAGAGAAAGCAAGAAATCACCCCATGGCGGGGATAGCCATGCCTCAATTTCTTCTCCTCCATTCTCCTCTCAGGATTTTGGGCATGCACACATTCATGCCTTGTGTGCACTTGAAGCTGTAAAATCCAAGATCCGAACTGTGGTTGGCCATGTGGGAGTCCAGTGCCTTAACCACTATGCTATCTGCTGGCCCTATCATTTTTCTTTCTAAATAATTATTTATTTAATTTTATTTGTTATTATTATTATTTTTTAATATGACCAGAGAAAGACAGAAAGACAAAGAGAAAGTGAGAAAGTAAGCCACACTACCAGATCCAGGCCTCGAACTGCCGTTTGCCATGTGGATGGGACTCTAGTGCTTTAACCACCATGCCGCCTACCAACCCCAATATTATCACTTTTAAATATTTATTTATTTACTTATTCCGTGATAGAAAAACAGAGAAAGAGACACACACAGAGGCACACACCCCCGCCCCCCCACAATGTGGTCTTCACACTGTGATTTCCCCCAGTCTCAACTGGCCAAGGTCATGGGCACATGTGTGTGTCTGCATGCCCAGGAAGGTCCCAGGATGCAAACGCAGGACCTCTCCCAGGTGGGTTCAGCTGCCTTGCCCCTGCACCACTGCCAAGCCTAGCTCAATATTATCTTTGAGAGATGAATCTACGTGGTGGCAAATAGATCTAGGGTGTTTATTCTCATTATCGCATAGTATTCCATGGTGTGAACATACTGCAGTGTATTAATATGTGTCCGTTGTCCTGCCGTGGGCCTCTCGGTTGTTTCCCTGAGGGGCTTTACAAACAGGGCAGCTGTGAGGTTCCTTCCACAGGCCTGCTGGCACCCATCGTATCAGTCTTTCCAGGATACAGACAGCGGTAGACATTCTGAGTCACAAAGACCATGCCAAACTGTTTTTCAGAGTGGTTAAACCACTTCCACTCCTTTAGCGGTGGATGAGATTTTGTGTTGCTCTGAGTCTTCACTATACCTGGTACTGATAGATTTGTTGTTATTGTTGTTATTTCTGGTATGGGGAGGGGTACAGAGGAAATGGGTTTGCATTGCCGTTTTAATTTGCATTTCCCATTGAAGTGGAGCACCTTTTCACACTTTTACTGTCATTTGGATTTCCTCTTTTGTAACATGCCTCCTTGAGAGTACTCATTTTTCCTTGAGGGTTCCTTGTTTGTTTTTAAGGAGTTCCTTATAGCTGCAGGATTCAAATAGTTTGTCTGGACTATGTAGGACAAATATCTTCTCCTACTCTGTGACCCTCTGTGGCCATTTTCTTTTTTCGTTTTGCTTGTTTTGTCATTGCCATAGGGCATGTGCGCTCACCAAAGATGGTGGGGGGCGGGAAGCACCCCCTAGTGGGGCGTGACCATGCTGCAATCCCTTCTCCATTTCTCCATTCTCTCAGGATGTGGGACATACAGGACCTGCAGTTAGCGTAATGGCTATGTCACTGAACTCCCATGTAGTGAACCGCGGTTCGAGTCCTGGACCCGGTGGCTTAAACTCACGCCGGGCGCATGTGCGTGCGTGCCCAAGATCCCGAGGGGAGAATAGAGGAGAAGGAATTGCGGCATGGCCATCCCCCCTGCTGAGGGGTGATTTCTCGCTTTCTGTCTCTCTGTCTTTCTGGGGAGCACACGCGTCCTGTAGCAAAAACCTCTCCAAAAAAAAAAAGACGTGGGGCATGAATGCACATGCACCCAGCAGGTTTTTCAAGCCATGGGGGTTGGGATTTGAACCATGGAGTTGGCCATGTGGGATCCAAGCTCCTTTAACCACTAAAGTACAGGGCCAGCCCTACAATAAGTCTTGATACAAGGTTCTGTGAGACCTTCTACTTTCTTCTCCTTTAAGAGCATCTTTGTTGTACTTATGTTTAATATAAAATTTAGAATCCACCTGCAAATTCCACAGGGGGAACAAAAACTGTTAGAACTTATGTTATAAATACATTGAATATATAAGTAAATTCAAAGGGAGTCTGACAGCCAATCCAGTAACATGATATATCATACCATTTATTTAGATTTTCTAAAATGTCTTATAAAATTTCCCTGTACAGATTGTTCATCCAGTTTGTTAGATTTATTACTAGGTATGTGACCATTTGTGATAATATAAATGGTTATTTTTCTCTACTTTTGTTTGCCTTGTGGCTGGTATATAGCAATAAAATTGATTTTGTATATTGATTTTATGATCTAATAACCTAGCTAAATTCTGTTATGAATTCATTAATTAGTCTATAGAGTCTTATAAATGTTCTATAGCCACAATCATATCATCTATTAATAGTGATGCTAATAACTTTTGTTCTGCTTTACTGCAAGGTTAAGAGCTCGAGGACGAAATGAATAGAAGTGATGATAAGAACATCTTCGCCTCATTCCAAAGCTCAAAAGGAAAGCTTTTGTTTTTTAGGTTTTTGCCATAGGGTGTGTGTGCTTGCTGGAGAGAGAGAAAGTGAAACATCACCCCACAGCGGGGATGGCCACACCACAATCCCTCCTCTATCCTCCTCTCAAGTTGTTGGGCACGCTCACACACACCAGGTGTGATTTTCAAGCTGCTGGGTCTAGGACTCAGACTGTAGTCTGCCATGTGGAAATCCAGTGCTTAATCACCATGCCACCTGCTGGCCCCGGAAGGAAAGCTTTTACTACTCAATTATAAATGTTTTATTATTTTTTTATTTTTCTTTTCTCTTTTCTTTTACTTTTTTCTTTCTTTCTTTCTTTCTTTCTTTCTTTCTTTCTTTCTTTCTTTCTTTCTTTCTTTCTTTCTTTCTTTCTTTCTTTTTTTTTGGAGAGGTTTTTGCCATAGGGCACGTGCGCTTGCCAGAAAGACAGAGAGAGACAGAGAGACAGAAAGCGAGAAATCACCCCCCAGGGGGGATGGCCATGCCGCAATCCCTTCTCCTCCATTCTCCTCTTGGGATCTTAGGCACACACGCACATGCGCCCGGCATGAGTTTAAGCCACCGGGTCCAGGACTCGAACCGAGGTCGGCTACATGGGAGTTCAGTGACATAGCCATTACACTAACTGCTGGTCCCATTTTTTTATTATCTTTATTCATGATAGAACAAATGCATGAGAGAGAGAGAGAGAGAGAGAAAGGCACCTTCCACAGGATCTAGTCACAATACAATCCCCTTCCTTCAGTCCTCCAGCCTCTGAGATCTGGGCACTCATACAGGTGGCCAGCATGTTTCAGGCTAACCGGGCTGGGAATTCCATGTGTGGTCACCATGTGGGATCTGGCTTTTCTCGAGCAGTGCCTTACTACTGCATCATAGAGCCAGCCCCAATCATTAATGTTTTCATACTTAATCATAAATTATAATAGCTCTAAGTTTTAGTAGTGCTATTTTGCAAATTCAAAAATTCACTTCTGGGGCCAGCAGGTGGCATAGAGGTTAAGGCGCTGAACTCCCACATGGCCTACTGCTGTTCGAATCCTAGGCCTGGCGACTTGAATCTCATGCTGGGCGTGCGTGTTTGTGCCCAAAATTCCAAGAGGAGAATGGAGGAAAAGAGATTGCAGGGTGCCATCCTCGTGTAGGGGTGATTTCTCGCTTTCTCTCTCTCTCTCTCTGGAAAGCTCATGCACCCTTATAGCAAAGGTCTCTCTAAAAAAAAAAATCACTTCTGGGCCAGTCCCATAACTTGCTGGTTAAAGGAGCTAGATCCCACGTGGATAACTTCATAATAGACTTGTAGGCCTGGAAGTTTGGGGAAAACAAAACACTGGGCACATGTGTGCATATTTATATGCATACCCCAAGTCCCCACAGGATGAAGAAATTGAGAAGGGACTATAGGGTGGCCACACCTCACTTTGGGAGGAGAGGTGCTTTCTCCCTCTCTTTCTTTCGATCTCTCTGTTTCTGGTGAGCACACCTCTAGCTAACAAGAAAAAAAATTACTTCTAGCGGGGACCAGCAGGTGGCACGGTGGCTAAGGCGCTGGACACTCCCACATGGCTGACCATGGCGGCTTACTTTCTCACATTCTCTCTCTTTCTCTGTGTCTCTGGTCAAATTAAAAAATAAATGAATAAATAAATAAAATTAAATAAAAAAAAATTCTTTAAAAAATTACTTCTACTTCTGGTTTGCTGAGAATTTTAGTTATGAGTTGATTTTCACTATATATATATATATATATTACAATCTGTTGAGATAATTATATGCTTTTTCCTCTTAACCTGTAAGCATGCTGGTTCACATGAATGATTTTCTAATATTTCAGCAACCTTGCATTTTTAATGTAAATTGGACATGATCTATTCACATATTATCTCTAGGGGCCAGCAGGTAGTGTAGTGGTTGAGGCACTGGACTCCCACATGGTTGACCATGGTTCAAGTCCTGGACCCATTGGCTTGAAACTCACGCTGGGCTTGTGTGTGTGTGTGTGTGTGTGTGTGTGTGTGTGTGTGTCCAATATCCCAAGAGAATGGAAGAGAATACAATGTGGCCATCCCTCTGGGGGCATGTAATTTCTACTTTCTGTCTCTCCTGCAAATGCATGCACCCTATAGCAAAAATCTCTCAAAACAAAAGAAAGAGAGATCCAGAAAACAAACAACAACAAATATCACCTCTTACCACATACTTATGGGACTACAGTAAAATAATTTAGACATTCTATTTTATCTTGTGTCTTCTGTTTCCCATCATTTTGTCTCTGTTGGATTCTGTACAGTTTCTGTTGCAGTAAGTTTTGAGCTCTATCTAATCTATGAAACATATTCATCAGGTTTTTCATTTCAGTTATTGTATTTGTCGGTTCTAGAATTGCTTTTTATTTTGTATTCTAATATGCTTTTTGGTTTTTTATAGTTCCCAGTTCCCTGATAAGATTTCCAAAGTTGTGCTTTGTTTTCTTGAAAATACCTGTAGCTATATTTATAGTCTGCATCTGGCGATTCCAGGACCTGAGTGTTTGAGAATATATTCTCATATCTGTTGATTTACCAGTTCTCATTCGTGTTGTCTTAGTTGTAGGAAGAATGCATACGGCCTAATTAATTATGTTACCCCAAAGGGAATGTTTGAGGATACTATTAACCCAGGATAAGACTTGGGTCTACCTAACTCACTTAGGGGTAGAAAGGTACACTGTAAATTCACATGAAAATTCAGTAATTTCTGGTTTACTTTTTTAGTTTAATTAGTTTGTTTGTTTGTTTTGTTTTTTTTGAGAGTTTTTTGCGATAGGGCACATGCACTCTCCAGAAAGAGAGACAGAAAGTGAGAAATCACCCCCAGGGGGGATGGCCACGTCGCAATCCCTTCTCCTCCATTCTCCTCTTGGGATCTTGGGCATGCACGCACACGTGCCCGGCATGAGTTTAAGCCACCGGGCCCAGGACTCGAACCACGGTCGACTACATGGGCGTCCAGTGATATAGCCATTACACCAACTGCTGGTCCCAAAAGTTTGTTTACTTTATAAGAGAGAGAGAGCATGCACTGTTGACAGGGTCTAATCATGTTGCACTCTCCCACCCCCCGCCACCAGGCTTCTAGCCAGCCAGGATCAAGAGTGTGGGTGGTAACACACTTGGCAGGTTTTGGGTGAGGTGGGATCTGAAGCTCAGTCTTCCCACTGGCTCCAGCTCTGCAGACTGGCATCCCACCACCCGTGCCACTGGGGCTGGGCTTCCTGGGTCACTTCTACTTGGAGGGTGAAACCTTTCAGATTCCATCTCAACATGAGGAGCTGACCCAGCATAGTGGCCAGGGCCTGTAGTCTCAGGCAGGAAGATCACTGCCTGGAAGTCTGGGCAACATAGTGAGACCCTGTCTCTTTAAAAAAAAAAAAAAAAAGTGGGGGGGTGGTGGCATGAGGCATGGTGGTTGAGTCACTGGACTCTCACATGGCAGATCATGGTTTGAGTCCCAGACCTGATGATGGCTTACTTTCTCATTCTCCCTTTCTCGCTCGCTCTCTGGACAAGTTGAAGAATAACAATAAATACATAAAGTTAAATAAATAATTCTTAAGATTAAAAAAAAAACTCTTAAAAAAAAAAAGAAAAAGAAGAAAGGAAAAGAAAATGGAGAGGAAAAATAAAAGCTGATTTTCAGATTCTTCAGTCTGGAAGGCCTGGGTCTTCACTTTTTTCTCACTTAACCTGAACCATCTTCAGAATTGGAGAATGCCTCAGAGACAAGTCAGAGCATCTGAGTTTTGGATTCTTCTTGTTTTATCCTGGATTTTTGACAGTGTTTCCTCACCCCCTTGCCAGTGTTTCACACTTCTGGTAATTTTTCTCCATATGTTTCATTCTGTGTTTTGGTTGTTCTCTGATAGAAAGTGGCTTCCGATTCCTTAGAATACACTTTTTTTTTGGTAGAGGTTTTTGCCTTAGGGTGTGTGCACTCACCAGAGAGAGAGAGAGAGAGACAGTGAGAGGGAAAGTGAGAAATCACCCCCTGGGGGGATGGCCATACTGCAATCCTTTCTCCTCCTGGGATCTTGGGCACGC
This sequence comes from Tupaia tana, assembly GCA_026018925.1. Taxonomy (NCBI): domain Eukaryota; kingdom Metazoa; phylum Chordata; class Mammalia; order Scandentia; family Tupaiidae; genus Tupaia; species Tupaia tana. Next base: position 49,389,092 of record JAKSZU010000018.1, on the reverse strand, counting down.
ACACGTGCCTGCTGTGAGTTTCAAGCCACCAGGTCTGAGACTCAAACTGTATTCAGCCATGTGGGAGTTCAGTGACGTAACCAGTACGCCATCTGTTGGTCCCTAGAATACCCTTTCTGGCAGCACAAATTCTGTACTTTTTTTATCCCACAGAATTGACTTTATTTGTTGTGCTTTCTTAAATTATCTTTTTCCCCTGATTATATAGGTTAAAAATATTCCCCATGGGGCCAGCAAGTGGTGTAGTAGTTAAGGCAATGGACTTCCACATGGCAAACTGCAATTGGAGTCCTGGACCCGGCAGCCTGAAAATCATGCTGGGCATGTGTGCATGTGTGCCTCAGATCCTGGGGGGACAATGGAGGAGAAGGGATTATCCTCAAGCAGTAATTTCTCATTTTCCCTCTCTCTCTCTTTTCCCGGTGAACGCACGCAGCCTATAACCAAAAAACTTTAAAAAATTAATTAATTATAATAATAATAATAAACCCTATAAAAAGTGGATCACATTGGGACCATTGGCGTAATGGCTATGTCGCTGAACTCCCATGTAGTTGACCGTGGTTCGAGTCCTGGACCCGGTGGCTTAAACTCACTCTAGCACATGTGCGTGCGTGCCCAAAATCCCAAGAGGAGAATGGAGGAGAAGGGTTTGTGGCGTGGCCATCCCCTGGGATGATTTCTCGCTTTCTGTCTCTCTGTCTCTGTCTTTCTGACAAGCGCATGCACCCTTTAGCAAAAACCTCTCAAAAATATAAAATAAAATAAAATAAAAAGGGATCACATTAAGAAAAGTTATCTGGGGGCCACCAGGTGGCATGGTGATTGATGTGCTGAACTACCACATGCCAACCATGGTTCGAGTCCTGGACCTGGCAGCTTGCTTTTTTGCGTTACCTTTCTCTCTCTGGTCAAATTTTAAAAAATGACCATAAATAAAATTTAAAACATAATTTTAAAAAAAAAAGTTATCCGAATCCTACTACCCAGAGATGCTGTTGGCATTCTCTGAACTACATATTTATATGTATGTGATTTACTTACATAGTTTGACATGGGTGATACTGTGCTGTGCACCGTCACTATCATACATTTCATTTACTTTCAACCCTGCTTACCCTTACCCTTTGCCATGTCCTGCTCTGACCCAGGTCACCAATACTACCAGTCAGCAGCCTGAGATACATTCTTCCATAGCTTTCTCCACTATCACTCAAATATGTAAACATATATTCACACAATTATGAGGCAATATTTTTTTAATTGCCAGAAGGAGCCTGTACTCATCAGACAGCGAAACAGAGAGGTAGACAGTGGGGCAGTCATGCTGCAATCCCTTCCCCTTCCTTTCTCTGTCCTGTTCAGATTCAGGACATGCATGCGCATGTGCCTGGTGTGTTCTTCAAACTGCCAAGGCCAGGACTTGAACTACAGCTGGCCATATGGCATCTGGTTCCCTTAAATCACGAGGCCATGGGGCTGGCCTTGTAAGGGATTCTTTTTGGTCATGATTTAGGGGTATACTACATTCTCTTCTCTGTCTTGCATTTCTCCGTTCAAGTTCCTTCAGATCAGCTTGATGAATTCTACTTTATTGGTAAGGACTGAATTTATGATCTGAGCCAGGATTGATGAAACTATCAAGCATTGCTTGGTATATATCATGACTTTGCCCCCCACGGGGAAAGGTCATGCCCCAATCCCTCTGTTCCATCTCCCTCCTTTTGGGAATTTGGGCCCCATGCACATGGCCTGTTGCATTTTTCAAGCCCCTGGATTGAGCATATGACCATGTGGGATCCAGCCACAAATTGGCCCCTGGGTTTTATATATCTATATATAAATAATAAAATAATCAAATAATTAATATGTATGTATGTATTTGGATATTTTAATTATTTTGCTAGAGGGTCTGTGTACTTACCAGAGAGAGAAAGAGAGGGTAAGTGAGAAAGGGAAAGTGAGAGATTCCTCCCCCGCCAGGAGGGATGGCCACACCACAATTCCTTCTCCACTCTCCTCTCAGAATTTTGGGCACACATGCACAAGCATGCACACTCCATGCCACCTGCTTGCTCCCCTTAGTTATATTTTTATTTATTTATTTTTTTGGAGAGGTTTTTGCTCTAAGGTACATGTGCTCACCAGAAAGACAGAGAGAGACAGAGAGACAGAAAGCGAGAAATCACCCCCCAGGAGGGATGGCCACACCACAATCCCTTCTTCTCCATTCTCCTCTCAGGATCTTGGACATGCACGCACATGCGCCCGGTGTGAGTGTAAGCCACTGGGTCTGGGATTTGAACTGCAGTCAACTACATGGGAGTCCAGCAACATAGCCGTTATGCCACTTGCTGGTGCCCATCCTCTGAGTTACATTTTTAAAACCTTCATTTAAGAAATAAAAAGTTAGCTTTTGTTATGGCTGCCCACTGCCCACATCAGGGTCACACTCCAGCCAAAAGAAAGGACAGAAAAGTGAGGGTGTCACACCCTTTGCCTTTAGAAATATAGTCTGGAAGACATCCACATCATTCCCCATATTCCATTTGCCAGAGCCTGTTCCATGACCTCACCTGGCCCCAAAGAGGCTGAGAAGCACAACTTTTAAATTTCTTTTTAGAGACAGTTTTTGCTATAGGGTGTGTGCACTTGCTGAAGAGACAGAGAGACAGAAAGTGAAAAATCACCCCTCAGGGTGATGGCCACGCCACAATCCCCTCTCCTCCATTCTCCTGTCAGGATTTTTGGGCACACATGCACATGTGCCTGGCGTGAGTTTCAAGCCAGCAGGTCTGGGACTCAAACTGTGGTCAACTACGTGGGTGCCCAGCGACGTAACAATTACACCATATGCTGGTCCTGAGAAACATAGTCTTAGCTAGGGGATCACATGCCCAACTGCAAATTCTGTTTCAATTAAAGAAGGGAAGGGCCAGTCAGTGATGTAGTGGCTAAAGTGGCTGGATTTCACATGACCAACTGTGACCTGGCCTTATAAGGCCTTATCATTTTCTTTTCTTTTTTCTTTTAAATTTATTTATTCATTAGTTTATTTTTAGTTTGACCAGAGAGACAGAGAGAAAGACGGAAAGTGAGAAAATAAGCCACAGGGTCTGAGACTTGAACCGTGGTTGGCCATGTGGGAGTGTCCAGCACCTTTACCATCACACCACCTGCTGGTCCCAGGCCTTATCATTTTCAAGCCACCGGGTCTGGGACTCGAACTGCACAACCAGTCATTTGGGACCCGACTGCTTTACTTCCACCTAATTGTTATGACTCCCATGTAGTCGACCATGGTTCAAGTCCCAGACCCGGAGGCTTAAACTCACGCCAGGCGTGTGTGCGTGCGTGCCCAAGATCCCAAGAGGAGAATGGAGGAGAAGGGATTGCGGCATGGCCATGCCCTCTGGGGGGTGATTTCTCGCTTTCTATCTCATCTCTCTGTCTCTCTCTGTCTTTCTGGCGAGTGCACGTGCCCAATAAGAAAATACCTCTCAAAAAAAAAAAAAGAAAAAAAAGAAAAAGAAAAACTCATACATAATTTAGAGCAAAACTCATCCTTTTTTAGTGTATATTTCTATGAGTTTTGCCAAATGTATGCAGCCGTGTAATCACAGGGAAATCACCACAGGGAAAATATAGAAGTATTCTTTTTCTTTTTAATTGCCAGAGGATGTGCCTGATCGCTGGAGAGAGACCAAGAGACAGAGACACAGAGAGAGATATATAGAGAAAGCACACCACAGTGGGCCATGGTCATGCCACGATTGTTTTTCTTTGACATCTCCATCCCGTGGGGATTTGGAGCACACACATACACATTCAAGGGCTCATGTGTTTCTTAAGTCACTGGGACTGGGATTCAAATCACAGTCAGCGATGTGGGTTTTAGCTCCCTTAACCACGAGGCCATGGGGCTGGCACAAAAATATAGAAGTATTCTATGCCCCTAAGAAGTTCTCTCATTCCCTTTTGTAGCCAACCGCTTCTTCCAATCGTATTGCCCTCTCCAGAACTGCCATATAAATGGAGTCGTGTAGCCTGTAGCCTTTTGAGTCTGGTGTCGTTCACTTAGCGTGCTGCCCTTCCCATTGGTCTGTATTGTTGGGCACATCAATATCGCTTTCTTTTTGTTTGTTTGCTGTAGGATGTGTGCGCTCATTAGAGAGACGGGGTCGGGGGAGTGAGAAACTACTTGTCCCCGCCCCCCCCGTGGTGGTGGTCTTGCCATAGTCTCTTCTCTTCCATTCTCCTCTTGGGATTTTGGACACTGCCCAGAGTCATTTTCAAGCCTCTAGGTCTGGGACTCGAACTGCACAACCAGTCATCTGGGACCCAACTGCCTTAATCTCTGCCCCACCTGCTGGCCCTGTTCATTCTTTTTTATTGCTATCAATGTATGTATCGGAAGCTAATTCCTTTTGATCTCCAAGTAGTATTTCATTGTATGGATGTACCACCATTTATCCATTCAGCTATTGAAGAGTATTTGGATTATTTCCAGTTTGGGGCAGTTATGAATAAAGCCAACTTGCCAGCAGGTGACGTTGGGATTAAGGCACTGGACTCTCACATGATTGACCATGGTTCAAGTCCTGGACTTGGTGGCTTGCTTTCTCACTTTCTCTCTCTCTCTCTCTCTGGTGAGCACATGTGCCATGTAGTAAATTAAAAAATGATAAACAAATGAAAATAAATGAATTAAACCACTCTTCATGTATTACAGTGGTTTTCTGTGAACTTAAGTTTTCACTTCTCTTGGGTAAATACCCAGGAGTGGGATTTGTTGGGTCATCCAGTAAGTATAACATTTAACTTTATGAGAAACCGCCAAACTGTTTCCCAAGTATCAAATGCAAATCGCAGAGTAAAGTCTTGGCAGAAAATCCAGAGTGGCGTTAGCCTGGGAGCTTTGTTGTCTTTGGTGTCTTTGTTCCCCATGGCAGCAGGAGGATCTGTATAGCCCTAGGACTGAAATTCTGGCCTTTCTGGAGATTCAGCTGGCTCCCTACTATCCTTGAACACATCCCCTTTCTATTAAAACGATTAGGTCATCGAAAAAGTCATGACACATTGTTGCATAAAATAGAAAACGATGTCATGACTTTTCCAATGACCCAACAAGTTTCAGTGTCTTCTATTTTATACACCTAAGAACCTGACTGCTGTATAGTATTTAGGTCTGTAGTAACCCCTGGTTTAATCAGCCAGTGCCAAGCCTGGACACATGGCGTTCCAACTTCCAAACTGTAGAAGCAGCCGGTTCTTTGAAAAGGGTGTGGGGATGTGGTGTCCTCCTGGGCATCTACTGTACTGACGGCCCAGTGTCCCTCCTTCCTTCCCGGGATTCTGCTGTCTTACTGTGGGTTCTCTCAGCACCAAATGCTAAGAAGAGAATTCAGATGTAAGTCATTTACTGGGAGGTTCAACAAAGACCAGTGGGAAGCAGGGAAGACAGAGAAGGGTGACTCAGGGAAGGGTGTGTCACCTAAACAGTTGGAGTTTTATCTTGTTGGGGAATTCTGGGAGATTTCAACTCTAGACTATGCACTCTAAGTGGTGCCATCCCAGAGATGAGGGAGCTGGGGTATTTATTCACCAATTCTTATCAGTTATCGGGAGAGAGCTGCCATTCCCTGGCCCTTCCAGCATGCCTGATCCTTGGCATAGCAGGTTTGGCACTAAGAGCCCTGGAGAAGGGATTCCCTATTTAGGCAGTGGGAGGCTGGGTTGTTCGCTTGGAAATGGTAAGGGTTAGGGAATAAGGATGAACCATCAGTGGCATCCCCAGTATGCTTCCTCCAGGGACTGTTCCTCCCTCTCTCTTCATATTGCTGTTCTCATAGATCTTGTCTTTTTTTTTTTTTTTTTTTTTTTTTTTTTTTTTTTTTTTTTTTTTAACAGACTTCTATCCCAACCATAGGTGATTGGTTTGGGATTGGGCCAGTGATTTGTGTTGAGCCAATCATAACCTCTCTCTAGAGCTCTGATTTTTTTTTTCTTTTTACATTGCTAGCAGAAACTGCGGCTCCATAGGAGCAGGAAGGATCTGAACTGAGGACATACAAGTTGCCACAGACAGAAGCAGAGGCAAGCAGAGGAGAGAGTCCCCGAGGCAGTGAGATTGGTCTCAAGTGCCATCACTCCTTCCCTCCCCCTCTGCATGCTCAGCCTTCCCTTAGAGCATGTGCAGTAACCTCAGTTCCCCACGTGCAGCGCCTTCTTAGCCCAGCCAGGGTGTCTGGGTTTAGATTTGCCTGTAGTAACAAAGTCTCTACATCATCAGAGCTGTCCATGAGGGGACTTCAAAAAGTTTTTGAAGGGCCAGCAGGTGGTGTGGTTGTTAAGGTGGCTGGATCCCACATGGCCACCATTCTAGTCCCGGACTCGGTGGCTTGAAAAACATGCCAGGCAAGTGTAAGTGCACTTCTGAAATCCTGAAAGGAGAATGGAGGAGAAGGGATTGCAGCATGGCCATCCCTCTGGGGGATGAGTTCTCACGTTCTCTTCCTCTGGTGAGCACATACACACTGTAGCAAGATAAATAAATAAGAAGTTTTTTGAGAAAATAGAATTAAAGCATGAGTTTATTTTGGTGCAAAAACATTCATGGATAATTTTTTTATTATACATATTTTCCATGAACTTTTTGAAGGCCATCTCCACCACCACACCACCACCCTACACACACACACACACACACACACACACACACACACTTCTGTGGCTTTGTGATAGACTCCCAAATGCAGTGACTGAAAACAACCAACCATTTATTCTTTCTCATGGTGCTGTGACTGATTTGGTAGTTCTTCTGCTCCACATGGTGTTGACTGGGGTCCCTCAAGTGACTGGTAGTTATTTGGTTCACTAGCCAAAGAGTATTTATTGAGCACCTACTTTGTGCACTGGAGATACAACAGTAGATGAGACAGAAAGCTCCCTGTTCTGTGGGTTTCCATTCTAAAGGAAATGACAGACAGTAAACATGGGAACACAGACATCTGAGAATTTAAGGTCTAACAAATACCAGGAAGAAAATGGAACTGGTGGGGTGGGGGCAACTTTAGCGTGGCAGTCAGGGGAGGCTTCTGTGAGAGTGCGACTTTTGAGCTGAGACCTGCAGGATGGGAAGAGACTGGAATTATAAAGACTTGGAAAAGCATCAGAGGCAGGGGGATGGCAAGTACAAAGGCCCTGAGGTGTGATGGACTTGACTTATCTAAGCAACGACAAGGAGCTGGCTCTGAGACATAGCAGTAATGCATCCCTCAAGAGAAGCTGGATTCCCCATGGCAGTTACAGTTCGAATCCCAGTCTGTCAGCCTGAAACACATGCATGAGTGCCAAGGATCCAACAGGCTGGAGGATTGAAGGCAGGGGATCTCGGCATGACCAGACCCTATGGGGGGTGCTCCTTCTCCCCTCTTTCTCACTCTCTTGGGTGATGATTTAAAAAAATTTTTAAAAGGTGAACGAACAAGGAGGCCAGTGAAGTCAGTGGGCAAGTAGTGGAGTACGTGAGGGAAAAGGAGGCAGGAGGTAAGGAGAGAGAGATGGGGTGACATTTTTGTCTATTCTGTTGCTAATAACCGAAAATATCTGAGTCTGGGCAATTTATAAAAAGAGAGATTTTATTGGGTCAGCAGGTGGAGGTTAAGGCGCTGAATCCCATATGGCCAGCCCTATGGTTGGAGTTCCGGGCCCAGTGGCTTGAGAATTATGCTGGGCGCATGTGCGTGTGTGCCCAAAAATCTGAGAGGAGAGTAGAGGAGCAGGCATGCAGCAGGGCCATACCCCCCGGGAGGGATTTCCCACTTTTTCTCCCTTTCTCTTTTTCTCTTTCTGTTTGTCTCTCTCTGGTGAGTGCATGCACCCTATAGCAAGAGAGAGAGATAGAGGGAGCGAGAGAAAGGTATTTGGAGCTCACAGTTTGGACATCCAAAGTCTAAGTGCTATATCTGGTGGAGGTCTTGAGACTCCCAAGACACCACATCATGAGGGTGAGAGCAGAGCATCCACCAGTCTCACCTGTCTCGTTTGGCATCCTAATGAACCCAACTGGAGTCAGTCATGGGGTCCCGGCCCTAATGACCTTAATCCTGATCGCCTCCCAAAGGCCCGCCTTTCACCATCATAGTCTGATTAAGTTTTTACTGACTTAATCCTGTCAGAACCAAATCTTTCAAATTGTCTTTTTAACATTAATAAAGATTCATAATAAGGGCTGGCCTCGCAGCCTAGTGGTTAAGAGAGCTGGATACCACATGGCTGACTGTGGTTTGAATTCTGGCCCAGTGGCTTGAAAAACACACCGGGGACGCATGTGTATGTGTGTGCCCCACATTCCGACAGAATGGAGGAACGGGGGAGAAAGGAGTTTGGCATGACTACGCTCCACTGTGCTTTCTCCTCCCCCTTCCTTTATTTGTGTCTGTCTCTTGAGAGCACATGGACCCTCTGATAGTTAAAACAATAAAATAAAATATTCATGATAGAGCATGTGTGTGTGCATGAGAGAGAGAGATGAGTATCCTCCACAGAGATTGGTCACATGACTTCCTTCCTTCAGTCCCCCAACTCACTAAGATCTTGGGCACACATGCACATGCCCAGTGTGTTTTCAGATCATCATGGCCAGGGATTCAAACTGTGGTCAACTTGTGGCTTCCAGCTCCTTCACGGTGCTTTATGCTACCAACTGCACCACAGGTGCTGGGGCCTATAACCAAATCTTAACATCTGAATCAAGAGGGGACATCTAAATGAAAGTGGCAGGGATGTGTTCTTACAGACCTTTCACATTTCTTTAAAATATTTTTTTAGAATTATTTTATTTACCTTTATTTATTTATTTGTTTGTTTATTAACTGAGAGGGACAGAGAGAGAGAGTGAGAGAGAAAGAGGGAAAGCGAGAAAGCAAGTCGCCAGGTCTAGGACTCGAACTACGGTCAGCCATGTGGGAGTCCAGCGCCCTTAACTACCATGCCACCTGCTGGCCCCAGCATCTTATTTTTTAAAAAGAATTATTTTATTTAACTTTACTTATTTTAATTTTACCAGAGAGGGACAGAGTGAGAGAGAGAGAGAAAGTGAGAAAGCAAGCTGCCAGATCCAGGACTCGAACCGCAGTCAGTCATGTGGGAGTCCACCGCCCTTAATCACCATGCCACCTGCTGGTTCCTACCTTTTGCATCTTGATGTGACTCATGTTTTTATTTCTCTTGAGTAAATAGTGGGAGAATTGCTGGTGGCTGGGAGGCTGGATGTTTAACTTGATAAAAAAACTACCAAACCCTTTTCCAAAGGGGTTGTCCTGTTTTCTGTTTCCACCAACAGTGTAGATTTCCGGTTGCTCCACCTGTTTGCTGATGTTTGGTGAGGAGAATCTTTTTTTTTTTTTTTTTTGAGAGGTTTTTGCTATAGGGCGTGTGCGATCACCAGAGAGACAGAGACAGAGAGACAGAAAGAGAAATCACCCCCTGGGGGGGATGGCCATGCCGCAATCCCTTCTCCTCCATTCTCTTCTCAGGATCTTGGGCACGCCCGCACACGCGCCTGGCGTGAGTTTAAGCCACTGGGTCTGGGAATCAAACCACGGTCAGCTACATGGGAGTTCAGCGACACAGCCATTACGCTAACTGCTGGTCCTGGTGAGGAGAATCTTTTTAATTTTAGTCATTCTAGTGTGTGTGCGGTGGTAGGTCATTGTGGTTTCAATTTGTATTTTCCTAATGACTAATGATGGTGAACACTTTTTCACATGCATATTGGCCATTACATCTCTCTCTTTTTTCATTTGCTACAGGGCACATGTGCTTGCATGGGTGAGGGCAGGGAGAAAAAAGTGAGAAAGCACCCCCTCCTCCCCGAGGATGGTCACACCGCAATCCCTTTTCCAGTCTCCTTTTGGGATTTTGGACATGCACGTACACGTGCCTGGAGTGTTTTCCGAGCAGCTGGGTCCGGAAGTTAGCCCTGTGGGATGCAGCTGCCTTAACCACCAGGCCACCTGGATGGCCCCACAGTTTTTTCTTTGGTCTGTTCAAATCTTTTGGCCATTTAAAAATTGGGTCATTTGTCTAATTTTTTAAAAAGAATTATTTTATTTAACTTTATTTATTTATGTATTTTTATTTATTTTTATTTGACCAGAGAGGGACAGAGTGAGAGAGAAAGAGGGAAAGTGAGAAAGCAAATCACCAGGTCCGGGACTCAAACCGTGGTCGACCACATGGGAGTCCAGTGCCCTTAACCACCATCTGCCTGCTGGCCCCTAATTTCTTTTTAGAAAGCTTCTGGCTGCTGTGGAGAGGTTGGGCTGTGCAGGAGCAAAGGTGGAAGGAGATGGCGTGGGAGGGGCTGTAGCTTCCACAGAGGCAAGCTGGCCTCAGGCTCAACACTGGGCCCGGTTTCCGGGAAAGTCAGCTTGGGCCTGCTACAGCCATTGGCCTGCTGCCAGGAGAGATTGAGACAGCTTACAGGGCTGGAGTGGAGGCCGTCAGCTCAGCTTCCTGAAGTCTGTACTGTCTTGGGGCAGTGCCCAGTCAGCTGGGTAGCTTCCATCTCAGCCTCTCCCCAACCTGCAGCAGAGGAGGGGGGGGGGGGGACCCTTATCTGCCCATCTCGCCCAGAGGCCAGTTCAGGCCTGCATCCTGTGGTCAGCACCAGCACCGTCATGGCAGTGGCTGAAACACTGTTTAGGTTGGTAAAGAGCCCTTTAACTCATGGCCACAAATGTCTGCCGCCAGCCCGGTCAGTTCCCTCCAGACCCTTGTGCTTCCCCACATCTCAGCAACTAAAAGGGGGCTCCAGGACTCTGACCCAGCGCGAGGGCCCTGTCTGTTCTGATCAGGTGGTGCCTGGTGTACTGCTGTTAGACCGAGTATCTTCTGGGGAGAGCCCAGGCCTGGCTGGAGTTGGGAGAATGAGCGCAGGGGCTGCTGGGAGAGGCGGTGGGAGGAACGCCAGTGAGGAGGTACCAACTGCAATGACAGCAATGTGATGTTAACGGTGAGCGTGGTGTGAGCACATACAGTGTGACAGACATTGTTCTAATGGACCTCCCGATGTCCTCCCAGTAAACTGGGCCGTCCCAGCAGTGCTTTCCCGCCCCCGTCCCTGCCCCCACAGGCTGCTCCCACTTGCAGCCAGAGGGAGCCCGGGAGCCCCTGAGTGGGGTCAGAGCCCTCTGGCCTCAGAGCACGTCGCTGGTCTCTGATGGCCATGAGAGGCCTGGGGTGACCTGGAAGCCTACAGGGTCTGTTCTCTCCCTGCTCACTCTAGCCCTCACAGGGTGAGTTCTTTAGGGCCACATCTCGGCCAGGCCTGGGATCACAGGGCAATGGCAGCTGCTTGCAGGCAGGGTTGCCTTAGCTGGGCCTGAGCCTTCTCCAGACTCCACCCCGCACCCCCACTGGCTGCTCAGTATCTGCCCCATGACCAGCATCCAATTTCCCCTTTTCTCTCTTGAGCCCAGGCCCAGGGAGCGGTGGGGTGTGACGTGGGGACGGGGGAGGGGGGCTTCCTGCAGCTGGCTCATCCCCCAGCGCCCTAACCTCAGGTTCCTCCTTCCCCAACCCCAGCTTAGCCTCTTGCTGGGCCCAGAAGTCCCTGTCTCATCCTGGGTGGCCTCTCTCAGTCCTTGCTTTCAGCCACTTCCTCATTCGGTAGGGCAGGGAGGGCAGCCCAGCCTTGCAAGGTTACACCTGCCTCAACCTCAGCCCCCAGTCTTGTCTCTATGCTGTATCTGTGTCACTAATTCTTACCCACTTTCCCTGCTCTGCTGTCATTTTTCTCCTTCTCTGACTCTTGTTCTCTTCTCTATCTTTAGTCTTTTTATTTTTTCCCTCTAAGGGTCAAAAACCTCTTTGGAGCCAGCGAGTGGCTGGATCCTACATGGCCGACTGTGTGGACTGAGTCCTAGACCTGGTGGCTTGAAAAGCTCTCTGGGCTCGTGTGCATGCCCAAAATCCCAAGAAGAGAATGGAGAAGAAGGGATTGTAGTGTGGCCATCCACCCATGGAGGGTGCTTTCTTTCTTTCTTATTTTTTTAAGAATTATTTATTTAATTTTATTTATTCATTTATTTGTTTCAATTTGACCAGACACACACACACACACACACACACACACACAGAGAGAGAGAGAGAGAGAGAGAGAGAGAAAGTGAGAAAGCAAGCCACCAGGTCTGGGACTTGAACTATGGTCGGCCATGTGGGAGTGTCCAGTGCCTTAACCACCACGCCACCTGCTGGTCCTGGAGGGTGCTTTCTTACTCCCCCTCATCCATCTCTGTCTTTCTGGAGAACTCATGTACCCTGTATCAAAAATAAATAAATAAATAAATGCATCTTTGAAACCTGGGTTCCCCTTCTACCTTTATTTGCTGTGTGACCTTAGGCAGGTGTCTTTACCTCTCTGTAAAATGGGGTCCTCCTTCAGAAGAATGTTGTGGCGATTAAATGATTTTATTTAACTAATTTTTTAAGAGAGATTTTTGCTAAAGGGTGCATGTGCTTGCTAGAGAGACAGAGACAGAAAACAAGAAATCACCCCCTGGTGAGATGGCCACACTGCAATCCCTTCTCCATTCCCCTGTTGGGATTTTGGGCATGCACACACACACACCCAACAAAACAAGCCACCGGGTCTGGGACTTGAACCAAAGTTGACTACGTGGGAGTCCAGCATCATAGCCATCATGCCCTCTGCTGATCCCCAAATGAAATTATTTTAATACGTAGGAGAGAATGCCTGCACACCGTTAGTGACCACGCACTGGAGGACATCATAACATTCTATGACCATCACAAGATTCTGATTATTAAATAATAGTAATTATAGCTGATACAAATCAAAAAGTTGACAAGAGTCAGACCCTGTTCTAGGAACACTCATTCGGTTAGTCTCCGCGACAAAACTACAAAGTAGGTACTGTTTCACTCCCAGCTTTATAGAGGATGCAACTGAGACCCAGAGAGGTTGAGTGATTTGTTTGAGGCTGCCCAGCCAGAAAGGCAGAGCTGGCTTCAGTCATAGCCCCTGGTCCTCCTATTACAATGGTGTCTGGCCCCCGATTGGGAATGGAGGTCTAAGAGCTGACCTCTGGAGCCGACGCGGTGGCATGCTGCTCAAGTGAGGCTGAATCCTTCTGCAGATTGCTGGTTCGGTCCCTTGGTCAACCTATACATGCCAGATGCACACCCCCATAATCCTGGCAGAGAAGGCAGGTGGGTAGATGGAGGCATGAGACCCTTTTGGGAATCCTTGTATCTCTCTGTCTCTCACTCTCATGAAGGAAAGAAATAAACTAAAAAGAAAAAGTTGTAGCGTGTACCATTTGCCCTTCGGGTCCAGCACCTGGGGGCTGCGGTGCGGCATCCTGGCGTCTCAGCCAGATTCTCTCTGGTTTTATCTCACTCTGATTCTCCTCCCCTATTGTCCCCTCCTCCCTCCTGCCACCACCCACCTCAGACTTCCTCCTTCACTTGGTTGGACCTACGCCACATCCCACTGGCCCTTGGACGGTGGTGTCCGGCGGCGGCCCAGCATGATGGGGGGGCCTCGAACCCTCCGGCAGGCTCCTGCTCCTGCCTCTCCTTCTGACTGTGGGCGGTGAGTCGGGGGCTCTGCAGTGGCCTCCTGAGTCTTGGGCTCAGCTCCGGGCAGGGCAGGGAGCAGGGTGGAAGCAAGAGAACCAAGGGGGAGGGTTGAGGTGGGATTAAGGCCCCAGTACCCCAAAGCCTGTGGGTCTTTCTTAGCACCGGCGCCCCCAAGACCTGACCTCATGTAGAAGCAGGGGGAGGGGACATTGCAGGGTGTTGCAACCGGACAAGTCGGTGTAGAAGCAATAGTCTGGTAGCCTTGACACTAGCCACTGGGCCCTGCCCAATGCTGCCCTCTACCCTGCCCGCTGGCTAGCAGGACCCACCATCCCCAGCTTATACACCACCCCCCAGTCATAGCTCTGTGCCTCAGTTTACCTTCTTTTTTCCTCCTCAGGTCTCAGTCCTGTCCAGGCCCAGAGCGGTAGGCCTAGACCCTGCAATCCCTCTCCTTACCTCCTAAAAACCTCCCCATCTCTGTCCCTCCCCCAATACTTTTCCCTGCTGACACTCCCGTCCCCCCAGTTTCCAACTCACGTGGACCTTCCCTGACCCTTGTGCCACGTTCCCAGAATGCAACTGCTCCCCCGTGAGCCCCGGCGTGCTGGCGGGCATCGTGCTGGGGGACCTGGTGCTGACGCTGCTCATTGCCCTGGCTGTGTACTCCCTGGGTCGCCTGGTCCCTCGGGGGCGAGGGGCTGCGGAGGGTGAGTGGGGTTGGCAGGGGATAGCCTGGGACAGACTTGCCTGGTGGGGGCGGGTATGCACCTAGGTCACAAACATCAGCGCAGTAATGGAGGGGCTGGTTTTGAAACAACCAAATAGTGGCGACTAACCACCCTGTCTGCCTTCGCACCCTCGCTACCCCAATTCTCAGCAGTGACCCGGAAACAGCGCATCACTGAGACAGAGTCGCCTTATCAGGTGAGAAACCAGACTTTCTTCCTCACTTCTCACTCTTGCACTGGATATTTGTCCTAAATACCTCTAGGCCCTCCTGGGGACCCAAAAGCCACTTTCCCAGTAGCTCCCCAAAGCCTTGAGAACAAATGGGTGTCTGTCTAAAACTATGTTAGATTATCAACCATGATCTTACGTTCAGCTTCAAATGCGGGGAGAGGAAGGGTAAAGATAGGCCTCGCTGGAAGCCAGGCCTCGGACTGTTCTGAAACAAGCCCAGCTTATTTCTAGCTCTCAATACAGCAGAGGATAGAATTCAGCCCTAGTTTGGTAACTCTAAAGAGAGAGTCCTAGAGTTTGGAGGGTGGGATTCTTCCCTTTGAGAAGCTGACAACAGCTAGAGACTCCTCAGAAAAAATCCACCCCAAACCACAAAACTACATACAATCCCATGGTGTCAGGAGTAGCCTTGGAACCCTCCTGAAAAACCATGATGTAGGGGGCCAGCAGGTGGCATTGCGATTAAGGCACTGGACTCTCACATGGCCAATTGTGGTTTGAGTCTCAGACCTGGTGGTTCGGTTTCTTTTTCTCTCTGTTGAGTGCATGTGCACTATAACAAATTTAAAAATAATAATAAATTAAATTAAAAAAAAAAGAACTGGCAGGTGAGCATGGTAGTTAAGGCGCTGGACTCCCACATGGGTGACCAGTTTAAGTCCTGGACCTGGCAGCTTGCTTTCTTGCTCTCCTTCTCTCTCTCTGTCTCTCTCTAGTCAAATTGAAGAATAATAATAAATTAATTAAATTAAATAATTTTAGAGTATTTTTTCAAAAAGAATTATTTTATTTAACTTTGTTTATTTATTTTAATTTGACCAGAGAGGGACAGAGTGAGAGTGAGAGAGAAAACAAGAAAGCAAGTTGCCAGGTTCGGGACTTGAACCATGGTTGGCCATGTGAAAGTTCAGCGCCCTTAACGACCACGCCACCTACGCCACCTACTGTCCCCAATAAATAATTCTTTTTTTTTTTTTTTTTTTTTTTTTGTGGGAGAGGTTTTTCGCTATAGGGCGCGTGCGCTCGCCAGACAGACAGAGAGAGACATAGAGACAGAAAGCGAGAAATCACCCCCCAGGGGGGATGGTCACGCCACAATCCCTTCTCCTCCATTCTCCTCTTGGGATCTTGGGCACGCACGCACACGCGCCCGGCGTGAGTTGTAAGCCACCGGGTCCGAGACGCGAACCGTGGTCGACTACGTGGGAGTCCAGCGACATAGCCATTACACTAACTGCTGGTTCCCCCCAATAAATAATTCTTAAAAAAAAAAAATGATGGAGATAGAGGCAGCTCTCCAGCTCCCTGCCTCTGTCAGTGTTTCTTCTTAACCCTTTAGGGACTTTGAGATGCTCCCCAGGCTAATCAAGATTAGTGGGTTTTTTGTTTTGTTTTGGAGAGATTTTTTTTTTTTTTTTACGATAGGGCGCGTGTGTTCACCAGAAAGAGAGAGACAGAAAGTGAGAAATCACCCCCCGGGGGGGATGGCCACGCCGCAATCCCTTCTCCTCCATTCTCCTCTCGGGATCTTGGACACACACGCACACGTGCCCGGCATGAGTTTAAGCCACTGGATCTGGGACTCGAACCGCGGTCGGCTACATGGGAGTCCAGCGATATAACTATTATGCCAACTGCTGGTCCTCCAAAATTAGTCTTTTGCACACTATTTGGGGATTCCATCTGAGGCCTGCCCTTGGATCCCCACACCACCACCATTGGGAACCCTGCTCTGTGAAGTCTAGGTTATCCTTTGCAATTAGCTTTGCGTATTGCCAGACTGTGGATAAAATGTTCCTTTGTAAAGTGGGAGAGGCTCGAGTTTGGTTCTGTGAGGTCCAGAAGGCGGAGGGTGTTTTCCTGTTACCAGAGCAAAGAAACATTAGGCCCAAGCCTTGTCCCAGCTCATTCCTGCAGGGGATTTGCGAAGAATCTAGGGCTAGAAAGGACACAGTGGCAGAGTTCAATCCTAGTTGGGGAGACGGGCTTGAAACAAATTAATACAATTATTTTGGGAGGCACTGTGAAAGAAATAAAAAGCTGATCTGGAGTGTGGGGGAAGAAACTATAGAGGGGGAAATTGAGAAATACCTCTCTGAGGAGGTGACCTGAGCTGAGACTAGAAGTGGGGAGAAGGGGGGCCAGCCGCTGGCATAGTGGTTAAGGCATTGGTCTCCCACATGGTTGACTGTGGTTTGAAGTCCAGACTCAGTGGCTTGAAACTCACATCGAGTGCATGTACCTAAGTGCCCAAAATTCTGAGAGGAGGATAGAGGAGAAGGGACTGCAATGTGGCCATCCCCCCTGGGGGGTGGTTTCTCACTTTTTCTCTTTCTGTCTCTCTCTGTGTCACTCTTAAAAAAAATGAAGTGGGAGAAGAAACCATCCATGGGAAAATGTAGGGGATTGGTATTCCAGGCAGAGAAAACAGCACGTGCAAAGGCCCTGAGGCTGGGGCATACTGATGAGGCAGAGGGGCAAGGACACTGACTGCAGTTGAATAAAAGCCAGATCTCTTCCATGGCTGCAGGGTCAAGGAAGCTGCCAGGGGCCTTGCAGGCCACTGGAAGAGGGCCAGATTTTGTTTCACCTTTCTCCAGTGGACCCCTTCCACTGATGGTCTCTACCCTGCCCACTGATGGCCTCCATCCCTTTAGGAGCTCCAGGGCCAGCGGTCAGATGTCTACAGCGACCTCAACACACAGAGGCAGTATTACAAATGAGCCCAAACCGCGACAATCAGCAACCTGATGCCTGGATCCAGCTGTTCCTGATGCCCACCCAGCCCTTCACTCCTACTCGTACCAAGATACAGATCTTCAGAGTGTCCTTCCTAACATTTCAGACCTTGCCCCTTTACTGCCCCCAAATAAACAACTCAGAACACAAAAACATTGTTGAGTTATGCCAGATCCCTGGACTGAGGGCAAGGGAAAATGTGGGGTCTCAAGGGAGGTCTTGAACCCAGAAACAGATAAATAGGAGAGAGGCTTTGGGAACCATGAGGTTCGTTGAGAAAAATAAGACGACAGGGCCAGCTCCACAGTACAGGGATAACGTGCTGCTCAAGAGAAGTTGGACTCCACATGGTGACTGTGTTTCAAACCCCCAGCCTGATCAGGCCGGAACATGCCTGGCAGGTACTCAAGTGGCCAGGATCCAGCGGGCTGGAGGGCGGGAGGAAGGGCAGAGTGGTAGGATCAGACACTGTGGAAGGTGCTCGCCTCTCGTTCTCTCTCTCTTTCTTATACCCTATCATGAATAAAGGAAACAAAAGAATAAACTAAAGGTACTTCAACTGCTTTATTCCAACCCAAGTGTGTGTGTGGGAGCGCCTTTGCCACCCCATGTAATCCAGGATGAGAGGGTCAGAAGTCAAAGGCTGAAGTTGCAGGGATCAGCCCCTGCCAGGCATGTTGATGTAGACTTTGCCATCTTCTGGGGTGGGGGAGAGAAAGCGTGAAGCCCGACCACTCACCACCCACTCCACATTTCTACCTCCCCCGGGGGCCCCCTCCCTCAGGAACTTCCTCAGGGGTTCCCCCAGGCACCTCACCCAGGGTTTCCCCAGAACCTCCTTCAGGGCTTCCCCGGGGACCCCCTCCATGGGACCCCCCTCCCTAGGGACACCACCCACTCTCCAGGCCCCGCCCCGTTCCTCCCCTCACCTTGGCGGGGCCTGTGGCGTGGGCGTGCACATGCAAACACCACCCCCACGATCAGCAGTGACATGACCGCATCTGCAGCCACCAGGCCTGCTAGGAGCGGCAGGGGGAGAGACCCACATCCGGAGCAGGAACCTGGAGGGTGGGGGCCACAACCAGAAGGCAGCTGAGTAGGTTCTAGATCCCTGGGGCTGCACTTTGGCCATAGGGAGAAGAGGCGGGGTGGATTTCAGATCCCCAGGGATTGTGCTTGGGGAATGGAGACCCAGAGAGGACTAGGTGTCCCAGGACCTCCAGGACTGTGCACTGGGCACATGGGTCACTCCCAAAGACAGGCTTGACGGGTTACCGATTCCCTGGGGCTTCAATTTGATGATGAGGGGGCAAGAAGGGATTGAGAGGGGCGAAGGTTCCCGGCGGGCTCTTGTTTGGGATGGGAGCTGAGGTGGTGGTCTGGGGAGCCCGAGGGGGGGTGTCCTAGGACTCTGAGGCTCACGTGTAGGGAAGGAGGCGGGTACTGGAGTCCAGTACCCACATTCCCTCAGACCAATTGCCGGGATGAGGGGAGGGAGTCGTCTCTCACCTGGGGTTGTCTGAGCCGCAGCCACTGTGGAAAGAGAGAGAAAAGGTGGATGAGCAGGGAGATGAGGGCCTCAAGACAGGGTGTGGGGAGAGGTGATGTCAGAGAAGTCACCTCCACTCCGGAGGGATCAGATCTGGAGGGATTATAAGGGAAAGGGATGGCCCAGAGACGCACAGAGACAGAACGCTGGACGTAGCAGTGCTATCTGGCTATGAGAAGGGGAGACCTACAAGCCTCTCCAGAACACCCCACCTCACTGCCCCCACCACGAACTCTACCCCCAGCAAGGACCCAGATTCTGAAGCCGAATGGAGCTCCAGGAGGGGAAGGGGCACAGGGAGAAGACCCTGTCCTCAGCGCCCCTCCCTTCCGATGTCACCCAAGCTTCCCTTGTCATGAATACTCCACCTGCCATCCCCCATGAGCACCGGCTTCACCTGGGAGCAAAAGCAGGAGCAGAATATGGCCTGCAAGGACCATGCTGGCAGGGGCTGGAAGGGGTCTGGCTGAGGGCTGTGGTCCAGAGGAGCCCTGAAGAACAGTGGGGGAGTGAAGATGCAGCAATAGCGGATGTCACCCGGCTGGTGGCAAGGCCATCTACTTCCTGTGTATGTGTGTGGTCGGGGGGTGTCACTGTGACCGTCTTTGGGGAACAAACATTGTGAGGGGAGGTCAGAGAGACCAGAGAGGCTGTGATGATTGTGTAGGAGGGACTGACAGGCAGCCCAGGACCTGGGCACTAGGTTCTGGAACTATTTCCAAGGGAGGGAGACCTACAAAATCTGCTACTGGCAAGGATGTGAGCGTGTATGAGTGAGGGATCAAGCATGATCGAAGCTTCTGGCCAGGGCACTTGGAAGGGTGGAGTGTCCGCTGACAGAGATGGAGGATGGGCAAAGTGCTGAGGTTTGGGCACATCGACTGGAAATGCCTAAATGATCACAGTCGCATTTTTGAGTTCAGGGGATTAAGTCTAGACTGGAGATGTAAATTTGGGGGTTGATGGCTTATGGATGGCATTTTAAACCACGAGACTGAATGAGATCACCAAGGAAGTGAGTACAGAGGACCCCCCAACACACACACACAAGGAGAGAAGAGGAAGAACCACCCAGTGACACTGGGGAGGAGGAGGGAAGGGGGAGGTGACCCAGGACAGCCCGTGGCCCTGAAGCAGGGAGTAGTAGGGCAACACCGTCCCCCAGCGGGAACTGGGAATGGCCTCCCGCTGGAATCCAGCGACGCCGCCACGGGCTCGGCAAAGGGCTCCCTGCTGTAATACACTATTTTAAAAAGAAGTGGTGTGGCGAAGAGGGAGAAATTTCAGCTCGCCTGTATCGCCCTTAACTATGACTCTTCCCTCCCACAGCCCAGGGAGTCTGGATCCCCAGTCCCGCACGCCGCCCGCACCCGGTAATACTGCTCTTCGCCCGCAATGCCCCGGAGTCAAAGCCTCCAGCACCCACTGGGTCAGAGACCCAGAATTCCGGCTGCTCAGTGTCCCCCTCTCCCCGGAATCCAGTACCCTAGGGCTCTGTCAGACCAAATATCCGGACCTCCCGCCCCCGTTTTCTGAGAAACTTAGGACCCGGGTCCTCCAGGTCGGCCCCGCCCATTCGGAGACTGGGTTTGCTGGAGCGCGACGCGGGGACTCCCAGGCCTGTGGGCGGAGCCCTGCCCAGGACTAGGCGGGGCCAACGCCGCGATTTAAAATCTAGCGGGGGATCCGACCCGAGATCGGGGACCCGCCGGCGGCTCCGCGGGGAAACTGCGAGACTGGCGCAGCGCCGAGGCCGCGGCCCTGGGGGCCCGCAATCCGCGCCACGGAATCCCCGAGGTAACGGGTGGGGTAAGGGAGACACGCTCCGCTCCCTAAGAGTGAGCGCGGGGAGTCGGACTCTTGAGTCCCTCGGGGTCGGGGCTGGAGCATCAAATCCTGAGTCCGGAGAGTGAGGGCACCCAGTTTTCGGAGGGGGCAGGGAACCCGGATTCCGGGTTCGTGACAGAGAAGCGGCTGAGATCCTGAACTTCTGGATCCCGGGGGCGTAGAGAACCAAGGATCTGAAATCTGAGTCTTGGGGGTGAAAAGGCTGAGAGGTTAAACCCTTCGGTCCTGTGAGTAGAGGGGCTGCCAGCCCGGACTGCTCCCCTAGAAAGGGGCTGGACTGAGTCTTTGGGGGCGGGGTTGTTTAAAATCCGCCACTGGCTTTTGTGCGGAAGGTCCAGCGCCTGGCCGCAGGGGTCCACGCTGGCCGTGACCTTGCCTTCGTCCCGGGATTTCCCGGGTCGCCACCCATCCAGGGTCCCCGGACTGAGCAGGAATTCCCCACGTGCGGGGATTCCAATAGTGTCACGCTTGGCCGCGCGCCCCGCCTCCTAGCAGGACACCTGCAGCGCAGGACCCTGACGGGGAGGGGCGAGATGGAAGATTCCCTTGCGTGAGCGCTATGACGTCAGCGCGTCGCGTCTGGGCTGTTTCCGAGTGTGTCCTCCTCCGTTTAACCTTTTCTCCGCCAGAACCCGGGCTCGGAAGGGTGAGGGTTGAAGGTCCGATCTTCCTGGGTGGTGGGAAGGAGTTTGGGAACCGGGACCCCAGATTCTAGAGGGGAAGGGGTTAAGGGCCCGGGCTCCTGGGTCCTTGGGAAGAGGGTGCTGGACCTCGCGACTGCTGCGTCTGCCGCATGGGGCCTCGATTCTAGTCTAAAGGGGTAGGAGTAGGGGCCTCAGGACCTCTGGATCCCTGGGGAGCTATTGACGCGTGATTCCTCCGGGGCTGGGACTGGGGACTCAGACGCCTGGTTTCCCGGGGAGAGAGGAGCATGTCGACTTCTAGGGCAGAGCAATGTCGGGAACCCGGGTGTGCGTTTCCAGGGAGTGATGCCCAGCAGCTTCTGGATTGGGACATCTGGGGGTGGGATTTTTACGGAAGTGGTTGGGGAAAGGCTGCAGAAAGGTGCCGTCCTCCCCCTTCCTCAGTTTCCACGACGCTGGTGGAAAGTTGGGTTAGCAGGAAAGCGCGGAGCAAAGGGAAGGAAACCGCGGAGGCGGGCGCTGTACCCGAAGTCTCCTATTGGCTTTGGCGTTCTCAGGCGGCATCGATGTGCCAGTTTTTCCGCGCGGGAGGACGAGGAGGACGCCCAAACCCACAAACCCGGTGCAGTTGGGTGTCTTAAGGACCCCTGATGACGTCCCTCCCTCCTTCCGCCTACAGTGAGCCGGAATGAGCGCAGCCACTGCCCAACACAGACCGTGAAGAAGCTCCTGGAAGAGCAGAGGCGCCGCCAACAGCAGCCGGACGCTGGGGGAGTTCCGGTGAGGCCCTGGAAGCCCTCCATCTGCAGCTGAGGAAACTGCAACTCTCTTGAGGCCATGTTGGGCCGAGAGTTGTGGGGCTGACTCACATGCCCTCTGTGTGGGAGCAGATGCTGAGCAACCTGCCCGCTAAATTCACCCTTGTTCCTTTTGGCCTGTAGGGACAGTTCCCATCGCCCCTGGCCCAGTCCCTCACCCCATCTTTGAACGAAGCAGAGGCTGGTAAGTCTAGACACTCACTTGGTTTTCTTAGCCTTGAGCCCTAGCTTCCTTCAGAGACCCAGAGAGCTCAACTTTGAGAAGTTTTGGGAACCCAGGAGTGAGATGCTCATTCTTTTTTTTTTTTTAAGAGATTTTTGCTATAGGGTGCATGTGCTCGCCAGAGAAACAGAAAGTGAGAAATCACTCCCCCACACACTTCCCCATGGCCATGTTGCAGTCGCTTCTCCTGGGCTTTGGGGCTTGCATACATATGTGCCTGGCATGTTTCAAGCCACTGGGTCTGAGACTTGAACTGCAGTCAGCCACATGGGAGCCAGTGCCTTAACCACTATACCACCTGCTGGCCCTAGGCCCTTATTCTTGCTAGTAGAAGTTTGATCCCACGTTCTCTGGAGAGAAAGCCCAGTAGAAGTTTGATCCCACATTCTCTGGAGCCCAGTAGTCTATGCACATATTCTTCAGGGACCCAGAGGCCAGACTGCTAGCCTTTTGGTGCCCCTAGAAGTCCAGGCCCTCCAGTCTTTATCTCAGAAGTACTAGCTCTTGGTACCTTGGGAGACTCCAGACCCTCCAGCCCTGAATGTGACATCGTCACCTCTGATAACCTGGGCTGCCCTGGCCCCTCCTCTCACACGCAGGCCATACTCATCTCTCAGCACACCAAGAGACTGCGGGTTCTGGACTTGGCAGCGTGCCTCCCCCAACGGGCTTTCCAGACTGGGACCCCAACACGCATGCTGCTTATACAGACAGCCCCTACTCTTACCCTGCTTCTGCTGCTGAAAGTTTCCTGACCCCCGATTTCTACCCACCCTCGGACTCAGGGCGGCCGTGCCCATTTCCCTCTGCGATGGAGGTGAGATGCAGGATTGCCATCAGGGTGTTGATGGGTCCCCTGAAAATTTCGGTTGCCCTCATGCAATATTCTGAGATGATAGACTAAGTTAAGATCCCACTTCCCAGATGGGCCAAACAGAGACCCAAAAGTTTAAGGTCACTTGGCACAGATAGGACACCCAACCACTTGCCGGGGGGCTCTGTCCGTGTATGTGTGTGGTGGTTCGGGAGGGGGACTCTCAGCTGACTGGCTATCCTGCCACTTGTATTCTTTTTTTCCTTCGGAGAGGTTTTTGCTATAGGGCGCGTGCACTCACCAGACAGACAGAGAGACAGAAAGTGAGAAATCACCCCGTAGGGGGAATGGCCACGCTGCAGTCCCTTCTCCTCCATTCTTCTCTCGGGATCTTGGGCACGCATGCACACGCACCCGGCGTGAGTTTAAGCCACCGGGTCCAGGACTCGAACCGTGGTTGACTACGTGGGAGTCCAGCGACATAGCCATTACGCTAACTGCTGGTCCCGCCACTTGTATTCTTTAGGAACCCCTGGATACTCGGCTTTATACAGAACCTTCCTTGCCACAGGCAGGATCCTGGAGAGTTCCTGGGCTTCCCTCTGGACCCCCACAGTTCCCCCCTGTGGTCACTGGACCATCTCTGGACACAGCCCGAGCTCACATGCTAGCTTTGGGACCACAACAGCTGCTGGCCCAGGATGAGGAAGGGGACACGTGAGTATAGGGAAAATGGGGTCTCTTGCAGACTGCTGGCTCAGCTGGGGGGGGCAGCGGTCTCACTGCCTCCCTCCACACGTCCTCAGGCTCCTGCACCTGTTTGCTGCTCGGGGGCTGCGCTGGGCGGCATACGCTGCCGCAGAGATGCTGCAGATGTACAAGCATCTGGACATTCGTGAGCATAAGGGCAAGGTAAGGGCTGGGGGCACATTCCCAGGTCCTGGAGAACAGGCGAATGAGGCCTAACCTCCTGGGTCTGAGGGCAGAGGGGACTAGGAGTCTGCCTGGTTGTCAGAGAGGAGAGGGCTGGGGGCCCAGGCTAACTGCTCCTGTCTCCTGCAGACCCCTCTCCTGGTGGCTGCTGCCGCCAACCAGCCCCTGATTGTGGAGGATCTTCTGAACCTGGGAGCAGAGCCTAATGCCACTGACCATCAAGGACGTTCTGTCTTACATGTGGCTGCTACCTACGGGCTCCCAGGAGTCCTCTCGGTATGGCCACTGGCAGGGAGGTGTCTGGAGTAGGCTGGTTGCCCAGATGCTGGTTTCCAGGGCTAGGTGTCCTAGGGAAATCCTTCACAGCTCTCTGCTTTCTCCCCCTCCCAGGCTGTTTTTAACTCAGGGGTACAGGTTGACCTGGAAGCCAGAGACTTCGAGGGTAAGTTGGGTGTGGGCAGGGCTGGCACTGCAGTGAGGCTGGGCAGGGTGGGTACTCCAGATGCAGGTCCCTCACTGTCTCTGTTCTGCAGGCCTCACCCCCCTCCACACGGCCATCCTGGCCCTCAACGTTGCTATGAACACCCCCGACTCCTCTCCTCGGGTGCTGAGTACTGAAGCCCGAGACAGGCTGACTTGTGTCCAGATGTTGCTGCACATGGGTGCTGACCACACCAGTCAGGTGAGCTGGGCTGTGGGTGGCTGGCCTGGGGCAGGTGTGTGGAGGGTGTGTGCCACCTGGATGTTAAAGGACTCTCATACATGCTCATTTGTCTCTTCCTGGCTATGTGATCTCAAGAGTGTAATTCATTTCACTGTGGTTCAGGTCTCAGCTGGGAATAATATTTCAATCTGAATTTATGTTTATCAAGTAATTAACTATCCATCAATCACTGAATTTCATGGACTAGCTGATTGAATCCTTGAGTGGGGAGAGATTAGGTGGTGGGGGGAGACAGGGGTGGTGAGAAATCACCCCCCACCCCCTCAGGGGGATGGCCACACTGCAATCCCTTCTCCATTCTTCTTTCAGGATTTTGGTCACACATGCACACATGCCTGGCATATTTTCCAATCTGCCGGGTCTGGGACTTAAACAGTGCAGTCAGCCTTGTGGGATCCAGCCGCCTGACCAACATACCACCTGGCTGG
The DNA here is from genome assembly GCA_026018925.1 of Tupaia tana. NCBI lineage: Eukaryota > Metazoa > Chordata > Mammalia > Scandentia > Tupaiidae > Tupaia > Tupaia tana. Next base: position 49,363,798 of record JAKSZU010000018.1, on the reverse strand, counting down.
CCCCTATTGTTACTTTTTGTGTTTTACTGGTAAGGAAACTAAGGCATAAGCAGTCAAAGTCTTATGTTTTGTGAGTGTCAAAGAGAGGATTGGAAACCAGGTGGTTTGACCCTAGAACCAGGCTCTTAATTAAGCTGTCTTCCTTTTGCACGATGGCAGCTTTTGCACTGCTGTCTGAGATAATAAAACATCTACTTAATTAAGAACACTTTTTTCAGTTAAGAATTTTGAACACAGATAAAGTACAAAAAATAGTGTAATAAATTGTACGTCCCCATCAATTTGTGGCTAGTTCTGCACCATCTATTTTCCCACTCTGCTATTTTTGAGAAAAAATCTAAATTTTTTTTTTAGTTTTTTTTTTTTTTGTAGTTTTTTTGCCATAGGGCCTGTGTACTTGTTGGAGAGAGACAGAGAGACAGTGAGAGGGAAAGTGAGAAATCACCCTGCAGGAGGTGATTCTATGCTGCAACGCCTTCTCAATTTTCCTCTCAGAATTTTGAGCACTTATGTACCTGCACCGAGCATGATTTTCAAACTGCTGGGTCCAGGACTCGAACTGTGGTTGGTCGTGTGAGAGTCTAGCACCTTAACCATGTCACCTGCTGGCCTCTCCAAACAATTTTTTTCATAAATATTTGTGTCTTTAAACAGTGATTTTTGGCTCAACCCATAGCCTGGTGGTTACGTGAGCTAGATCCCAGGTGGGTGGGTGACTGTGTGGTTGAGTCCTGGACTCAAGGACTTGAAAAATACCCTGATGGGACCAGCAGATGGTGCATTGGTTACATCACTGGTCTCCCAACTTAACACGCGCAGGGCTCGTGTGTGTAGGTTCCCAGGATTCCCAGAGGAGAATGGAGGAGAAGAATTTTTAATGTGGGCATCCCCCTAGGGGATGATTTCCCACATTCTGTCTCTCTCTCTCTCTCTCTTTTTTTTCGGAGAAGTTTTTGCTATAGGGCGCGTGCGCTTGCCAGAAAGACAGAGAGAGATAGGGAGACAGAAAGCGAGAAATCACCTGCAGGGGGGATGGCCACACCGCAATCCCTTCTCCTCCATTCTCCTCTCGGGATCTTTGGCACGCACGCACATGCGCCCGGCGTGAGTTTAAGCCACACCGAGTCTGGGACTCGAACTGCAGTCAACTACATGGGAGTCCAGTGACATAGCCATTACACCAACTGCTGATCCCCTCTTTTTCTTTGACAAGCAGATGTGCTCTATAGCAAAAAAAAAAAACTCTCAAAAAAAAGAATATCCTGAGCATGTGTACATACATGCTCAAAATTCAAAAAGGGGAGGAAGGATGGCAAAGGAATTGCCCCATGAGGGGTGCTTTCTCCCCATATCCCCCACCTTTGTCTCTAGCAAGCACATCCTCTGGCATCCTTAATCATCACACCACCAACTGACTGAGGAAATCTTTCTACTTTCACCAAACATGCACAGCTCAGTAGTGTAGTAGATACCGCTTAGTTAGCACCCATTATTAACGCCACCCAGCTCTGTCCTGTGGATAAAGTACAATCTATGTGGGACAGGGTGCAATTTAATCTATTAAATAATATGGGGGGCTAGGGCCAGCAGATGGCATGGAGGTAAGGCAGCTGGATCCCACATGTCCGACTGCATGGTTTGAGTCTTAGACCAGCAGCAGCTTGAAAAACACACTGGGTTCATGGGCTAGCAGGTGGTGTGGTGGTTAAGGTGCTGGATTCCCACATGGCCTACCGTGGTTCAAGTCTCAGACCCAGTCACTTGAAACTCACACTAGGTATGTGTGCGTGCATGTCCAAAATCTTGAGAGGAGAATGGAGAAGGGGTTGTAGCATGGCCATCCCCTCTGGGGGCAGGGGGTGATTTCTCGCTTTTCCTCTCTGTCTCTCTGTCTCTCTCTCTCTCTGGCTAATGCATATGTCCTATGGCAAAACCCTAAGAACAAAAATTAAAGAAAAGAAAAACACACTGGATGTGTGTATATGCATGCCCAAAATCCTGAGAAGAGAATGGAGGAGAAGGGATTGCAATGTTGCCATCCCCCCGGGGAATGCTTTCTCACTTTCCATCCTTCTGTCTCCATCGATTGCATGTGCCCCATAGCAAAAGCCAAAAAGATAAAGGAGTGTGGGGTGGCTAGGGTAGCAGCTCCCCCAGAGAGCTCCTTTCAGGGATCGGGAGGAGCAAAGGAGGGCCAGGATCTCTAAAGAACTAGGTATACTCTCTCTCTCTCTCTCTCTCTCTCTCTCTCTCTATCTCTCTGAATAAATAAGTAACAAAAAAGAGTTGGGAGGGCCAGGCACTTGTAAGTAGGCCACATGGGAAAGGTCCTGGGTTTGCATCCTGGGACTTCCCTGAATATGCCACAAGCCTGGGTGTGCACATTTGTGATCCTGTCTGGCTGAGGCTGGGAGTGGATTACAGCAGGAAGACCCTTTGGGGAGTATGTGTGCGTGCATGTGTGTCTCATGGCATAGGCAGACAGTTAGATGGTGGAACAGAACTATTGTCAAGACTCCTGGGCTCCGTGGGAAGGTGTCTGGGGGTTAGGACTGGCTTGACCTTTTCATTTCCCTCCCCACAGGAGATCAAGAGCAACAAGACAGTTCTGCACTTGGCCGTGCAGGCTGCCAACCCTACCCTGGTCCAGCTGCTGCTCGAGCTGCCACGGGGAGACCTGCGGGCCTTTGTCAACATGAAGGTGGGAGTCTGGGCTGTGGGCGAAGAGTATGTGAGGTATAGCAGAGAGGGGCAGTGGGATGTGGGGGGTCCTATGGGCTATTGACGTGAAGGGGCTGGTAGGTGGGCCGTGGAGAGGAATGTATAGGACAGAGACACAGTGAGTGTGGCTGTGGCAGGATATGACATGCTTGGGAGGGCCAAAGTCAGCTGAGTCAGGGTCTTTATCAGCCCTCCCTGCCTCACTCTCCCAGGCCCATGGGAACACAGCCCTCCACATGGCAGCCGCCCTGCCCCCTGGGCCACCTCAGGAGGCCATTGTGCGGCGCCTCTTGGCGGCTGGAGCGGACCCAACGCTGCGCAACCTGGAGAATGAGCAGCCCGTCCACCTGCTGCGGCCCGGGCCGGGCCCCGAGGGGGTGAGCACTGAGCCTGAGTACAGGGTGATCCCCTCACCCCACCTGAACCGACTTTAGAGGGTGACCGCAACCCTTATCCAATCCTGACTTCAGTGTCGATCCTTACCTCAGAAGGGGGATTTCTGACCGCCACCCCGACCTGACCTCACATAATGACCTGAACTTGCAACCCTTGACCTTGCCCTTAAGGTGTGACCTTTGATCCCAAGTGTGACCTGCAACCCCCTGCCCCGAACCCTGGATCCTGACCTCAGATGTGACCCTCCACCTCCCACCTAGTACTAACCCCAAGTGGGAGCCCCCAACTAGCAACACTTTTCCTTTCACCTCCTGTCTGGCTCCTGGCCTTTTCTCAGTGTGAACTCAGACCGTTACCGCTGACCCTCAATCTTGACTCTTGGCCTCTGGCTTCAAACCCAGCCGCCCCCACTCAGCATCTCCGCTCTATTCCCTAAGCCCACACCCTGTGCCTGCCCCACTTCTCCTTCCAACCTCCCAGACTTCTCACTGCCTTGCCTTGTCCACAGCTCCGGCAGCTGTTGAAGAGGAGCCGAGTGGCGGCCCCAGGCCTGTCCTCTTAGGACTCAAACCCAGAACCTGGACTGATTTTTCCAGTCCCCACCGTCCTGTGGGACAGCTAGCGTATGCCCGTGTTGCAAATCTGTGATAACGTATGTGGAGTGTCCTGCCATGGGGTCTTACATTAAAACCCCAAAATGGCTGCTGGGGGGTGACTAATCCCCAATATTTGGGGTAGTGTGATCCCCCTCCCTCACCCACAAGGAGCCCTCTTGATGATTTCTGTGAAATCGAGGCTCCTTGATTGTTTCTGTGAAACATCCTGAACCCCTAACCCCTTTCTCATGGGGGTCTTTCAGAGTCCTTTCCCATGACTAAGCTCTTCTTACCCAGGAACCCAGATGTAACTCTCCTCCATGGTACTTGGGGCATCCCAATACCATCTAGTAGAGCTTCTAAGATGGCCCCGAGCCTTCTCAGGACCTAACCCCTGAGACGTAGGAAGAACCCTCTCAGATTAGATTTCCTCAGGCCCTGCTTTTTGATTCAGAACTCAGCAGGGGCCTCTTGTCCCTAGACCTCAGCATTCCCGGTGAGTCCTCCCTTAACCTGAGGATCTGAGTGTCCGCAAAACTTCCTATTAAACTCAGTTTGGACTAGAACTATTGTCATCTGATCTCTGAGGGTACTGGTACAGGGCGGAACGTGGGGCTGCAGTACCCTGCTGAGGAGGTAAGGTGGACATCTGGAGGGTCACGTAGCGCACTGCGTGCCAAGTCTACATTCCTTCACCCCCGTCGACTCGTGGTGGCCGTACTGGCCCCTGAATCTTTGTCTGCAGCATTCTCGGACCACTGGGGCCTGGTCTGCCCTGGATCTGAGGGTGACAAGCCTTAGGAGCCAGGGAGCTCATGCCTGCTTTCCAGTCAAGCAGCCTCAGCCAGTGACTGACGGAGTTGGTATTAGAAGAGCACATTCTACAGGGGCTCCCATAGCTCCCTGACAGAATGAATTCCAGTTCTCCACAGTGGCTCAGGCTTGAGAAAAACTTGATTAAAAAAAAAAACAAAAAAGCCTGAAGCTTGATTGAAAGCTAATAAGCTCTGTGTCTCTTCCTGTCTGCCCATCCCAATAGACTTGGCTTCAAATCCTTGTCTTAAATATCTGCTTTTAGGGAGACCCAAACTAAGACACAAGACCCTCACAGTGCACCCATCTTGTATGATGGGTCTTCAGAAGCTCTATTTAAAACACTAGGGAGGGAGAGACCAGCAGTTAGCATAATGGCTATGTTGCTGGACTCCCATGTAGTAGACTGTGGTTTGAGTCCCGGACCCGGTGGCTTAAAACTCACGCCGGGCATGTGTGCGTGCATGCCCAAGATCCCAAGAGGGGAATGGAGGAGAAGGGATTGTGGCGTGGCCATCCCCCCTGGGGGATGATTTCTTGCTTTCTGTCTCTCTGTCTCTCTCTGGAGAGCGTACACGCCCTATAGCAAAAACCTCTGGTGGGGGGGAATCACTGGGAGGGGACCAGCAGGTGGCGTGGTGGTTGAGGCACTGGACACTCCCACATGGGCAACGCAGTTCGAATACCAGACCTGGTAGCTTGCTTTCTCACTTTCATTCTCTCTGTGTAACTCTCTCTGATCAAATTAAAAGAAATGAATGAATAAATAAAATTAAATAAATAATTGTTTAAAAATACCCACTAAGGAGCCGCCAGGTGGCGCAGAAGTGAAGGTGCTGGATCTCTCATTCCTTCTCCACAGTTCATGTCTTGGACCTGGCAGCTTGAGAAACACGCTGTGTGCATGTGTGCGTGTGTGTGTGCGCGCGCATGCACGTGCGTGTGTACCCAAAATCCAAGAGGAGAAGGGATTGTGGCGTGACCATCCCCCCGGTTGGTGATTTCTTACTTTTTCTCTTTGTCATCCTGGCGAGTGCACACACTTGGTAGCAGAAACTAAAAACAACTGTGTGAATTTCAAAATACTTTTGCACCAAAATAAATTCATACTGGGGCCAGCAGGTAGCATTGTTGTTAAGGCGCTGGACTCCCACATGGCTGACTGTGGTTCAAGTCCTGGACCTGGTGGCTTGCTTTCTCACTTTCCCTCTCTCTTTGTCTCTCTCGCTCTGTCTCTTATGAGTGCATGTGCCCTGTAGCAACTTTTTAAAAATTAATAATGATAAATGAAATTAAATAATTCTTTTAAATAAATAAACTCATACTTTAATTCCATTTTTCCATGAAGTGTTTGAAGTGCCCTAGTAGTTGTCCACGGCTCTACCCTGGCCTCCATTACAATCTAATCACCCTAAGAGCCCCCATCCTAGAAAGCCTTCTGATCCTCCATAGCTCTCCTCACCCCTACTAGAACTTCTTGACAACAAACCAAGTGTATTAGTACACTCAGGGCCTGTGACTGTCTCCATCCCAAAACAAGGTTGAAAACAACCAGCCTTTTTGGGGCCAGCAGATGGTATAATGATTATGTCTCTGGACTCCTATGCAGCCAACTATGGTTCAAGTCTTGGACCCGGTGACTTGAAACTCATGCTGGGTGTGTGTGTGCATGTGTGCCCAAAATCCTGAGAAGAGAATGGGGGAGAAGAGATTGTGGCATGGCCATCCCCCCCCAGGGGTGATTTCTTGCTTTCTGTCTCTGTCTCTCCGGTGAGCAAACACACCCTATAACAAAAATCTCTAAAAAAGACCCCAAAAAACAACCGTAATAACCTGTTTATGACTTTCAGTCGACCATAGTCAACTACATGGGAGTCCAGTGACATAGCCATTATGCCAACTGCTGGTCCCAAAATAATGGTATTTCTTATGGATAGCATCTAAGATTTTGTGGACATATAAGATGCCCATCCTGGGACCAGGATTTATTTATTTATTTAACTCCATTTATTATTATTTTTTAATTTGACCAGAGAGAGGCAAAGAGAGAAAGGGAAAGCAAGAAAGCAACTGCCAGGTCTGGGACTAGAACCACGGTCGGCCATGTGGAAATCCAGCACCTCTAACCACCACGTCACCTGCTGATCCCCTATCTTTTTTTCAAGAGAGATTTTTGCTATAGGGTTCCTGTGCTCATTGGAGTGACAAAGTGAGAAATCACCCCCCCTAGGGGGATGGTCATGTGCAGTCCCTTCTCTTCCATTCCTCTCTGGGGATTTTGAGTATGCATGCACATGCACCTGGTGTGAGATTCAAGCTGCCGAGTCTGGGACTTAAACTGCAGTTAGCCATGTGGGAGTCCAGCACCTTAACTTCAACACCATCTGTTAGCCCTAAGATGATTATCTTGATTTGTGTCATTATGGACTGAATGCTTGTGTCCCCCTAAAATTTATGTTGAAACCATAAGGTCCAATGAGATGGTACTTGGGAGTGGAGACTTTGAGAGGTAGTTAGGTCATGCAGGTGGCTCCCTCTTGATGTAATTAGTGCCCTTATAAGGAGAGGAGAGATGAGAGATGCTTCCCCTCTCTGCTCTCTGTCATGTGCACGCAGCAAGGTGATGGCCAGGCCATCTGCAAACCAGGAAGAGTGCCCTCATCCGACACTGGATCTGCCAGCACCATGATCTTCAACTCCCAGCCTCTAGAACTACGAGAAATATATATTTGTTTAAACCACTCATTTTTATTTTTATTTATTTATTTTTTTAAAGAATTATTTTATTTAACTTTATTTATTATTATACCATTATTATTTTTCAGTTTGATCAGAGAGAGAGAGAGAGAGGAAGTGAGAAAGCAAGCCACCAGGTCCGAGACTTGAACCGTGGTCGGCCATGTGGGAGTCCAGCGCCTTTAACCACCACACCACTTGCCAGCCCCTAAACTACTCATTTTTAAAAAAGAATTATTTATTTTAATTGTATTTAGTATTTTTTGATTTGAGAGAGAAAGAGGGAGAGTGAAAAAGCAGACAATCAGGTCTGGGAAACAAACCGCGATTGGCCATGTGGGAGTCTAGCACCTTCACCACCACACCACCTGTCGGCCCCTAAGCTAATCATTCTATGATATTCTGTTAGAGTAGCCTAACCCCTTCCTCATTGAGATCTTTGGAATCTTCTCCAACTAAGCTCTTGATACCCCCAAATCCAGATGTAATCCTGAACTAAGATGTAAGCCTGAACTAAGACATGAATCAGCCCAAACACACACACCTCACTAACATGATAGAATGTCCCCAAGAAAATTTGCATTATTTATTTTAATTATTGACTTATTTACTTTAATTTGAACAAAGAGGGACAGAGTGAGAGAGAGAGGGAAAGTGAGAAAGCAAGCCGCCAGGTTCAGGACTCGAACCACAGTTGGCCATGTAGGAGTCCAGCACCCTTAACCACCACGCCACCTGCCAGCCCCCAAAATTTGCATTATTACTATTTTTTAGAGGTCTTTGCCATAGGGCACATGTGCTAGCTAGAGATAGTGAGAGGGAAAGTGAGAAATCACCCCCCTCCCAGGGGGGATGGCCACACCACAATCCCTTCTCCATTCTCTCTTGGGATCTTGGGCACACACACATTGCGCCTGGTGTGATTTTCAAGCCACTGGGTCTGGGACTTGAACTGTGGTGGGCCATGTTGGAGTCCAGTGATGTAACCGCTACACCATCTGCTGGCCCCCAAAATTTGTATTATTGAGGGAACCAGCAGTTAGCGTAATGGCTATGTTGCTGGACTCCCACGTAGTCGACCGCGGTTTGCGTCCCGGACCCAGTGGTTTAGAACTCACGCCGGGCGCGTGTGCGTGCGTGCCCAAGATCCCGAGAGGAGAATGGAGGAGAAGGGATGGCGGCATGACCATCCCCCCTGGGGGGTGATTTCTCGCTTTCTGTCTCTATGTCCCTCTCTGTCTGGCGAGCGCACGCGCCCTATAGCAAAAAACCTCTCCAAAAAAAAAAAAAAAAAATTTGTATTATTGAAAGAATTGAGGGCCAGATGGTAGCATGGTGGTCAAAGACTAACTTACATGAGAAGGTTCAGGTTCACATCTAGAGACTGTCCTGGGTATGTAGGGCACACATATACCCTTGATCTGGGGCTGGCTGGGGATGGGTCAAGACACCTGTTGCAGGTGCTATTTCTGTGTCTATCTCATGGAAGTAATAAATAAACTTAAAAAAGGAATTAAACTTGTTTTTTTTTTGTTTTTGAGAGAGAGAGGTTTTTTTGTTTGTTTTGTTTTTTTGTTTTGTTTTGTTTTTGTTTTGTTTTTGTTTTTGTTTTTTGCTATAGGGCGCATGCGCTCGCCAGACAGAGAGAGACAGAGAAATAGAAAGCGAGAAATCACCCCCCAGGGGCGATGGCCACATCACAATCCCTTCTCCTCCATTCTCCTCTCGGGATCTTGGGCACGCACGCACATGTGTCTGGCGTGAGTTTTAAGCCACCGGGTCCAGGACACGAACCGCGGTCGACTACATGCGAGTCCAGCAATATAGCCATTACTCTAACTCTTGGTCCCAAAAAAGAATTAAACTTGTCTTGTATAGGTAGTTTAATGACACAAGGACATCAAATAAACAATAGTAAAATTATTTTTCTCACTGGAATTTCAGTAATAACAGTGTTTTAAAATTAATTACTCTAAGTAATGCCATTAAACTATGAACTTTAGGGAACCAGCAGTTAGCGTAATGGCTATGTCGCTGGACTCCCACGTAGTCGACCGTGGTTTGCGTGCCGAACCCGGTGGCTTAAAACTCACGCCGGGTGCATGTGCGTGCATGCCCAAGATCCCGAGAGGAGAATGGAGGAGAAGGGATTGCGGCGTGACCATCCCCCCTGGGGGGTGATTTCTCGCTTTCTGTCTCTATGTCTCTCTCTGTCTGTCTGGCGAGCACACGCGCCCTATAGCGAAAACCTCTCCAAAAAAATAAATGAACTTTAGGGAGCAGCAGGTGACATGGTGGTTGGGGTGCTGGATTCCCACATGGCCAACCAGAGTTCAAATCCCAGACCTGGCAGCTTGAAAATGACAACAAATATATATATGTGTGTGTGTGTGTGTGTGTGTGTGTGTGTGTGTGTATGTGTATATATATAATTTTTTTTTAATGTGAACTTTAGGGCCAGTAAGTGGTGTGGTGGCTAAGGTGCCTGGCCCCACATGGCCAACTCCATGATTTGAATTTTGGAGCCAGCAGCCTGAAAAAACACACTCGGCACATGTGCGTGCATGCCCCAAATCCTGAGAGAATGGGGAAGGGATTGTAACATGGCTATCCTTCGTGGTGGGTGATTTTTCACTTTCTCTCTCTCTCTGTGTCTCTGTCTCTCTCTCCAGTGAGCACAAATGCCCTATGGCAAAAGAAGAAGAAGAAGAGGAGGAGGAGGAGGAGGAGGAGGAGGAGGAGGAGGAGGAGGAGAAGAAGAAGGAAGTGAATTTTATTAGGGAACCCGTGATTGTGTCTGGCCTTTCATTTCTTGTCCCACCTGCTAGGAGCCCCTTACCTACTCTTAGCCTGGTCATCATCCTTTGTTGTGAAAACAGAGGCCTCTCATCCCCTAGGCTCATCCAAGTATAGAGATACAACCAGGATCAGAAAGATAACGCCGAGTTCTCTAATGAAGCTGTGGCATCATGTCCGACGTACATCCTGAAGGCACTTTCTTCTAAATATACACCTACCAGGTGTGTATGGAATAGACATGACCTAGACTTGCATGTGTATATTATGAAGAGCCGCTGTTAGTTCATAGGCCCTGTGGGAGAATTAGAAATAGACGCTCCCTCCCTACGCCATCTGTCAGAAAACCAAGTGAAGGAGACCTTGGAACATGGCTCATTACTGCCATCTGCTGGGAAGTTGTGGTGAAAGGCAAATAATGTGTAGGAGGGGGATAGTATCATTGCCTGGGTTTAAAAAAGAATTGTTTCTTCTGGGAGAGAGGGACAGAAAGATGGACATCCCCAGCAGAGTCTTCACACCAAGACCCACCCTCAGTCTTAGCAGGCCTGGAACTCAGGCAATTACCCAGCATGCTGAGGGAGTTGTGGGATGTGAACCCAGGACCTTCCCACGTGGGTCCAGTTGCATTACCACTGGCCAGTCATCTGGAGTTTTGCAGCACGATCTGAACACCATATGGAACTGCTTAATAAAACAGCAGGTTAGAAATGGGCCAGGCACTGGAGCTAGGCTGCCTGGATTGAGTTCCTCGCTCCAGCCCTTCCCAGATGGTGATGTAACTTCCATTTTCTTTTTTTCTCTTTCTTCCTCTCTCCATCTGCCTCTCTCTTCCTCCTTCCTACCTTCTTTCCCTCCTACCTTTCTTCCTTCTTCTCTTCTTTCATTCTTTCTTTCTAATTTGCCGAAGGGAGCATGTGCTCACTGAAGAGTGACAGAGCTGGGAGGAAGACAAGAAAAAAATTCCCTGTGGGGGATGGTCAAGCTGCCATCCCTTCTCCATTTTCTTTTCAGGATTTTGGGAACACACACACATGCACCCTGTATGTTTTTTTAACCTTCTGGATCCAGGACTTGAACCATGCAGTCAGTCATGTGGGATCCAACCTGCCTTAACCACCATGTCTTAGTCGACCCCTACCTCTGTTTTCTTTCGCTCTCTTTTTTTTTAAGAAAGATTTTTGCTATAGGGCACGTGCACAAACCAGAGAGACAGAAAATGATAAATCAATCCCCAGGGGGAATGGCCACGCTACAATCTCTTCTCTTTCATTTTCCTCTCAGGATTTTAAGCATGCACGCACATGCACCCAGCATGAGTTTTAAGCCATTGGGTCCGGGACTCAAACTGCAGTCAACTACGTGGGAGTCCAACGACCTAACCATTACACCATCTGCTGGCCCCTCTGTTTTCTAATCTATAGATGAGGAGAGTCACAGTACTCCAATGCCCCTTATTCACAGTTTTGCTTTTTGCGGTTTCAGTTACCTGAGGTCAACCATGATCCAAAAATATCAAGTGGAAAATTCCAAAATAAAGCTTTTAAATTGTGCACCGTTCTGAGCAGTGTGATGAAACCCCACATTGTCCCAGTCAGTCTCACCCAGGGCATGAATTAACCCTTTGTTCAGGGTATCTAGTCTATACACCATCTGACCATTACTAGTCGTCTCAACTAAATCGACTGCCATGGCATTTGTGTTCAAGTAACTCTTATTCTACTTATTAATGGTCCTGCAGTGCAAGAAAATGATGCTGACATATCATTATAATATTTTTTTCTTTAATTGCCAGAGGACACGTGTGCTTACCAGAGAGAGGAGAAAGCATCTCTCAATGGGCCTGGCCATGCTGCAGTCCCTTCTCCATTTCTCCATCCCGTTAGGATTTGAGGCACACAAGTATATGCACCTGGCACATTTTTCAAGTGCCAAGGTTGAGATTTGAGCCTTGGTCTGCCATGTGGGATCTGGCTCCCTCAACCATTATGCTACAGACTGGCCCAGTTCTATTTGATTATTATTGTTCATCTCTCTTTTTTTGAGAGATTTTTTTTGCTATAGGGTGCATGTGCTCACCAGAGAGACAGAAAGTAATAAATCACTCCTCAGAGGGGATGGCCATGCTACAATCCCTTCTCTTCCATTCTCCTCTTGGGATTTTGGGCATGCATGCACACACGCTTGGTGTGAGTTTTAAGTCACCGGGTCGGAATTTGAACCATGCTCGATTATGTGGAAGTTCAGGGATGTAACTATTATGCCATCTGCTGGTCCCTATTATTGTTCATCTCTTAATGTGCCTGTATAAACTTAACTTTATTATAGGTATATATGTATAAGGAAGAAGTATATATAGGGTTGGGTACTTTCCTGGATTTCAGGTATCCACTGAGGGTTTTGGAATATATATTCCCCTGAAAAGGGGGGCTACTGTACCAACTCCATAGGGTGAAAGTAATGATTAAGTGTGCCAAGGTATGGAAAGCCATCGAAGCAGTGCCTGGCAGAGTGAGTGTCATAGGAGTGTGTGCTGCCATTAAGACTTAAAATTTATTTAACGAATTACTTGCTAGGTAGCAGGCACAATTCTAACATCTCCATAAATATTAACCCTTTTAATCCTCATAACAACCTTCTTGGGAGAGGTAACAGCATATGTCGAGGGCTGCCTCCCACACATCACCAAATGAGAAATGTGAGGGTGTAAATCCCAACAGGTACTTACAGACATCACGTATTCCTCTCTTGGTCATGTGACTGGAAAGCCCACGTCCCAGGGGGATTCCTGTGGACTCTCTAAGAAGGGATGAAGACTTTTGGAAATGGAAAATGTGATTCAAGATTCCTGGTCCATGGCTGGATAGGCACAGCAGTGATGAAAAGCTCTGAGATGCTGGACCCACATGGGAAGGGCTGAAATTCATGTCCCAGGACCTCCCTGTACACACCAAGCTCACATGTGTGCCTGTGATCAGGGATGGCTGAGGCTGGGAGTGGACCACGTGAGATCCCTGTTGGGGGTGCCTGTCTGTCCTCTCTCGTGGAAGAAATAAGTGGGCAAACTTGAAAAAAAGAAAGGAGGAAAGAAAGAAAGAAAAAGAAAGAAGAAAGAGAAAGAAGGAAGAAAGGAAGGAAGGAAGGAAGGAAAGAAAGAAAGAAAGGGGCTAGCAGGTGGTATGGTGGTTAAGGTGCTGAGCTCCCATGTTGTTGACCACGGTTCAAGTCCTGGACCCAGAGGCTTGAAAATCAGGCTGGACACATGTGCGTGCATTCCCCAAATTCGAGGAGGAGAAGGGATTTCATTGTGGCCGTTTGTCACTTTCCCTCTCATGGCCAATCTCTTCAGAGAGGCAAAAACCTTGAAGAAGAAGAAGAAAGGAGAAGGAGAAGGAGAAGGAGAAAGAAGAAGAAGAAGAAAAAGAAGAAGAGACGAAAGGAAATAAAACAGGGACCAGTGGATGCCCTAATGGTTACATCACTGGACTCCCACAGAATGACCACAGTTCCGAGTCCCGGACCTGGTGGCTTAAAACAGGGCACATGTGAGTGCGTGCTCAAAATCCCAAGAAAAGATTGAAGGAGAAGGGATTGCAACCGCCTGGGGGATGAAGAGAAAGAGCCCCAGCCCTTCAGAGGGGTCGTAGGGTGATGTGGATGCAGTGCGCGATTGTGTGTGAGGGTGAGTAGGAGGCAGGAGAAACTCGCCAGAGACCGGTGTCCTTGGGGTCCCCCTGATGACCCCGCGGACAGAACCCTGGAAGCCTTGGCCAGATCAGCACCACGGATAGCTCCCGGGTAGGCGCGGAGGGCGGAGGCAAGGTCTCTGGACCCCGCCCCCGGTGCGCTGGCCCTTCCCACAGGCCCCGCCCAGATTTAAAGAGCCCTCAGCCAATTCAAAGAGGTGAAGGAAGCCTGGGCAGAGATGGACACCCGCGTCCTCCAGTGATTACACACTGATCTCCCACAGAGATACAGGGTAGCCTGGTGGGGGAGAAGACTTTATTGGGATGTTAGTGAGGAAACGTGGGAGGGTGAACAACAGACACTGGGACCAAGGTGGCAGTCACCTTAAGGAGCACCTTCAGGTCGCCTTGCAAAATAAATTAAGGTGAGGAGGTCCCAAGTCGGGAGGCAGCTGGGAACACCTGGGGATTTCTTGGGGCTGGAATTTGGAATTAGAAAGTGGAAACAAGAATTTCCAGCCCTCTCACAAAGGGTGTGAAATGAACTTTCCAAGACCACCTCCCAGCCTAAGATGGGAGGCTCCAGGAAGAGGGCGGGTCTGGGCGGAGATGGGTAAGTTCAGGGTCGTTCCTCCAGGAAGCGGTAGGTGGGGTTCTCGTAGCCATGCCGCTGCAGTTCACGGAGCTGCTGCTCCTCCAGGGTCAGCATAGGGTCCACCTACAGCAGGGGCAGGGACGGAGAGTGAGTCTAGGAGCTGACCGCAGACCTCACCAACTATGCTTGCCCTGGCTTTGGGCCCCCATCTTACTGTGCCCTCCTGGCTCACCTCCACCACTCCATGGCTGATGGCCCCATAGGGCTTCTTCTTGCGCAGGAGCAGCATGGAGAGGACGATCAGTGAGCCCCCTCCCGCTCCCATGATCAGCAGACCCGACACAGCCTCACGGGACACGCCTGTACCCGCTGGCGCCTAAGGGGAAAGAAAATGGGGCAGAGGGCATGTTCCAGGCTCACTAGGGTCTTGTGTGGCTTTTGGAGTCACAGCTCAGCCACTGACCTCTGATTTCTTCCCCTAGAGACCCAGGATACTCCTCCTCTTACCAGCTCATCTCTCTGAATCTCCGATGAATGGAAAGGAAAGCCCCTTGGAACAGATGCATTCACCTGGGGGAGCAGGGGGTATTATGGATCCAAGATTTCTGGGCCTGGCCCCTTGCATCCCCAGAGCCCACAGGGGCAGCCCCCCAAATCCATGTCCTCAGCCACATCGTCCCTTAAGCCAAAGAATCCACACTCCAGCGTCTTCCTCCCTCAGACCCAGGACTCTAGCCCCCCTCATTTTCCCTTGGGGGCCCATGGGTTTAACCAACATACCTTCTGCTCATACTGCTCCAGGGGGGACATCTTCTCTTTCCCAGGAGATGCAGCTTCTTGTTCTGTGGACCCTTCCCCCACAAGTTCTATCTCATTTTTGAGGACCCAGGGAGGGTGCTATCCCCCACCTGAGGAAGGGGTCAGAAAGGGCACTGGAATCCACCCCAAGAAATCTGGAATTCTCCATATATGGACACTTTTCCGTTTTGGACTCAGGGACTTAGTGGTTTCTGGTGGCCAGGGTCCACTTTGTGAGACACTCACCTTTTGGAAGGGTCATGGGCGTGTCTGCTGGCAGCCAGAGGGGCAGGGCAGATGGGATGGTGAAGAGAAGATGGTACCATCAGGGAAAGGGAGGGAAACCCCTCCCAGGGTCCAAGAAAGGAGGATGAAGGATCCCACAGATGTTCTGCAGCCCTAGACATCCCTCCCCATCTGCTCCACTGATTGTGGTACTAAGACACCCCCCCCCATGTTAGGTGGTCAGAAATGAGCCTGGGGGGTCTGTTCCCCAAAGTCTGGGGTTATCAGTATTCAGGTTCACTCACCATCCTTGGAATCTGGTGGCTGCAGCCCACCTTTGTCCTCACTGCTGCCCCCCGGGGCTGGAGCTTCCAATTCATTGGGGCCCAGATGTTCAGAGCGGAGTAGCTCCTCTGAGGGGAACATGAAGAAAGGTGGCTAAGAGGGTGAGCACAGGGACGCTGTAAAACACAACTGGGAGAGCAAAGGTCACCCTAACCATGGAGTGACTAAGAGATCCTGCAGATAGCAGAATCAGCCCCAAGTATGAGGGAAATGTAAACATGATCTGGGAAAGTGACGGGGTGGGGGGGGAATGATTGGAGGTGCTCCTGGCAGGGAGGAAAGATATTGTAATTAAAAAAAAAAAAAAAAAAAAAAAAAAAAAAAAAAAAAAAAAAACATTTATTTATTTGTTTGTTGTGATTTTCAAGCTGCTGAGTCTAGGACTTGAACCGTGGTTGGCCATGTGGGAATCTAGCACGTTTAACCACATTACCTGCTGGCCCAGATATTGTAGTTTCAAGAACATAGCCTCCCGAAATATCAGAATTGGGGATAAGTGTGAGATACCCAGGAGGAAGTCATAATAGATCTGGGGCAGTGGCAGGTCATATTCTCTGGTATCCATGCTTTTGTGTCAAGGTCTCTCCTCTTGTATCTGGACTGGGTTTAACTTGCCCTGCCCAACAGAATATGGGCCCAAGACTTAAGAAGACCTGGAACCTTCCATTTTGATGCTAAGGAGAGCTTGAACCTCCATGTAGGAAGTCCAGCTATCCTACTGGGAAGACCTCAAGGAGAGACTCCATGAAGAGAGGTCCTGAGCCTACTTGGAGAGGGAGAGAGGCGCATTTGCTAGAGTTCCAGGCCCCAGAGGATCTGCTAGCTAAGTGCAACTGTATACTTGACTATTGGCAAGATCACCAGAAGAACCACCCAGCTGAACCCAGACCAGATGGCAGAATCATGAACAAAGAAAAACTGTCGTGGATTTAAATTCTGAAGTGGTTTGTTAACCAGTAATAGAAAACAGAAAGTGAAGTGGGGTGTGTGTGTGTCAAAACGTGGGAGTCAATTTCTGCCCTCAGAGATCTGGAATGTTTGCGGAGTTAACAGGCACTCACGGATCTGGGGCTGCAGCTCCTGAGCTAGGCGAGGATTCTGGTCAAGCAGGCCCAGGCTTTGATTCATCCGTTCCTCAATCACTTGCAGGTGGGTCTGCACCTGTGGGAAGTGGGTATGAAGAATGAACTGGACGATTCGGGCTGAAGAAGGGGAAACTAAAGAAGGATGAAGGAGGAATTCAACAGGGTGCAAGGAAAAGTAGCACATACAATGGACAGGAAATAAGACAGAAGGGTCAGAAATAGGTCATAGGAAGAAGGAAAAAATTTTTTTAATTAATTATTTTTTGGAGAGGTTTTTGCTGTAGGGTGTGTGCATTCGCCAGAAAGACAGAGAGAGACAGAGAGACAGAAAGTGAGAAATCACCTTCCAGGGGGGATGGTCATGCCACAATCCCTTCTCCTCCATTATCCTCTCAGGATCCTGGGCACGCACGCACACATGCCCAGTGTGAGTTTAAGCCACCAGGTCCAGCACTCAAACTGCGGTCGGCTACATGGGAGTCCAGCGACATAGCCATTACGCCAACTGCTGGTCCCTAATTAATTAATTTAATTCCATTTGTTTTTTTTTTTGTTTGTTTGTTTGTTTAGTTTTTAAAATTATTTATTTAGTTTTATTTATTCATTCATTTTATTTTAATTTGACTAAAGAGAGACACAGAGAGAGAAAGAGGGAAAGTGAGAAAGCAAGCCACCAGGTCTGGAACTTGAACCGTGATTGACCATGTGGGAGTGTCTAGCACCTTAACCACCACACCACTTACTGGTCCCCTGTTATTATTATTATTTTTTAATTTGACCAGAGAAAGACAGAAGGAGAGAGAAAAGGAAAGCAAGAAAGTAAGCTGCCAGGTCAGGGACCTGATCCATGGTTGGCCATGTGGGTATCCAGCACCTTTAACCAGCACACCACCTGCCGGCCCCAGGAAGAAGGAAATTGAACAAGAAGCAAGATACAAAGAGAAGGAAAAGATGCACAGAAGACAGGAAGTGAGGGCCTCAGGAAAGGAAGTAAGGCAGAAGGAAAAGGAGAGGTCACTAGCAAACATGGGGCACAGGAGATGAGGTAAATACAGAATACAAGGACTATGGTATAGAAGCCAGGAAGTAGAGGTAAAGGGGATAGGAGGCTCCATGAGGAGAGGTCCTGAGCTTACTTGGAGAGGGAGAGAGGTGAAAGCAGGGTCTGAAGAACAAAGTGGGGAGTTCTAGAGACAGAAAGTGGGATTGGAGAGCCATGTAGAAATGACATGGTTCAGGGCAAGATT
Source organism: Tupaia tana (assembly GCA_026018925.1). Lineage (NCBI taxonomy): Eukaryota > Metazoa > Chordata > Mammalia > Scandentia > Tupaiidae > Tupaia > Tupaia tana. The sequence continues at coordinate 49,345,759 of JAKSZU010000018.1, read as the reverse complement.
TGGAGTTCAAGAGCACAGAATGGCATATTCATGGACAAGAAGAGAACATCTAAGTCATTGGAATTGGAATCCGAGGAATAGAACAGTGTTTCCAGGGAAAACAAGCTGGGTTAGGGAGGGTTGAGGGAGAGGAACAGGGTTCAAGGAAGAGAATTCTGAGAAAGAAATCCAAGGGACAGGAAGTAGGGTTAAGGGACAGGAAATAGAACTCCAAGGGACAGGAAGGGACTCCACAGCACAGTGCTTAGGGGCAGTTTCAGGGTCAGGAAGTAGGAATCCAAGGGATAGGAAGTGGAGTTGAGAGGTTGGAATGGTTCAGAGGCACAGAAGGAAGGTTGCTGGGATAGGAAGGTGGCCCAAGGAACAGAAAAAAGACATGAAGGACTGGGTCTGAGGGGAGAGCAGGGCATGTGGTAGCTGAAAGAATCTGAGCACCTGGAAGCGCATCTGCTGGGCCTTCTCAGGATCCACAGCAGCTACGTGCTGGTAGTGCCGCAACGTGTGCCTTTGCTCCTTCTGCTCTGCACGCAGGTAGCGCCGCAGGGCCAGCAACACACGCTCTGCCTGTGGAAGAGACAAAGGCTGCACAGTCTGCCCCAGCCCTCCGCACCCTCTGCTCTCTGCCCCCACAGCTCCCACACCTGAGGTGGATCCCCCTGCAGTGCTGCGAGGAAACCCTCCAGGGCAGCCCGGCGCTGGTCGTTGATAAGGGCGATGACTCGGGTGGCATGGGTCTCCACAAGGCGCTGTCGCTCACCAGACACCTGCTCCTCCAGGGTCTGCAGAATGGACTGGAAGTGCTGGTGAGGGTGAGCACAGGGTCAGGAGACAGGAAGATGACTGAAAACCTGGGTCAAAGGGAATCTGGAAAGGCAGGGTCATAGGGCCAAGTTGGGGTGGTGGGGAGGAAGGCTCAGGCGGTGCAGGCCTAGGCAGAGCCAACCTGTGAGTGGAACTAGGTCAAAGGACACTGACTAGAAGGGGTGGGCTATAGCACTTGGTAGAGTTGGAGCTGGACTAGAAATATTGAGAGCCAATCTCAGGATGTGAAGTCTAAGACTGAATGGGAAAAATCTGGGGACAGAACTGGTCAGCATTAAGGTGAAAGGGGCCAAGTCTTGTAGGGAAGGTAGGGCCCCAGGCCTGGGCAGGGCCAAATTGGAAACAGTGTCTGAATGAGACCAATGTGATGGGAAGGGGAACGAGAGTTGGAATGGGAGCTAATTAGAGTGGGGTCTACCCAAGATAGGATTGTACCAAGGGAATACCGAGAAGCGGGACCAAGTTAGGAGGCCTGACCTACTGAGGAGGTATTGAGTAACAGTGAGATTAGAGGGGCAGGACCAGAGTGTGTGGGGGGAGGGCAGGGCCTAGCAGGAACATGACTACATTAAAGACAGGCTGAGAAGGACCCTGATATATCTGCAGGACTCCAGAGTTAGCCCTCAGAAGTAAGTCAAGATAGGGCTAAACATAGCCAATATTTGGAGAGGAGGAGGGAAGCAATGTGAGATCAGACTCAGGCCAAGTGTAGGGGTGGAGACAGGAGAGGGTGAAATAAGTAGGATCTGGATGTGGGTTGGGGGGGGGGGGGGAACATAGCAAGAGGTAGGCTGAGACCATGAGTGTCACGGGTAGTAAACAGGCATGAGTAAGACCTTGTGACTTTGTCCTACCTCATTCAGGGCCTGTCTGTCAGCTTTAGGCAGGTTCTTGGACTGGTTGTCTGCCATGGCCCATTCACGCATCACCTGTGAGAGGGGTTCAAGGAAGGGAGTTCAAGATCCCAGACTCGACCGTGATCCACCTGGTGAGTCCTCCAACCCCTCTTCAAGACCTCAGAGGCTCCAGATCCTTTAAGTCCCCCGGCTCTTGGGCTTCTAAGACAGAAGCAGATGAAAATGGAAGACTTCCAAGGACTAGGGCGTCTATAGCGTCTGGTGGCATCTCAGTGAGATTCTAGGTGGGTCAGGATTCCTGGTCATATTAGGGGTTGGCATTTAAGGTTTAAGTTAAAGAGGGCTTGGGGAGATTTCTCAGTAGTCTCAATGTGTCCCTTAGGGGTTTTCTGGTATTTAGGAAGCTCTGTGGTGTATGGGGGGGGGGGTCTCACAGTTCTCAATATTATCACCTCATTAATCTGGCGCATTCTACGTTCTTCCAGGTCCATCTTGGCCCTCAGGAACCCCTCGTGCTCGCTGATTTCCCCAGGCATGCCAAAGTAAACATCCACACCATCTGTGGGCCTTGGGGTGGGAGTGACTGCAAGACCAAGGGTCAGGAGGTTAACCTGTAGCCCACTTCAACATCATATTTCCTACCTGGAGAACTATATTTCCCAGAGTGCATTGGAGACCATCCTGCATACAGATAGCAATAGCTGTTGCATGGCATCATGAAAGATGTATTTCTGGACTGGGTCTGTTCCTGGAAAAACTTAGGAATGTGTTATGTCATCTTCCAAGCTTTCCCAAAATAACCCTTAGGACCTACAAAATGGCCCCTCCACTTCCAAGTACCCCAAACTATCCTGTCCCTTTGTATTCCCCACAGGCAAGCTCTTCCACCTCTACTTATCCAAAGCTACTCTCATTTCTTTCATTCTCTCCAATTGAGCCTCTCTTCCGTTTTCCTCCCAAAGCTGCCCCTACACCAAGGTACCCCCAAGTCATCCTCCCTCCGTGGAGAGAAGACCAGGGGTTCCAAGACTGCCTCACCTTTGCTGACTACTGCAGGGGTATAGGAGCTTGGGGGTGGGACTTTTTCCTCCTCTTCTTCCTCTTCAGCCTGTGGAGGCTCCACGAAGTAATCATCTACTGGCTGTAGGAAGGATTCCTCCTCTTCCTCATCCTCACCTCCCTCTACTCTGCCCCTCAGAGGCCAGGACCGGGTGGAAGGGTCACTGAAGGAGCAGGAGAAGATCCAGGCAGTAAGACCCTGGGCCCAGGGACCCCAGACTTCCATCCCCTGCCTCAGGGCCTTGGGATGGGTGTAGATAGTTCCCTCCCACTCACCCAACTGCTGTCCCAGACGGGTCGGGGGTCACTGGAGGGGGGCAGCACACATACTCCACACCGCGGAACCGATCTGCGCCACAGGGCAAAAGCATGCCCGAGCCATGCAGGATGAGGCCCTGGGAGCTGCAAGCCTGCAGGAAGAGTGGGCCCAGATGATAGGATTGTGGGTGGGAGGAGGTAGACAGGGAACCTGTAGCCCTGGGTCTTCAGGGCTGGTGAGCTGGGAGCCTGGTTTTGGAACAGAGTTGGGGGTGAAAATGTAGGTCCCAAGGAGGTCCAGATGCCTGGGTTCTGGTGGCAGAGGGTGTTAGGGGTCTGGACTCCTGGGTTCTGGAGCATGGGGACAAGTGGGCTGGGGTCCTGACCTCCTGTGCCTCCTGATGCCTCCTGGTTGAACTCTCGCACTGGTCCATGCGCTCCTGGTGTAAGAACCGGCAGCCTTCGGGTACCAGCAGGGCCTCACTCACAAATTCACCAGCTGGTTAGTGGAAGACACCAGGGTGAGGCCATCCCACAGCCACCACCCTCACCCTCCTCAGACTCCAGATAATTTATCCTCAGAACACCCAACCCCCTACTGTGAGCCTGAGAAAGGAGTTCAAGACCTTGCCCCTCCTATTCTCCCACCTCAGTGCCCCTCACCCAGCCTGTGACTCACGCAGGCAGTGGAAAGGCACAACCTGGTGGTGGGAATGGGCACAGTGGCCGCCCCGGACACCCCCACACCAGTGCTCCATGGGAATGGCTTGTGTAGCCTGCTCCACACGTGCAATCTGCAGCTCCGGATACATCTGAGGACAATGGCGACAATCAGCTCAGTGACCCACCCCTGCCAGCCACTTGTTCACTGATCATTCGCATTTCAAGGCTCTAATATCCCTAAGGACATATCCCTATAGGGTGCTTCTCCATAAAACCAGAAGCCCCACTGGCCACGCCGCTTCGTGGCTCCCTTGAAAGCCCACCCTTCCTTAGGCCCTCCTTCTTTTCCCTTTCAGTTCCTTCTGAAGGCCTCTCCAGCTGCCCAGTAGCTCGTCTCCTCTCAGCCTACCTCTCTGGTCACTGCTTCCTCCCAATCAGGGTGGTCTCTCCATTGGTCCCACCCTCCTCGCCTCTTTCTCTGTTTGGTCTCTCAAAGAGTTTCTTTGTCTTTGTATCACACCTGCCTTTTCACAGCCCAGCCTCCTCAACTATCTACTGTCTCTGGGCTCCACTCCCCTCTCCAAGGTCCTTGAAGTCTCTTATCTTGCTCCTGCCTCGCCTTCGACCACGCCCACTTATACTTCTACAAAGTCTACCATCGATTGCTAAACCCTGCCTCTTCACTGGCTATCTTCCTCGAGGTTCTCCCCTTTCCTGAGTTACAATAGTTTCTTAAAGCAGGTCCTGCCCTAGGCTAGCTTCTCTTCGTTGGCCACGCCCCTTAGCTTCCTGGACCACGCCTTTTGCTTATCCGGCTTCTTATGGACCACCCAGACCGATCTCGGACCCGCTCTCTCGCTGGCCACGGCTCTCCCAGTAGGCCACGCCCACCTGTCTGCAGTACTCCAGCACGCGCTGCGGGTCCCTGAGACAGCGCTGTGAGCGCTGTGGGTCTGGTTCCCAGCGGCCGGTGCGCAGGTCCCGGTGAAGGGTTGGGCGACCGCATAGTCCGGCCACTTGGGCTGACCCTGGAGCCTGAGAGTGAAAGCGGAGGAGACAGTGAAGGTCCGGGGGAGGTTAGCACGTGGGTCCCCTGATTCTTTGCTCCCTAGGACCCAGATAGTCAGACCCCTGCACCAGCCCCCTCCCCCAGCACCGCGGACCCGCCTTGGTGGAAGTACGGTTCCCTGGGAAACAGCTCCCTTAGGGCGGGGGCGCCCCAGCTCTCCCGTTGCTATGGAGACTAGGGTCCCCCGGGATTCTCCCGGCCTTGTTGCCGCGGAGACAGGCTCCGCCCCCACCCCAGCCTAGCCGCGCTGGAGTCTGAAAGGGTTAAACCTGAATCGCGGGGGAGGAGGCCAGAACCCAGGCGTTCTGGCCCCTCCTCCCTCTATCCCTAGCTCAGGCTCCCATTGCAGGGTGCAAAGACTACAAGGCCTGGCTTCAGGACCATTCAGGCCTGGGCATCAGATCCTCGAAGACTGGAAAGCTACATCCTTGTTGAGGGGGCGGTGGCTGGAGGCCTGAACTCCTGGGTCCTGGAAGGCTGCGTGGGCCCTCATGTGGGTCCAGACGACGCAAGAGGCTTGAATTCTTAGATCCAAGTGCCTTGCTGCCTGGTGGGTCCTATGTTCAGGTGGGAAGGGTTGGTGCCGAGTCACCCAGAGTGAGAGGATCTGGAGGCAGAAGGCTGGATTTACAGGACCAGGGGCTCTGGAGAGGCCAATTCCTATGCTGGAAGTGGGAAGGGGCTGGGGAACTGGGGCCTGAAATCCCGGGTTCATGAATGCCTAGTGCTTTCAGGGGCGCCTGAGGGCTGGCCACCTGGTTGGAAAGATTCCGCTTTCTGCCCTGGACTTGTCCGCGTCGGGGTCCAGAGGCCCGGTCCCGCCCCTTCCCCCATCCCCCAGGACCCGGCCCGGCCTCACCTCGGCCGCACCGGGACTCCCACCGGCCAGGCTCCCGACGGCGAGCTGCGCGCGCAGAAGCAGCAGCAATAGTGGCAGCAACAGCGGCAAGGGCGGCGGGCCCCGGCAGCGGCCAAGACCGCGAGCGGCGGGGCTGGCGGGCCCCATGTCCCGGCCCTCGCGCCCTCACGTCCCCTGCACTCCCGCCTGGCCCGGCCCGGCCCCAGCGGTGACAGGAGCTCCCAGCGCCACCGCCGTCGCCGCCTCCTCCCGCCGCCTCCGGGCTGCGCCGGCGCCGCCAGCCCCGCCCCACGCCGGCCCCGCCTTCCTTGCCAGGACAATGGCGTGGCGGCGCTGCGCGGAGTGGAGCGGTTCCCGAGGCCCGGGTGGGAGGCTGCGCCGGCCCCCGCCCCTTGAGATTCCAGGCGCACCACCCCACGCAGGAGTCCGGGCCATGGGCTCCATCGCTGTGGATTTCGAGTTTTCCCTTGGGACTCTCACTCCTAGTTCTGCTCCTTCCGACTCCAGACACCTACAGTCAGCTTTGTTCTCCACCTGGGATGACAGCAGCATCGAAAACTCCCCACCCAATCAGTTCTTATCTAGAGAGTTCAGAAATACAACCTTCGAAAAGTGCCTAAGCAAGATTACAACGGTCGAGACCGGGACCCCTCCTCTCTCAGATCCAAGATTCTGGGCCCAGCCCCTGCTTTAGAAGCAGAGACCAAGCGCCCAGCCCTGTCTCCCTCGGACCCAGTTCAGTCTTCCTGCCTTGTTTCCCAAGGCTACCAGATGTCCAGACCTTAAACTCCTCGCTTAAGGGTCCATGAACCAAAGCTCCAGGCTCTTCCTATAAGGACGATTTGAGGCAGGTCCCCAGTGCTGTATCCACTAAGGACACAGCACCTTAGGAAAAGAGTCTGGACTCTCATCCTTGCTCTAAGGGTGAGGAGAGCTCCATTTTCCCACCCCTAGCCTTCCCTCTGGGCTCACTGTATGGAATTCTGTCTTCCCCAGGTGGACTGGGGTGGTGTGTCACATGTGTGTTTGTGAGTACACACCCACATGTACATCTATGTGTGTTTCAGTTTGCAACTCTGTGCACCTGTGCGTGTGTGTTTGTGTAGATGTAAAAGAGCCTAGGGTGCTAAACAGGTAACAAGGGACTGAGAGGTGGCTCTGTTTCATTCCTATTGTCACCTCATGGGCTGGGGTGAGACAGGTTCATGCATCCCTTCCTTAATGGAGTGTAACGACAGGAGAATTTCTGAGAATTACCCCAAAGATACATTTGCCTGTTTGACTTTTTTTATTAAACATAAATATTCTTATCCCCAGATTCACCCTGAAAGTAAGAGTTCTCACCTTAATCCCCACTCCTTGGGTTCAATTCTTTCTGAGCCTTTAAAGGATGGGAGGAATTAAGGTGGTGGCCATCTTGGGTTCTCAGGAAGTGAATGGCCACCTTGGCTGTACTTCATCAACCAAGGAAGTGTCCCTCAGGAAGAGCCAGGACGGGGTGGGACCTGGCCTGCCCTTCAGCTTGACCTGTCCTGTTACCCTTCTTTTCAATACACGTGATCATCTTGCAAGTATCTTCCATCCCTGTCCCTAACTCCTGTCACCCCGTCCCCACCCCTCTGCAGAGGGCCTATCTGCCATCTTGAACCTCTTTTACACAGGGGAATCATGAGTACAGTGGCCATCCCGGGCATCCTTTTGAACTGGGCTGACTAGAGCAATGATCCTGGCCGTTGTAACGATCTTCCCCTCCCAAGGTTCCATGTGGGAGGTGTAAGGTCGCCAACTTGTTCTGGTTCCTCAGGAATCAGGACAACTCCTTATGGCAAGTCGATGATCACAGGACACTTCATTCGGAGAGATGTCATACATGAGTCTGGAGACGCGGATGACTGGGTGCGGGGAAGGCTGCATACGGGAAGGGAGGGGTTCCTGGGGCCAGATCTGGAGGTCCAAAGGATGTGGGCTTGATGTAGCTGGTAAAGGCTCGGGGATGGGGTGTGGTGAGGTAACCCGCCCTGGCTCTGTACAGTCTGCAGGGGGGGGCCATGCCCAGGTGTGGGCTGAAGTCATAGAAGGTAGGCGTCCCCGGGGCTCCAAGCGGTGAGGGGGGTGGCAGGAAGAGGCCTCCTCCAGGGGCTTCACCAAGGCTCAGGCTCACACTGACTCCTCGGACCTTGTAGTAACCATTGGTTGGATCCTGAGAGGACAAGTGGGACTTGGTAAGGTATCAGCGTACAGGGGGTGAAGGTCACTGATGGAGAGACACACTGAGACAGAGCCAGACCTCGAGAGAGAAAGGACAGAAACAGAGCCAAGACCTAGAGATGGGCAGACGGACACATAGACTTGCGGAGAGACACAGTGAGACAGAAAACTGGGCAAGAGATGAAGAGACAGGAGATAGCAGAGACAGAGACAAAAAGAGAGCAAGGCAGAAACAGATCTAGGCCTGCTGAGGGGCAGCAGTGTGGAAAAAGACACAGAGGAAATGAGCGATTCATTCACCCACCCAACAGGTTTGGAGTCTGTGCCACCGCAGGAGACATGTCCCTATGTTAGAGCTGGACCTGTTCTCATGGAGAGTCCAGACCAAGGGAAAGTGACAAGGCAGAACCCCGAGGGGACAGGGCTATGACCTGGCAGAGGCTGTGACCTGGGACTGGATGTGGGAACCTTTGACACGGTGTTCTGGCTAGAGGGATAGGGAAGCCCGGGTCGGAGTGGCCCTGGCTGTGATGGACAAAACACAGGCAGAATGAGCAGGCTGATGAGGGATGCCCAGGCTTCCTAAAATGACAAATGTCGAAGCTGAGACTGAGGAATAAAGGAGAATATTAGGGAGATGTGCAAAGGGAGGTGAGAGTGTTCCAAGGGAATAGCATGTGCTAGGTGCAGAGGACAGAGACAAGGGCTCTGGACTGGACTCTGGAGTCAATGAGGCTGTCCTGAGATGGGATCCTAAAAGAAGGGCAGGTTTGAGATGTGAGGTCAGTGTGGGGCCTAGTAGGTGAAAGGGGCCTATGGGGATAGCCAAGGAGAGCATCCAGGAATCCTGCAACATGGCTCTAAAGAAGAAAGCCAGGGAAAGTGCACCCCGGTTGGCAGCTCAAGGTGAAGGCCTGGGTAAGATAAGTGTGTGGGTATGATCAGCAGATATGCAAATAAGGCTGTGTAGCTGGGTGAGGTGGCCCAGGAGGTAGGAGGAGGGGCATGGAGTCAGGCTCCACAGAATGACAGAGGACAGGGGGAGAGCTGGAAACAGTGACGAGAGCTCCTCCCTTTCAATACTCACCTTGGTCTCCAGAGCCCCTTCCTCATCCAGAACCAGGTCACCATGGTCAGTGTGCACAATAGGGCCCTAGGGTGGGGACATAAGTGACAGGGAGTGGCTCAAGGGTCCTACTAGCCCAGTGCCAGATCCCAAGGGTCTTCAGCCTGCCAGTGGAGGCCAGACAGGAGGGACCAAGAGCACCAATGTACTGGGGTCTGGGACTCAAGACAGGAGGGCAGTGAGGGTATGCTGGGTCTAGGGAATAACTGAGTCAGGGCATATTTGAACTCAGGGGACATTTGGGTCTGGGATCACTGGTAGGACTGGGCTATTTGGGGGCCCAGTTGGGATGGGTTATTGTTTGGCTGCAGGGGCACAGTTGGATCTGGGGACCCGGCATCCTACCCGGTCCTCACTGCTGCCTGTTTCCTCCTCCGGGCCCCTTGAGCTGGAGCCGTCGCTGCTGCCTGGGATTCGTACCAGGTTCTTGTCCTTAGAGAAAGAGGCTGGGGGTCGGGCAGTGAGGGGAAGAAGTTAGTGATGGAGTGGGGTCACAGTTTGTAGAGACCAATAATCAGGAAGAGAAAGAACTGGGTAGACTGGATGAGGGGATGAGGGGGTGGCTGGGAACGAATAAGAACCCTGCCCTGAGAGGGCAAGGAGTGTGACCCTAAGGGGATCTGGTTAGGGCTTGAAGGAGAAACCAGAGCCTGAAGGTGAGCCAACTCCTATGCAAGCTAGAGAGATGGAATCGGGGTAAGGTCCCAAGGCTGGGCGGAGTTGGTGGGCAGAGCAGGTGTAGGGCTGAGGGGCTGGAAGCTGAGGGTCAGGGGCAGGGCTCAGGCACTGACCCTTGCTGTGGCGCCAGCAGCAGAGGGCCACCCCAGTGATGATCATGAGGAGAGTCGTGGCCGCGGCAGCCACTCCAGCCACAATCCGGACAGTGGGCAGCAAGTCTGCAGGGAAGAGAGGGTGTGCCAAGACCAGCTGAGGAGACTGAGGAAGAATGGGCAATGGGGCTCCGAGCTTGGGTCTGGGGTCCCTAGGTTCAAAACATCGCCAAGTTTGGGGATTCCCAAGATTAGTAGTTAGAGTTTTAGGGGGGACTAGCAGATGGCACAGTGGTTACGTCACTGGACTTCCACATGGCTAACCATGGTTCAAGTCTCAGACCTGGTGGCTTCAAACTCATGCTGGGTACGTGTGCCTGCATGTCCGAGATCTCAGAAGGAGAATGGAGGAGAAGGGATTGCTGCATGGCCATCCCCCCTGAGGGGGTGATTTCTTGCTTTCCCTCTCACTGTCTCTGTGTCTTTTTTTCTCCACATGTGCCCCAAGGCAAAACCTCTTTAAAAAAAACAACGGAGTTTTAGAGTCCATGAATTTGGAGTTCCACGAATTTGAGAGGACATGAGTTTTAAGGAATCTTACGATTTAAGATGTCTTTTGCTTTGCAATTCTCCACATTTGGAGGTTCTCATTTTGGGGGCCTCAAACAATAAGAGTCTCTCAATTTAGGATTCTGTATTTGAGGGGATTTATTATTTTGGGGGTTGTGGGATTTAATAAATCCCTAGTTTTTAGGTTCCCAAGGTTTGGGAGTTTCTGAACTTGAGGGTGCTAGGTTTGGTTGTCCTCTGGGGATCTCTATTTTGGGGTTTGGGGTTTCCATTCTGGGTGTCTTTACACTGGAGCCTCACCTCTACGACCCAGGCTGACCCTGGTGCCTCCCTCACCCAGCCGGTTCCGGGCACTGCAGTTGAAGCCCCTGCTAAAGTCTGACTCCTGGGTCCCAGAAATGTGTAGCACAGAGATCAGGCCTGGACCCTGTCCCCCGTGGCCCTCTGCTGCTGGGAAGGTCTCCACCAGGAACCGGCCTCTCGACCCTGCCTCCAAGAAGCCCTCATCCCAAGACCAGACCTGGGGACACAAACAGAAGATGTTGAGGAGACTGGGGAGTTAGGAAAGAGACAGACAAGATGTCAGAAAGGCAGGGTTGGGGGGCTGGCAGGTGGCGTGGTGGTTAAGAGTGCTGGACTCCCACATGGCCAACTGCAGTTCGAGTCCTGGACCTGGCAGCTTGCTTTCTCACTTTCTCGCCCTCTTTCACTCTCTCTCACTCTTTCTCTGTCCCTCTCTGGTCAAATTTAAGTAAATAAATAAAATTAAAATAATTCTTTAAAACAGAAAAGAAAAGGCAGAGATGGTCACAGCAGTTTTGGGGGGAGCCTGGTGGAAGATTGGAGATTAAGCCTGGGTGGGTCATAGTAGCGGGGACTTTTCCTTACCACGGTTTCTGGGGCGGGGGAAGCGAAAACTAGACACTGGAGACGGGCGGGGCCCCTCAGAAAGGCGGGCGCAGAGTGCAGAGCGGTCACTACTGGAGGAGCTGGAAGGGAGATGATGACCGCTTAGAGGAGAGCCCCGCCTTCCCCAAAGCCAGGCCTGGGCACTTCCAGCACTTCCAACCAAACGGGCCATGCCCTCAACAAACTCCAAGCCCCTCCAAGCCTGGCCTGAGTAGATCAGCTCCAATCATCAGGCCCTGCTGCCCATAAAGCTCCCTTCAAAGCCATGCTGACCACCCTTAGACCTCACCCCTCTAGTCCATGAAAAGCCCCCCTCTTTCTCACCGTTCACGGTCAACCTAGCCTCTGCAGCGCCGCCCCCCAGACCCGAGAGCCCCGGCTCAGCTCTGCACACGTAGTCGCCTGCATCCTCCGGCCCCACCGACGGAATTCGCAGCGTGGGCCCAGAGCTCAGCACCTGGGACAGGGAAGGAGCATCAGGGGCGGGACTTTGCGAGGAAGCCCAGTCCCACGCCAGTCACTGCCACAGGGCCCAGACTGGGCTTCACCTGCGCGCCACCGCGGCGAGTCCAGGTTACCCGCGGGAGCGGGTTCCCGCGCCAGGCACAGCTGAAGGAGGCGTCTTCCCCCACATCCACGGACTTGGGCTCCGGCTTTGCCAGCAGAATCGGCCCAACTGGAGGAAAGAGAGGAGCGCTTACAAAGCCGGAGCTGAATGAAGCCCCTGACCCGGGATCAGCCTTTCAGAAATACGACACCCTCAAGGCTCCCCAGTACACAGCACTCCGCCCACTAATTGTCCACTTCCTGGCCCCGCCCCTGCCCCATTTGGCAGCGGCCAGGCACAGCCAAACCCTATCTGCCTCCAATCCGGCCCCACCTCCCCGCCCACCCGCAGCCCTGCCCCTGCTCACACAGCACATCCAGCGCGGTGCTGCGGTTGGCGCTACCCACGGCGTTGCTGACCTCGCAGGACACCGGCTCAGTCAGGAACGAAGAGTCCGCCACCACCTCCAACCTTGGCCCGCGGGCCCCCAGCACCGGGAAGCCCCCCTTGGCCCACCTGCGGAAGTAGCAGCTCTGTTAATGTTCCAACTCCCAGGCCCGCCTACTCAGCCCTCTCCAAGGCTGTGCTCCACGCTGGGGAGAGGTGGTCTTCGTTCTCACCTGTACCCGGTGACTGGAGGCTGAGCTGTGGCCTGGCACAGAAAAGTGACTTTCTCCCCTTCCTGCACAGTCTGTGGTTCAGCAGACAGCGTCACTTCTGGGGGGTCTATGAGGGTTGGGCAATATCAGCGTGGGCAACGATCTGGAACACCTCCATTGCTGGTCTCTTCACTCCAGAAGTCAGGGCCCTACTCCCTTCCTCCTTCTGAGCAAGGAGTCTGGCCTTCCAGTTCCCAATGCCCCCAGGTACCCCAAAGTCTCATGCTCCTCTCCTCTCCTGTGCTCTCAGATCCAGGAGTCCGGGCGCCAGATTTTTCTTTTCCCAGGGACCCTAGGTCCACATCTCCCTTCTTCCTCAGATCCGGGAGTTGAGGTTCTACTCTGCTTTTCCCCAGGGCCAGTGGTACTCACACTGCAGGCTCAGTGTGATCGCTGTGTCCCTCCCGGTGGGCAGGGCCTGGCTCCGGGCCCTGCAGACCAAGGTGGCTCCATCGTCATGGTTGGAAGGGGTCAGGAATAAGGTGCTCTCCACTGAGCCTGTGGTCCCTTCCTTCAACAGGGTCTGGAGGTATGGATGATAACAATATCGATTATGTCTACCTTTTATATAGTGTTTATTATATGCCAGGCATTTTTCTAGGCATTTCTAGATATTACTTTATTCAATCCTCACAGTTATCCAATGAGGTACATACTGCTATTATCCCCGTTGTAGAGATAAGGAAACTGAGGGACAGAGAGGTTAAGTAACTTACTCAAGATCAATCAACTAGCAAGTGTCAGAGCCATGATTTGAACCAGGGAGTATGGCCCCAGAGTCCTTATCCTGAATAACTTTTCAAGGGGCCCAACCCTTAAACCTCTGCCCTCCCAATGTCCTCTTCTCCTCTGGATGAGCCTGTGGTCAGAAAGGAGCTCAAGTTTTCCCTGAATCGACAAGGGCTGGCACAAGGATTTTGACCAGACCTGGTGGAAAGCAGTCCCATCCAGCCGGATCCCATCCCGGAACCACAGCAGTTCAGGGGTTGGACGGGCATCTCCACGGCTCCGACAGGTCAAGTTTGCAGGAACTCCAGCAACCAGGGACACAGAGGGACCGCCCAGCACCTGGGGAGCTTCTGGGGGCACTGCAGGATGGATCTGGGGTTAGAGCTGGGTACTGGGCTGAAACCCTGATCTTTGCTCTAATCAGCCCCCCACCTCCCACTACCTGGAATCTGATGCTCCCAGCTAGTATTGGCTGCCCCCCAAGACTCCTAGGGACAACCAGGATGGGGGACAAGCAGGATGGGTCCTCACCCAGCACGTGCAGTCGGGCTGGTCGCGAGCGGAGGCCTGCTTGTGTAGCCTGACATTCATACACTGCTTCATCCTCTAGCTCCACAGGCCTAATGTGGAGGTCGTGCTGGCCACTGGCTGCATTCCCTGATATCCAGTACCGGGACCACCCTGGAGCCAGGGAAGAAGCTCACATCAGAGTTCTAAGTACCTGGCCTCAGTGCTCACCCCACAGACATTCTACATCAGGAAACTGGCCCGCACACTCATTGGTAAAGAATATGCACTGGGCCTGGGGACCCTCTGACCCTGTCCCCATCCCGAGTCAATGCAAACTTGAGGGTGATAAAGTCAGAAAGGAAAACAAGGAAATGATAGCCAGACAAGTTAGGTGAGAGTTCCATCCCCAGGGTGAGGAGGAAAAGGGCTATGACAGGGGAAGGGAAAAAGGAGAGCTTCTCCAGAGCTGGGAAGAGACTGGCAATTGGTTGCATGGGTGTGTGCCTTATAACTGGCAAATCTTGTGTTTATGTTGACTGCACTTGGCTGCATGAATGTACAATTATACAAGAAAAATAATAATCCCTAGATTCTATGGGCCACCCCCAAAGAAGCAGCTTGAAAATCGGGACTCGCACATGTTTACCTGAGCCTATCAACTCCTCAAACTTGAAAATGTCAAAATACGAAGTTTAGATACAGCCTAAGCCCAGCAAGTCCCACCCTAGAGGCAGCCCCTCCCAGAGCAGAGACCGACCTCACCTGGCAGGTTCCTTTCTCCTCCCAGAGCCAGCCCATCCTTGGTCCACTGGACCAGGCCCCAGTATGAGCCCAGGGCACAGGGTAGCCGGGCCTCGTCCCCCAGCAGCACCACCACGTCCTCTGGCTGTTGAAGGAAATGGGGTGCTGGGCCTAAGAGAATGGGGGCAGTAGAGATGAGCTTAGCATATTTAAGAACTCCCTCACTCAGAACCCAAGAGTCCAGTCCCGGGTCCCTTTCTCCCTCAGACTCAGAAGCCCAGCCATCCAGAGTTCGCCTCCCTCAGATCCAGGAGTAGCCCCCAGCCCCAGTCTCCACCGTAAAGCGGCGCCAGCGAACTACCCTCCCTCGTATTCATCCGCTCTCCCCTCGCGGTACCTGCACGCCCTTTGAAGCAGAAGAGGAGGACGAGGAAGGCGGAGACCAACATCCTGAGTGTGGGTCTCCCAAGGTCCACGAGACTGCGGTTGCACCGGCTTCCCTGCCAACTTTTTTCTCAGCAGCACGCCTCCCACCACCCTGACCCGGAGACTCTTTTGCGTCCGATTCCTCGCCCCAGTCTGGAGGTCTCGTCTCTGGCTTGGGGTTCCCACTGCCTGTTCATCCGCAGCCTCCGACGCTCTGAAACGCCTGCCGGTTGCGCGCCGTCGGTCTCGGAGAGTCGGGGAGGGCTGATCCCGCTCACCCCGCCCCGGTCCGCCCCCTGGGAGACCCGCCCTCTTCCCATTGAGAAAGTCCCGCGGCCAAAAGGCAAATGAATGGGGCGTGCAGGGCGGGGTCCACCCCCCACTGAGAGCGGGCGCCCCAGCCCAATGGGGGCCTGGGAGCCAGAACACCTGGGTCCAAGGAGGGGGGTCCCAGATAGGTTGAACACCTGCGCCCTACTGGGGTTCGGGGGAGAACTAGGGAGAAGGGGAACGAGGGGAGGGAGTGGAAGAAACTTGCTCAGCCCAGGTTCAGGAGGGACGGCGCTGAGTGGAAAAGGAGCTATAAACGGGAGCCCCTGGGGCCTCGCCAGTTTCCGCGCCCTGGGGAGGCGGGGCTCGGGGCTCCCTTGGGCCTGCGGGTCGGGAAGAGGGCACCCGGGTGCCTGGAGCCGGAGCAGCTGGGAACCCTGAGAGGGTAGGGGTCTTAACTCCCTCGATTTCAAAACCCCTCCTCAAAATATCCCTCTGCTACCTGTTACCCTGCAAACCGTAGCCCGTCCTAAGACCCAGGAATCCTGACCCTCAGCCCCTCCTTTCCCAGGACCCCGCAGCCCGGCCCCAGCTCCTCTCCCCACTCCGCGGGCAGGGCCCCTCGGCCGTGGTTGCCCGGCGACGGCTGGGAGGCGACGGTGCCCGGGCTAGGCAGGCAGGGAGGCTGGGAACCGCACAGCTTGTCCTGACGGCTGCAGACAGCTCAGCTGGGCGTTCCCACGCTGCGCAGCTGGCGGACCAGGTGGGAGGGACCCTGAGACCACTGAAGTGGGGTTGCGGGGCTGGGACTCGGGTCTGACATTCCTGGGCCTGAAAGGACTGGAGAGTCCACATTCAGGTTCTCGGTGGTTCCCTGGGCTCAGTCCCGGAGTTCCTAGATGACAGAGGGCAGGGCTTCCAGGATTGAGTGAGATGGGAGACTCATGTCCTCCGTCCTCTGCGTGCAGGATGGTGCAGCTGGGAGCGAGTGACAGGGGTCAGAATATCTGGTCTTAAGTCTGAGAGTCCATGGATTTAACCATCAATCTCTCTTCCACCCCCACATGACCCAGGAGGATTTGAAAATCAACAGACAGTGAACATCTGTGCCTGAGTCCTGCGTGTACGCGTGTTGGGGAGGCGTTGGAGGTTGAACTCCCAGGTCCTTGGAGAGAAGGGGTCAGAGAGGGGAGGCTCCTGGGGGCCCAGACTCTTAGTTCGGAGGGCCTGAATTCTTGGTGTCTGTATTGTGGATCCATTGCCGGGATTTTAAATAAGACAAGCTTGAGGCCAGGACTCCTGAGTCTTGGGGAGGAAGTCAGATAGTGAGGCTGTTTTTCCAGACACCTGATATCGCTTCCCCTTCCTGGCTCTCTGGGGCCACAAGCAATGGAAACATGGAGAGCCCGAGGTCCCAGGGGCATGGAGAGAAGGAAAACAGCGAAGGTGAAGGGTGGAAGGTTTGTGCTAATTAAAGGTCTCAGTAACTGACAGCTCTACACCCTGGCCCCCAGGGATACCATCTGGTGAGGGCCGCTGTGACCGCCCCGCCCCCAGGTCCGTGTCCAGCCTAGTTCCCAGGAGATGCGGTGGGGGAGGGATGGCTGAGAGGGAATGTGGGAGGAGGGCAAGGAGTTAATAATGGGAGAGAAGAGAGACTAGAGGGAACATCAAGGCTGGAGCTGGGGGCTCAGGCCAGATGCCTCATCTCGTTCCTGGAGGAGGACCAGATAGGGGGGCTAGAGAAGGGGGGGGGGGGCGAGCAGTTGCAATTCCCACAGGAGATAAGCAGGCAGAAGAGGCTTATCCCATGTGAGTGTGTGTTTGCACACTAGGGGAGGGAGGGCAGGCCAACCAGCATATGGTTATAAAATTCAGGGATGTGACAGTCAGGACGGCTCAGAGTTGGAGAAACAAGAGAAAGAGGCACAGTCAGGGGTTGACTGAGAACAGATATTTCTTGAGCTCCTGGTGTGTGAGAGAGAGAGTAGGGGCCGGGGGGAGTGATGGAGATGAGAATGGAGGACGACGGAAGAAGAGCCGCGTAGGGCTTAGGGAGAGACGGCGAAATAGTTAAAGACGACTGCAGTGTAACTGCCTAACGCAGAGAGGCAAGGAGTCTCAGACGCCAAGAATGATAGAGGGATAAATCAAGACGGATAGAGGGAGGGAGATGCACAGAAGAGAGGAGCAGAGATAGAGGAGATAGCGAGACATAGAGACAGGAGGAGACACACATGGTCCTGGCCAAAGTGCGCCCACACTGGGCACCCTGCGACACCCACTCCGAGGGCGGGTGGGCTGGACCCTGCCCCTCACTCACACCACACTGCGTACTCGCACCCACAACGCTCTCCCACACTCCATACCATCACAGATGGCAGTTCACACAAGGGGGGAGTGCTCACGTGCTTGCACGTACACTCTTTCACAGCCGCAGGCACGCGCAGACCCCTTCCCTCTCTCCCACACCTCCCAGTCCCTCACACACTCTTTTGCACACTCCCCAGCAGAGATCCCTGGCACCACAGAAGGACTGATGTCTACTCAGGGAAGGAAGGGACTTGCCGAGGTCATGCATCGGGGCAGGGAAGAGCGGGAGGGGGGGTCTCACCGCCCATGCAGGGCAGGCTCTGCCCTCCAGGCTGAACTGGGAGACCGCCCAGGTCTGACCCGTTCTCCCTCTCCCCAGCCTCAGCCAGGCCCTTGGGGTCACAGGGTCTGGGAGGCACCGAGGAATGTGCCTGGCATGTGCTGACAGGGGATTTCATGCTTCAGCTGGGCCGGGAGGAGCCAGCTGGGCAGAGGCTGGAACCCGGGGAGGCAGCAGTGTGAGGACGAGTCCAGCCGGCCTGGAGGACAGGCCCAACTCTGAATGCTTCTGCCTCTTCGCTCTCCTGGGCTCACAGGGCCTGCTGGGCTCTGAGCAGAGGGTCCTCCCTCTGGGGCTGTAAATGGTGTGAGAAAGAAAAGTGGGGTGGAGGTGGCAGGAGAGAAGAAAGAGAAGGAGAGATCAGAGAGAGAGAGAGAGAGAGAGAGGGCCTTGGACAGGGGAAGTTAGACACGGCTTGGAGGTGAGGTCCGGGGCTGCGAGAGAGTCCTAGACAGGGAGAAAAAGTGGAGAAAGAGAGGGAGACTCAGAGATAGAGACTGGGAAAGAGACAGAAGGAGACCGAGATAAAGAGACACTCATAGGAAGAAGGAAAAGAGACAAAGAGAGTGAGAGAGACAGGAAAAGAGAGACCAAAAAAAGGCAGGAGACAGAGACACAGGGAGAGAGACCCAGAGAAAGAAGCAGACACAGGTGGCAGGCAGTGGGCCCTGTGGGTACAGACAGAGGCCCTGGGATGGCCTCAAGGACCCCCCTCAGGGCTCTCCTGCTGCTCCTGGGACTGCTGACTGCAGGTGAGTTGGATCCTGGCCTTGTACCCACTGCCAAATGGCCCTCGTTTTCTGCACCCCTGCCCTTTCCTGCCAATCCCCTTGTGACCCTAGGCCTGGCCCAGCTGCCGGTCCCCACCTCAACTTCCCGAGGCTTCTGGGCCCTGCCTGAAAACCTGACGGTGGTGGAGGGGACCAAGGTGGAGCTGCGGTGCGGAGTCAATGCCCCCGGCAGTGTGGTGCAATGGGCCAAAGACGGGCTACTCCTAGGCCCTGACCCTAGAATCCCGGGCTTCCCGAGGTACCGCCTGGAAGGGGACCCTGCCAGAGGTAAGAGATCGGAACTGGGGGCCCTGAGCCACCTGCAGAGGTTGTGGCCCTGACCGGGGCCCCACTTGCAGGCGAATTCCACCTGCACATAGAAGCGTGTGACCTCAGCGACGATGCACAGTACGAGTGCCAGGTCGGCCGCTCAGAGATGGGCCCCGAGCTCGTGTCTCCCAGAGGGATCCTCTCTATCCTGGGTATGGGTGAGAGACCCCCAGGACCCACACATCTGGGCTTCTAGCCCTCTCCTGCCCTAGGACACAAGAGTCCAAGCCCCCACCCCCTCCTCCCTCAGACCCCGCCCCCCACAGGACTCATTTCGTGAGCAAAGAGACTCAGCCCAAATTCTGGCATCCTTCTCAGTAGTGGAAGCTTACCTCGAGCCCTTTCTCACCAGTTCCCCCCAAGGTGCTTCAGCTGTCCCCTGAGGCAGGGAGCACGGTCACCTGGGTAGCTGGGCAGGAGTACGAGGTCAGCTGTGTGTCGGGGGATGCAAAGCCAGCACCCGATATCACCTTCCTGCAGAGTAAGTGTGGGCAGATGGGTGAGGGCAGCATGAAGTCCCTGGAGTGGGGAGGGGCATGTTTCCTGCCTAATCCCCTTTTAGGGTCCCCAGAAAATCAGTCATCCCTGAGATGGGGACACTGGAGCAGGCACAGGGAGGTGCTGAGGCCAGTGTGAGCTCTGTTGGGTGGGTGGGGGTCGCCAGGAATCCCCAGGACTGCTGCTCTGAGACTCAGGAAGTGCCGGTGACTCAGACAGATATGGGAGGGGGCAGTATTGCCATGAGGAAGTGAGGCGATGGGGGGGAGGTGTGAAACAACCCAGCAGGGAGGTGAGGAAGAGAGGCCCAGGACTTAGGCCTGAAGACTCTCATACGCAGTAAGTTCTGAATGGGTGGAAGGGACAGAGCTGGTGCCCCAGGCCCCTTTCCTCCGTCACCTTCCCACCATGTCCACCCAGAAGCCTTCTAGCCATGCTGCCCAGATCTACCCTGGGGGCAGCTGGCACCCCTCCAGCCCTCTTGTTGCCCCAAGGTGGACAAACAATTCCGGACATCTCTACGGACGTGAATGAAGGGTCCCAGGAGAAACTCTTCATCACCGAGGCTACAGCCAGGTGTGGGAGCTGGAACACCTTCCCCTCCCCTTGACCCCTAATTACCCTCTGAGATTCAGACATGAAAACTTGGGTCAGGGGTTATGTTGCTGGACTCCCACTCCACCACAGTTCGAGTCCTGCACCTGGTAGCTTGAAACTCACACTGGGTGTGTGTGCATGCGTGCCCCAAATCCCGAGAGAAGCATGGAGGAGAAGGGATTGTGGCATGGCCATCCCCCTTGGAGGAAAATTTTTCACTTTCCCTCTCTCTGTCTCTCTCTTTTCTGACGAGGGCATGTGCTCTATGGCAGAAACCTAAAAACAAACAAAAGCAAAAAACTAGGGTCAGGTATGAATTTTTCACCCTGACCCTGAAAACTCCTTCATGAGGACTCTAATTCCAGAATATTGAGCATAAACATTTTGGCCAGCAGTGGGCCTCTAGGCCCAAGTGTCACAGCTAATCTCTACCGTAGAACTCCAGGACCCAGAGGAATCTTTGTGGAGACTTAGGCCAGGTGTAGGGATCTGAGAGCCCCACCATTTTTTTTTTAAAAGAATTATTTTATTATTGGGAACCAGCAGTTAGCGTAATGGCTATGTCGTTGGACTCCCACGTAGTCGACCGCGGTTCGTGTCCCGGACCCGGTGGCTTAAAACTCACGCCGGGCGCGTGTGCGTGCGTGCCCAAGATCCCGAGAGGAGAATGGAGGAGAAGGGATTGCAGTGTGACCATCCCCCCTGGGGGGTGATTTCTCGCTTTCTGTCTCTATGTCTCTCTCTGTCTGGCGAGCGCATGCACCCTATAGCGAAAACCTCTCGAAAAAAAAAAAAAAAGAATTATTTTATTATTTATTTATTTATTTTAATTTGACCAGAGAGAGAGAGAGAAAGTGAGAAAGCAAGCCACCAGGGCCGGGACTGGAACCACGGTTGGCCATGTGGAAGTCCAGTGCCCTCAACCGCCATGCCATCTGCTGGCCCCTGGGAGCCCCACCTTTTTACCTTAAATTCCTAAATTTCAGATGATGACTCTGACTCCTGAACCCCAAATTCCCACCCTAGGGTGATACCCCAGAGCTCAGATAATGGGCAGTTGCTTGTCTGTGAGGGGTCCAGCCCAGCTTTGGACACCCCCATCAAAGCCTCCTTTACCATGGACATTCTGTGTAAGTTGCGGGTACAGAGAATGGGGAGCAGGAGCTGGGGGTCCGGAGAGATCACTGGGATTATGGAAAATTCTGGCACTCAAAGGAGAAACATGGGAAAGAAAGATTATAGGGCCTGGAAAGAATGGACAGGCTCTCTGGGCCCCCTGAGTGACTGCTGTGTCCCAGTTCCCCCAGGACCTCCTATCATCGAGTGGCCAGGTCTGGACGAGGGGCATGTGCGGGCGGGGGAGAGCTTGGAGCTGCCCTGTGTGGCCCGAGGAGGCAACCCACCAGCCACGCTGCAGTGGCTGAAGGTGAGGGCAGGGTAGGCATGGGGATCGGGAGAAGGTAGGAGGCCAGGAGCTGGCCTTGAGCTGGCTAGGCCTGTCCTTGTCTCCAGAATGGCCAGCCCATGTCCACCACGTGGGGCACGGAGCATATCCAGGCAGTGGCCCGCAGCGTGCTGGTGATGACAGTGCAGCCAGAGGACCACAGAGCGCGGCTCAGCTGTGAGGCCCACAACAGCGTATCTACGGGGCCCCAGGAACGCAGCATCACACTACAGGTCACCTGTGAGTCCTGGCAGCATCTGCCCCTCATCAACTCATGCCCCATTAGTTTGCATCCCCAAATGATGCCTATCTGACACTAAAGAACTCATCATCTGTCCCCCTCCCCCTTTCTTTCCGTCTGGCTGAGCTGGTCCGTGAGGAATCCAGATGACCCTAGTGGCTCTCCTCTGTCCGTCCATCCCTGCAGTCCCCCCCAGTGCCATTACCATCTTGGGATCTGCATCCCAGTCTGAGAATAAGAACGTGACGCTCTCCTGTGTCTCCAAGTCCAGTCGCCCACGGGTCCTGCTGCGGTGGTGGCTGGGCTGGCGGCCACTGCAGCCTACGGAGGAGACAGTTATGGATGTGAGCTGGGAACCAAGCTCCTGGGTCTGAGTGAGGAGTGGGCTGAGGGCACAGCTCTGGGAGATGGGAGAAGAGGGGTCTGGCAGCCTGGAAGCACTGGTCCTTAAGGAGCGCGCCCCAGGGTCTGCTACTCCTGGACCTGACGGAGAAGTGGGGAGAGATACTTCATGTGTCCCTCCTGTGGTCTGGGGTGGACTCAGGCCTCTGGTGCCCCAGGCCTCAAATCTGAAGCTTGATCCCTTCCAGGGCCTGCATGGAGGCCACATCTCCATGTCTAACCTG
This sequence comes from Tupaia tana, assembly GCA_026018925.1. Lineage (NCBI taxonomy): Eukaryota > Metazoa > Chordata > Mammalia > Scandentia > Tupaiidae > Tupaia > Tupaia tana. The sequence continues at coordinate 49,323,548 of JAKSZU010000018.1, read as the reverse complement.
ACATTCCTGGCGCGGCGTGAGGACAATGGTCTGACTCTCACCTGTGAGGCTTTCAGCGAGGCTTTTGCCAAGGAGACCTTCAAGAAATCACTCACCTTGAATGTGAAATGTGAGCCCCTGTCCATCTGTCCCTGGCCTGGGAATGCCCCCAGGCCTCAGAACCCTACTCTCAGGTCCAGCCCAGAGGGAAAAAAACTCTCCTCTTTCCTCTCCCTCCAGACCCTGCCCAGAAGCTGTGGATTGAGGGGCCCCCAAAGGGGCAGCACGTCCGGGTTGGGACCCGGGTAAGGCTGGTGTGTTTGGCCATCGGAGGCAACCCAGACCCCTCCCTCACCTGGTACAAGGTTGGTGCCAAGCCAGGACTATGGGGTGGTGGTCAGGAATGTGGGGAAGGGTATGGCCCCTTTTCGCCTTCAGAATCTTGGAAAAGTGTGAATTTTTGGAAAAATACTGGAGATTCTGAGTTTGGGCAGGAAATTGAAAAAGACAAAAATGCCACAAGAATGAAATGAAACCCTAGGAAAATTCTGGGAATTCTGGGGAAACAATGAACATTCTAGAATAAAAGAAGAAATTCTGGATCAAGATTGGGAATTAAAGAGAAAAAGCAATACATTTCCATTAAAATTAAAGGAGGGCTAGTCACTTAGCCTAGCAGTTAAGGAAGTCAGATCCCACATGGTAGACCATGGTTTGAATCCTGGTCCCAGAGACTTGAAAAATATATGGGGTGCATGTGTATCCCAAATCCCCACAGGATGGAGAAATGGAGAGGGTAGTATGGTGTGAACACACCCAATCGGGTGGTGCTTTTTTCTTCTCTGGCAATTGTCCCTGCACTGCCTCACACCTCTGGCAGTTAAGAAAAAAGGGAAATGACAATGGAATTATTAATACATTTTAATTGGATGGAATTCTGTGGCTATATGTATTTTGATAATACAGCGAATTCTCATAAAAGACTGTATTTAGGGCCAGCCTGGTGGCCTAGAGGGTAAGTGAGCCAAATCTCAGACAGCCGACTGGTCAGAACCCTGGCCTGGCGGCTTGTGTGCATGACCACCACCCACAGGAGGGTGTTTTCTCTCCCTCTCTGCCTTTCTCTAAAGGTAAGTGCATCTGACCTCTTAGCAATTTAAATAATAATAAGGATAATAAGACTATTAGAGGAAGATCTGGAAGTATGGGAAGACACTAGAATTGGGAGAAAGGTCAAAGAAAATCTTTCCTGGAAGTGGGAATTTTGAGAAAAAAATAACCAAAGGATTAAAAAAAAAAATGAGTAAATACCTATTAAAACCTATTTAATGACCACAGTAAGCTATACAGCCCCAGCGAGGTGCTACTTTATAGAGTGTTCACGTTACTTACTGAGTTCTATGCCTAAAGCCAGACATGCATTCACAAATATGTATTTATCACCTGTGCTTGCAATGGAAAGTCTTTAATTAACATCTTTAGTGAATCAATAAAATGTGAAAAAAAAAAGGCATGAAAAACAACTGTATGTATCAGAGACAGTGTGGGAGAAGGGGGGAATTGACAGAGGATGAGAGGCAGGGAATCAAGGGGGGGAAAGCAAAATATATAAGAAATAAGAAATAGAAAATGATTTGTTGATGATACCATGTAGGGTAATATCCTTGATTGAGCCGATATACAATGTATACTGGATGGAAAATCTCGTTTTGTATACTGTATTGATGTACAGTGAATAATTGTTAATTAATTCATTAGTTACTTGAAAAGTGAAACAGTCTGAACAAGTCTTGGGATTTCAAGAAAGTTTTCTGACATCTGGTTTTGGTTAATATAGTAGGAATGGATTTTGAGGCGTGAGGTTGAAGGTGGACAGGGGAACCAGGAGGGCAAGCAGAGGGGCAGGGGCTCAGGCCGATGAGGGAATCAGATCGCCAAAACCACAGTACACTTGGGACTCTGGGAGGGCAGGAGAGTCTCCAGGGAGGGGCTCTCAATTCCAGTCCTCACACCTTTACTCCAGTTGCGGCCACTGGTTTTGATGTCTCATTTTTTTCTTTTGAAGAATTATTTTATTTAAGTTTTTTTATTTACTTATTTTAGTGAGAGAGAGAAGGGGGAGAGAGAGAGAGAGCAAGCTAAAGCAAGCTGTCAAATCCGGGACTCACACCGCGGTCACCAACCATGTGGGAGTTCAGCACCCTTTACCACCACGCCACCTGCCACCCCTGGGATGCCTTCTTACAACAAAGGCCGTGTGTGGACCGGCGGTGACCAACCCCATGAGGGCATCTCAGGGCTGGGAGGGAAGGGGCAGAGTCACTTGCGGTCCTTCAGCTCCTCTCGGCCCCCAGGACTCTCGCACCGTGATCGAGCCGAGGCAACCCCAGGAGCCGCGGAGGATGCAGCTTGGCAGTGTGGAAAAGTCTGGGAGCACGTTCTCCCGCGAGCTGGTGCTGATCACAGGCCCGTCGGACAACAAGGCCCAGTTCACGTGCAAGGACGGCCAGCTCAGCGCGTCCACTCATCTCGTGGTGCAGTGTGAGCGCGCGGCCGGGGCGGCTGGGAGGGCCTGGTTGGCACCGGGACAGAGGCAGAGCCGCAAGGCAGCGTGGATGCGGCGAAGCTAGGACCCGAACACTTTGGTCTGCGGACGCGAGACCGGGAGGGGTCTGGGGCCTAGGTGAGGCAGAAACAGACCAGGCCGCCCCTTCACCTCTGAACCTCGCTCCTCTGATCCTCTAAGTTCCTCCAACTAACGTGACGATCCTGGCCAACGCGTCGGTGCTGCGCCCAGGGGACGCCTTAAACTTGACCTGCTTCAGCATTAGCAGCAACCCGCCCGTCAACCTGACCTGGGACAAGGAGGGGGAGAGGTGAGCGTGTGAGAGGTCCCGCCATGTCCCCCCCTTCTGTCTGTGTCTTCCTCCGGCGCTTCTTGCTGTCCTGCGCCGTAACGCTCTGGCCTCCCACTCTGGTCCCGCCCTGACACCAGCCCTGCGGGACCTCACCATCCCCTGTCGGATCCACAGGCTGGAAGGCTGTGGCTGCACTGCCCCAGAGAGCCCCGTTCAAAGGCTTCGCAGCCGCCAGGAGCGTCCTTCTGCTAGTGTCATCCCGTGACCACGGCCACCGTGTGACCTGCCGTGCCCACAGCCCCCAGCTCCGTGAAACCCTGAGTGCCTTCTATCGCCTCAATGTGCTTTGTATGTGCGCGCCTGAAGTCCTCTGGAGCCCTACCCCACACTGTCCTTGACCCCGGTCCCGAACCTTGATAGTTCCTGACCTTTCCTCTGATCCCTGGCCCCACACTAACTCCTATCCTGCCCAACCCCCCTCTTACCTTTGCCCTCTACCCCAACCCCTGTTCATCCTGATCCCTCTACCCTCAAACCTTACCCTGACCTCTACCCTTTGCAGAATCTGGATCTTAAACTTCTACCCCAACCCTACCCTTGAACTCAGCTAGGAACTTGTTACTTTGTCTACAACCTTAAATGGGGTCGTGACCCCAACTTTACTGTGCTTGATCTCAAATCTATCCCTAATCCCAACCCTAACAATTATCTTGACGCCCTGTGGTGCCCCTCCCAAGATCCTCCAGAGTTCCTGGGGGAGCAGGTTCTCGTGGTGACCGCGGTGGAGCAGGGCGAGGTGCTGCTGCCGGTGTCCGTGTCCGCCAACCCCGCTCCCGACGCCTTCAACTGGACCTTCCGTGGCTATCGCCTCAGCCCAGGTACGGGAAGTGGGCAAGTCCCCCGGGGGCAGGACTGCTGGCTAAGCTCCTTACTCTGGTCTTCTCCAGCTGGCGGTCCCCGGCATCGTATTCTGTCTGACGGAGCTCTGCGGCTTTGGAATGTAACCCGAGCAGACGATGGCCTCTATCAATTGCACTGCCAGAACTCAGAGGGCACCGCGGAAGCGCTCGTGCGGCTCCATGTGCACTGTGAGCTCCCTCAGCACCCTGAGAAACCGGGAGCCCCGCCCACCGAGGAGACCACACCCACCCAGAGACTTCTGCCCACTGTGGAGTCTCCACCTTGGGGAAGCTCTGCCAAGCAGGGATATTACCCCCACCCCCATGAGGTCACCACATCCTCTGGGAAACCCTTGCTCACTAGAGAAAGCCAATGTGGAATCTACCCAGAGATGCCCCCACCACCACCACCAAAGACATTTCCAGTCAGAAAGTCAAGTCCACTATGGAAGGCCCCACCCAATCCTGGAAGCCCGTTTGCACTTACCATCACAGAGGCACAGTAGAGAATAGGGACAACTTCACTCCCCCTTAGACGGTTCCTCCAAGTGCTCCTCCTAAAGGGCAGACTGTACTCACATTCCTAACTTTACCGGGCACCTCTAACACGCCCCTCCCACCTGAGGCCCTCTCCCACAATGTCTTGTCTGGGCCAAAATGCCTTCCCCAAGCCCCTGCCTCCCACTAGATGCTCCCACCATCCGCGCCCTTCAGGACCCTACTGAGGTGAATGTTGGGGGTTCTGTGGACATAGTCTGCACCGTTGACGCCAATCCTATCCTCCCAGGAATGTTCAACTGGGAGAGGCTGGTGAGGACTCAGTCTTGAGTGAAAGGGGGTGGGGCTAAGTTTGTTAATGGCAGATGAATGGATGGATGAGTGGATAGATGAGTGGGTAGGTGGATGGATAGATGGATTGACAGGTAGGTGGGTAGATGAACAGGTGGATGGATAAATGAATGGAAGAACAGATGAACAAGTAAAAGAATAGATAAATGCATCGGTGATTGAATGAGAATAATGAGTGGTTAGACAGATTAAATTGGAGGGTGGCTAGATGGATACACCATCAGTGGCAAGATGTTTATGGAAAGATGATGGAAGCATCAGTGGATGGATGAATGGGTGGTTGGATGGATGAATGGAGGGATGATGGATGGAGGGAGGGAGGAAAAGATAGGTAGATCAATGAGATATGGATGAATAGAATAAATGGATGAACACATGCATGTATTTATGGGTGTGTGCATATATGAGTGAATAGACAGGGTGAATGAGTGGATAGCTGCAAGGGTGGATAGATGTCTACATAGAAGGAAGACAGCTAGGTGGATGAATAAATGAGTGTATGGATGAATGGATGGAAGGACAAATGGATGGATATGTAGATGATTAAATGAATGAATGGATTGATGGGTGGATGGTTAGATGGATAAATGTGTGAGGTGAGTAGCTGGCTGGATTGGTGGATAGTTGGACTGGATAAGTGGATGGATGACAGAAGAATTTTTTTTTCTTTGAAATCTCTATAAAGGGTGATAATGACTAGACGAATGAAACTATAGAAGGGAAATGGTTTTAGATCTGGGACCAGACTGGGGGGACCAATTCCTGAGTGTTGGGCCTCTAGGGGGAAGAGGAGGAGGAAGACCAGAGCCTGGATGATATGGAGAAGATATCAAAGGGATCTACAGGGCGTCTGCGGGTTCACCATGCCACAGTGGCCCAGGCTGGTGCTTACCAGTGCATTGTGGACAACGGGGTGGCACCTCCAGCTCGAGGGCTGGTCCGTCTCGTTGTCAGATGTGGGTAACACAAACCCCTGACTTCAAGGCCTACCACCAAACCCACAGCTCTCATGTTCTCCCACATACCTTATGTTGATTCCCCCTACCCCTCCTAGATGCCCCCCAGGTGGAACATCCCACTCCCCTAACTAAGGTGGCAGCAGCTGGAGACAGTACCAGTTCGGCCACCCTCCACTGCCGTGCCCGAGGTGTCCCCAATGTAGTCTTCTCTTGGACCAAAAATGGGCTCCCTCTGGATCCTGAGGATCCCAGGTGAGCTCTGTTCTGGTTAAGCAGTACTCCAGCCCCAACTCTGATCCCCCAGGCCCAATTCCTCTCCCTGAGTCTCTACCTCACTTCCTTCCAGGTATACAGAACACACATACCACCAAGGTGGGGTCCACAGTAGTCTCCTGACCATTGCCAACGTGTCTGCAGCCCAAGATTATGCCCTCTTCACCTGTACAGCCACCAATCCCCTTGGCTCTGACCATACCAACATTCAACTCGTCAGCATTGGTATGGTGGGGAGGAGACTGTGAGGGTGTTGTGAGGGGTAGATGCTCCCTGGGTAAATTCCCAAGTTCCTGGTTTAGCCACAGACTGGCAATGTTCCAAAAAAAATCTAACAGGTATTTATGTGTGTGAGTGAGAATGGGAGTTTTCTTGTTCTGAAAGTTCTAATGGAGACTGGATCTTCAGGGAAACCCATAACAAAGAACGACAACAGCAACCAAAAATAAGTAAATAAATAAATAAAAGACAGAAAAAGGAAAAAAGAAAAGGAAAGAAAAAAAGAAAGAAAAAGATAAAGATGAGGACTTTTTGACTCAAGTAACTGAAAAGTAGATTTTATTTTTATGTTTATTTTTTTGAAGAGGCTTTTGCTATAAGGTGCGTGCGCTCGCCAGACAGACAGAGAGAGACAGAGAGACAGAAAGCAAGAAATCATCCCCCAGAGGGGATGGCCACGCCGCAATCCCTTCTCCTCCATTCTCCTCTCGGGATCTTGGGCATGCACGCACAAGCGCCTGGCGTGAGTTTTAAGTCACCAGGTCCGGGACGCGAACCGCAGTCGACTACATGGGAGTCCAGTGACATAGCCATTACACTAACTGCTGGTCCCGAAAAGTAGATTTTAAAGAGTTATTGGATGTAGGTTCAACTGTCATTGAGACTCTCTCTCCATTTCTTAAGCCTGGTTGTCTCTGTATTGGCTTTATTCTAAGGTTCTCTGTAGTCATCTGTTAGAGTTGTCAGAGAAAACAGAGTTCCTTCTTTTCTTAACAGTGGTATGAAGATAACTAAAATTAAATTTCATTGGCTCTGCTTGGCTTCCAGTTCATCCCTGAACCAATTATATGGTCAGGGGAAGACAACACTCTAATTGGCCAGGCCTGGTCACATGTTCATTATACTATGAATATTGTCATTTCCATCAGAAGCGTGTGGCCTGACAATGTGGGAGAGTAGTACTCTGAGGGAAATTCAGGGTGTTGTAACCAGAAGGAATAAGGAGAACAGATGTGAGATCAGCACAAAAAAATCCATTATAGTCCATCCAAATTACTTGCAAATTCACCTACTCACAAACATTTATTTGCTGTACTAATATCAGTACTCATGGTGCAAGGACACATAAGAGTGGCAAAAAATTTGAGTCACCTGATGTGCACGTTCCTAGTTGATGTGGTGTGAAGGTGATGCTCTAGGTTGTTTCAACATTTATCCTGTAAATAAGTGTCCCGTTGGTGCCATCTCTTTTGCATTTTTGTGCATTCTGTGAATGATTATGCTGTTTATGAGGGCCCCTAAGCACAGTGCTGAAATGCTGTCTAGTGTTCTTACGTGCAAGAAGATTATGGTGTACCCTTATAGAGAAAATATCTGTGTTGGGTGAACTTTACTCAGGTATGAATTATACTATTGTTGGTCATGCGTTTGATGAAAGTGGACCAACAGTACGTATTAAATAAGGAGTCTTGAAACAGAAACACACATAAAACAAACTTACATTTTTATTTAAAAACTTTTAAAGTTTATTTCATTCATGAGTGTTAGAGGCAGAAAGAGAGACAGCACCCCCAACGGGGTATCAATGCCACTCTCCACTCCCAGCTTGAGCCAGCTCAGATCATGGGCACAAGGGTGCCTGGAGTACACAGGGAGGTTTCTGGGCACAAACGTGAAACTGCCTTGCAGAGGATTCCATTTTACAGCCACACCACTGTCTAGTACCCCAAAACAAAGTTATGTTTTGATTGGTTAATGAGAATGCTGACAAGAGATTGGAAGGAAACGAAGCTGGTATTTCTCCTACAGGCAACAGTCTGGTATTTGCTAATTCAGTATTCACAGTAACCTTACAGAACGTAACTAACGTGAATAATGAGAATGAGAATCAATGATATGTTTAAAATAAGTCTTAGTGGGGCTGGCAAGTGGCATGGTGGTTAAGGGCTCTGGACTCCCAAATGGCCAACTGTGGTTCTAGTCCCAGACCCGGTGACTTGCTTTCTCACTCCCCCCGCCCCTTTCTCTCTCTCTCTCTCCTTCTCTGGTCAAATTAAAATAAAATAAATAAAAATAAATAAAATTCAATAAAATAATAATAAAATAATTCTTAAAAAAGTAAATCTTAGCAAAAGCATGGAAGTAATTTTCTAGAATCCTTTTGTATCCTCTTCTCCTCCCCAAAGGCCGTCCTGACCCCCCATCAGGATTGAAGGTTGTGAGCATGACCCCACACTCAGTGGGGCTGGAATGGAAGCCTGGCTTTGATGGGGGTTTGCCGCAGAGGTTCCATATCAGGTGGGTCCCTGTCAAAGGAGAAAGGAGTGGCAACCAGTGCTGCTTTCCTGAAGTGACTGTTCTCCCTGTCATGCAGGTATGAGGCTCTGGGAACTCCAGGGTTCCTGTATGTGGATGTCCTGCCACCTCAGGCCACTACCTTCACGTTGACTGGGCTGCAGCCTTCTACACAGTACAGGGTCTGGCTGCTGGCCAGCAATGCCCTGGGGGACAGTGGACTAGCTGACAAGGGGACTCAGCTCCTTATCACCACTCCAGGTAGGAGGAGAGTCTTGGATAGGTTTTAGATTCCTCAGAGGACTTATGGGACAGTATAGGGAAGTGGATACTATTATTCTTCACCTTTACAGATGAAGAAACTGAGGCCCAGAGAAGTTAAGCAGATTTTCCAAGCTCGTATAGCTAAGGAGAGAGATGATATTGCAGCCCAGGCAGATAAACTACAGAGACCAACCTTTAGCCACTAAAGGGGACTGTCTAAATGTGACTAATTACCGAGGGAAATTAAAAAACAGTTTGAATTGAATAGACATAAAAACTTTGGGGTGCAGCTAAATCATGCTAAGGGGTAAATTTATAACGTTTAAGTGCTTATATTCAATTTTTAAAAAAGAAGGCCTAAAATGGATGTTCTAAATTTCTATCTATCTTAAGAAATTAGAGAAATAAGAACAAATTTGGGGCCAGCAGGTGGCATGGTGGTTAAAGTGCTGGACTCCCATAGTCTCGACCACGGTTTGAGTCCTGGACCTGGTAGCTTGCTTTCTCACATTTCCTTTCTCTCTCTCTGGTCAAATTAAGATAAATAATAACGTTAGGGGCCAGCAGGTGGTGTAGTGTTAGGGCACTGGACTCCCACATAGCCAACCGCAGTTTGGTCCCTGGACCCAGCAGCTTGAAACTCATGCCAAGCGCTTATGTGTGCATACCCAAAATCCCAGGAGGAGAATGGAGGAGAGGAATTGCAGAGTGACCATCGCTCCAGGGGAGTGATTTCTCACTTTTCCTCTCTTTGTGTCTGTCTCTCTCTCCAGTGAGTGCATGTGCCCTATGGCAAGGAAAAAAAAAAAAAAAAAAAAAAAAAACTAAACTAAAAAAAAGCAACATTCCTAAGAAGCCATAAACCAGTTCCCATAAATATCAAAGTGATCTGAAAAGCTTAATAAGAGACTGAAAAATATTTAAGGTTGTACCTCAGATTCTTAGTATTAATTCACAATCTCTCTATCTACCTCCCAGGCCTGGACCAGCCTTCTGGGGAACCTGAATACCAGGCGCCCACAGAGCAGCCTACAAGTGAGTCTTCAATTCCCTGAATCCCACTCTCTTTCTCTGAAAAGGGCACCTCTTGGTGGCTCACTCTATTTCCTCTGCCTCATGGTCATAGCCTCTTAAGACTTAGCTCTGTCTCTGCAAACTCCCACCTATATCCTTAGCTTTTCCTCTTTCCTGGAGTGATACATTTTCTTTCTTCCTAATTTAGTTTATTTATTTTTTAAAACTTTATTTATTTATTCCTTCCACAAGAGACAGAGACAGAGAGCTGGACAATCCCAACAAGGTCTTCATGCTGTGAACTAACAGCTGGTCTCAGCCAGCCTGGATCACAAGCATGTGCACACAACTAGTATACACAAGAAGGCCCCAGGAAGCACACCGAGGACCTTTCCTATGTAGGTCCAGTTGCATTACTGCTATGCCTTCAGGTGGCCCCCTAATTTAGTTTAGTTCTGAAAAAATTAGCTCATCCCATGTCCTGTGAGGAACCTGTATCAGTTAGCTTTCACTGAGTAACAAACCACCTCAAATACAAAGCAACACACATTATTCTCATGATTCTATGAATCTGACTGAACAGTTTTGGTCTGGGCTGGCTTGAATCATCTCTAGAGCCAACTGGCAGTTTGACTACCACTGGTTGGTATAGAATGGCCCCTCCTCGCATGTCTGATAGTCATCTGGCGTTTAGTGAGGACAATGGAGATAGCCAGCTACATGTCTCTCTCTCTCTCTGGGCTTTTTCACATGGAGATGATTACAGGGGTCCCATGAGCAACAAGGAATGGCAAACTCCCATTTACTAGCACTTTTCAAGTTTTTGATTCTGTCATGTTTATTAGTGTCTCATTGGCCAAGGTAAGTCTTCAGGCTCAGCCCAGTCAGTATGAAAGGGGACTGTTCAGAGTACAAATAAGAGGTGAATTATGACCATTTTGCAAATGGTCCCCTTTGGGGACCCCACATGGAGCCCAGGTAGAAAGTTGCAAGAGGGACCAGCAGTTAGTGTAATGGTTATGTCGCTGGACTCCCACGTAGTCAACAGCGGTTTGAGTCCCGGACCCGGTGGCTTAAACTCACGCCGGGCGCATGTGCGTGCGTGCCCAAGATCCCAAGAGGAGAATGGAGGAGAAGGGATTGCGGCGTGGCCATCCCCCCGGGGGGTGATTTCTCGCTCTCTGTCTCTCTGTCTCTGTCTATCTGGCAAGCGCACGTGCCCTATAGCAAAAATCTCTCCAAAAAAAAAAAAAAAAAAAAAAGTTGCAAGAGACAGAAGTTCACTATTGGTCGTACTAAAAAGAATTGCTTGACTCAAAAATTCCAAGTGTGGCTACGTGCTGGTGCTCAAAATTTTACCAGTAATCTGTCCCTCCCTGTCCTTCAACTTTACCTTGTCTATGGTGGCTTTTTTCTCTGGCTCTTCCACCAAAAGAGCAAAGAAGCTTTTCCACACCTCTAGCTTTCATCCCATTTCTTAGCAGCCTACAGAAGCATCCTAAATGTTCTGGCGAAAAGTTACTTTGGGTCAAACACTTGTCTCTGGACTGATCGGGCCACATTTGAACTGTGTGCCCCTATGGAGTTGTACCAGAGCCATACAGGCTGAGAGTGGGAGAGTGTTTCCCTAAAGGACAATGAGTGTCCTGATAGAATATGCAGGAATGGATCCAGAGCAAATGTCTGCTTTAAGGGACTCAATCTTGTCCTCAGGAGTATGTCAGAGGTGTCAGGCTGATATTGGCTAGGATGGAAGTTGGTGGACAGAAGTAATCTGAGATGGAATTTAAAGGGTGAATAGAAGTTACACTGAGAAGAAAGACACATGAGGACAGATAGTTGACTATTCCAAGGCTCAAAAGTGTGGATTCTGGAAACAGCCAGTGGTTAGTTTATGTGGTGGAAGGTCCAATACTAGGATCCATGACCGTGGACAAGGTCGGATATATGGGAAGAAGCTAGGTCACAGGAGGTCCTGAGTGCCCAGCTAAGATGCCAGAGCTCCCTCCTGAGTTCATAATCAGGGCTCAGGCCAGAATAGGACCACTGCTAATGACTTGAGATAAGAAAGGAGCCACCTGGGACCAGCAGTTGCCATAATGGCTATGTTGCTGGACTCCCAAGTTGTTGACCGTGATTTGAGTCCCAGACCTAGTGGCTTAAACTTACACTGGGCGCATGTGCATATGTGCCCAAGATCCCGAGAGGAAAATGGAGGAGAAGGGATTGTGGCGTGGCCATCCCTCCTGGGGAATGATTTCTCGCTTTCTGTCTCTCTGTTTCTCTCTGTCTTTCTGGTGCGTGCATATGCCCTATAGCAAAAAACGTCTCAAAAAAAAAAAAAAAAAAAAAAGAGAGAGAGAAAGGAGCCACCCGCCTACCCTTGGGATGGGGATGGAGACCCTGCCATCTGTTTCTCTGACCTTAGAGGAGGGCTTTGCTTGGTCAGAGACAGGCTTTCTCAGAGAGGCCTGCTCGCTGCCTGGAGCCAGTTTGGTTTCTGAGGGGTATCTTTTGCCCTTAGGCCCCCCGGGGCTACCCTTGCTGCCAGTGCTGTGTGCTGTTGGGGGTCTTCTGCTGCTTTCCAATGCTTCCTGTGTTGGGGGATTCCTCTGGCAGCGGAGACTGAGACGTCTTGCTGAAGGTGAGGAGAGACCTCATACCCTACCCCTCCAGGATGGAGACCCAATGGTGGTAGGGAGCCCTGAGGTGACTCCTTATGGCCAAGTGGCCTCCAATGAGGGAGGGGTCTATGACCTTTTTTTCTGTCTCCCTCAGGCATCTCCGAAAAGACAGAGGCAGGGTAAGTGGGAATATTTTTCTATGAAGAAGGCTTTGAGGGAAGAGGTTTAGGAGTGACCAATGTCAGAGGCTCAGCACTCAACTGCTCTCCACGCTCCATCCTGGAAGGTCGGAGGAGGACCGAGTCAGGAATGACTATGAGGAGAGCCAGTGGACTGGAGACCGTGACACTCGAAGTTCCACAGTGAGTCAGGCTGGTCCTGACAGCCCTGTTGGCCGGAGGCTGACAGTGACTAAGATTCTGCAGTTAGCTCCAGGTTGATCACTGCCCTTTCCAGAAAATGGAGTCAGAGATGGAAAGGACCTTATCTTGTGTGTTGTATGTGTGTGTGTTTGTGTGTGTGTGTGTGCGCAGGTTAGCATGACAGACATGGAGCCGTATTACCACTCCATGAGGGACTTCAGCCCCCAGTTGCCCCCGACGCTGGAAGAGGTAACTTATTCCCAAGGTGAGTCATGATGACGTCATTACTCCCCCACTCAGGGCTACCCCTGACATCTGGACAGGGTGCCCTGACCACCCCTTTCTTCTACTCCAGCTTCAGGTTTCACAGGTCTTGCTGATGAAGATATGGCCTTTCCCAGGCACCTGTATGATGAGGTGGAAAGAACATATGCCCCCTCTGGGACTTGGGGACCCCTCTACGATGAAGTACAGATGGTGAGCAGATTTGTATCAGCAGGAGTCTTCCCTGGCTAGGGCTGGAACTCCATCTACTACTGTTCGTATTAGGGTGAGCTAGCTGTTGTGACAAAGAGGCCTGGCTGGAACCAGTGGCCTAGGGAAGACAGTCTATCCCCGTCTCACACAGCAATCAGAGGCGGGTGCCTTGCTGTATGTGATTATTCCAGAGCCCAGGTTGTTTCCATCATGCTCCTCTGCCATCTCCGAGCACGTGGCCCAAGTCTGCGTGGACAGGTCAGCTCACTGAGGGTCTTGGCAGATAGGGAAGGGAAAATGACAGTGTGGTGGAGGCACAGCCCTGCCCTACACCCAGGCCCAGAAATGGCACACATCCTTTCTGTCCTCGTTTCACTGATGAGAACATGGCACACGGCCACACCTACTGCCAAGGAGGCTGTGAATGTAGGCTAGCCTGGCAGCGACATGGCTTACTACAATTCTGTTACTGTGGAAGAGTGGTTAAGCAGGGAGGAAAACATTTGTTTGGCCTACTCCATTGAAAAGTCAGTGGAGGGCCCGTCTGTGGCCTGGTGGTTCAGGAAGCCAGATGCCACATGGCAGACTGTGCAGTTCAAGGTCCAGACCTGGTAGCTTGAAGGACATGCTGGGCACACGTGCATGCATGCCCCAAACCCCAAAGTGAGAAATGGGCTTGCTGCACAACCACATCCCATGGTGTGTGTGTTGGGGGATGCTTTCTCCTTCTCCTTTCTTTCTCTCTCTCTGGTGAGTATATGCATCCTCTGACTTTCAAAGAACAACAAAAAATCAATTTAGATAAAATTATTCCAGGCCCAGATGGACCCAGAATTTTCTCCCTAAAGATATCTCTTGCAGGGACCAGCAGTTAGCGTAATGGCTATGTCGCTGAACTCTCATGTAGTCGACTGCGGCTCGAGTCCCGGACCTGGTGGCTTAAACTCTTGCCAGGCATGTGTGCATGCGTGCCCAAGATCCCAAGAGGAGAATGGAGGAGAAGGGATTGCAGTGTAACCATCCCCCCTGGGGGTGTGATTTCTTGCTTTCTGTCTCTCTGTCTCTCTCTGTCTGGCGAGCGCACGCGCCCTATAGCAAAACAAAACAAAACAAAAACAAACAAACAAACAAAAAACTCTCCAAAAAAGATATCTCTTGCAAATACAGGGTTGTATCTTTTCTTTTTAAGTGCATTTATTTTATTTATAATAGTCAGCACATATGCATGAGAGAAAGAGGGAGGGAGAAGCACCCTCAACAGCATCTTGTTACCCTGTAATCCCCTTTCCCAGCCCTCCAGATCTTCAGGGTCTTGGGCGTGTGCATGTGTGTACCCCGTGTGTTCTCAAGCCAGCCTGGAGATCTGAACCTGCAAGCAGCCATGTGACTTCCAGCACCACAGTTTAGTTTGCTACTGCCTATATCACCAGCTGGGCCATAAATTCTTTTTTTCTTGTTTTAAATTTTTCTGTAGGGCATATGTGCTTACTAGAGAAAAAGAGAGAGAAGTTGAGAAAGCACCTCCTAGGGGAATGGCCACAGGCAATCCCTTCTCTTCCATTTCTCCTCTCAGAATTTTAGGCACGCATGCACGTGTGCCTGACATGTTTCTTTTTTCCTTTTTTTAAAAAGAATTATTTTGTTTTATTTTTTATTTATTCATTCATTTATGCTTTAATTTTACCAGAGGGAGGGTGGGAGGGAGAGAGAGAGAGAGAGAAAGTGAGAAAAGCAAGCCACCAGGTCCAGGACTTGAACTGTGGTCAGCCATGTGGGAGTGTCCAGCACCTTAACCACCACTCCACCTGCTGGCCCCCACCTGGCATGTTTCTTAAGCCTCTAGGTTTGGGACTCAAACTGTGAAGTCAGTCATGTGTGATCCAGCTGCCTTAACCACCACTTCACTGACTGTGACCCCTCCTTTTAAAAAATTCATATACAGTGTATGGGACCAGCAGATGGCATAATGGCTATGTCACTGGACTCCCATGTAGCAGACCGCGGTTTGAGTCCTGAACTGGTGGCTTGAACTCATGCCAGGCGTGAGTGCGTGCACATCTAAGATCCCAAGAGGAGAATGCAGGAGGAGGGATTGCAGTGTGGCCATCCTTCTTGGGAGGTGATTTCTTGCTTTCTGTCTCTCTGTCTCTCTCTGTCTTTCTGATGAGCATACGTGCCCTATAGCAAAAAAACTGCTCCAAGAAAAAATTCATATACAGTGTATAAATGCATATATGTGTGTGCACGCGACGGCACCCTTCATAGGGCTCAGTCATGCCACAGTCCCCTTCCTCCAATCCTCCAGACTAACGAGGTCCTGGGTGTGTGTACACATGGCATATTTTCAGGCCAACCGGGTTGGTGACTCAAACTGCAGTGGGTTTGTGGCTTCCAGCTCCAGAGTCCTGCATACTATTGGCTATGTCACAGAGGCTGGGCCTGTATCTTATCAGATTAGAAATTTTCTAAGAAGAAAAATGCTTCTTTTCAGTAATTCCAAATGCCCAAGGCTGACACTTATTGGTCTAGCTTAGGTCACATACTTATTGCTGAACCAATCGCTGAGCCCCAGGATGGAATATGCTAATTGCACAGGCCTGGATCAATGCCCACCCGTAGGATCAGGGAGTAGGGCCGGCCAGAAACCCTGAGACTTGCAGAGGAACAGGGAGCCCAGAGGGAGTGAAGACAGTGCCTGGGCAGGCAAAAACGACAGGCAGACATCGGACCACTCATCAACCCTTACCCACTGCCAGGCAGGAAGGGAGGTGGGACGGAGCCCCCAACTTTCTGTGCGGCTCTGGCTAATGCTCTGGCATCTCTGGGCCAAGGGTTTCCCTCCGTATCACCATCTCATATGGGGCACTGTTCTCAGACTGCAGCGTCTCGCCACTGTGCGAAAGTATACGAAACACTGTCCATGGTGCTGGACCAAGTGTGTCGTCTACAGCACAGATGGAATCCACAGACTTTCTGTATTAAGGGCCAGAGAGTAAACATGTTGGGCTTTGTGGGGCATACGGTGTTCGTCAAGGCTGCTCAACTCTGCCATTGTAGGGTAAAAGCAGCCACAGACAATGCATAAATGAGTGTGGCAATGTTCCGATAAAACTTCATTTTTAGACACTGAAATTTGAATTTCATACCAGTTTTGTATGTCACCAATATTCTTCTTTTGATTTATTTTTCCCCAGCAATTTAAAAATATAGAGCCAGTCTTAGCTCTTGGGAAGTACAAAAACAGGTGGCAGCCATATTTGGCTTCTGGGCCAATCTGCTCTGAAGTTTGCCAAGTGAGAACAACCATTTTCTCCTAGCGGTAGGACAAAGCACACCCCCAGTAAGAATCGCCCTTCATGGTCTCCCCCACCCCCTTCTCTTTTGATGAGGAAATGTTTCAGAAACCCAAAGGACTACCAAAATCACAACTCACATTCCCAAATCATCATGTTTGACATCGCTTAAAGATGTTATATTTCTGGGACCAGCAGTTAGCGTAATGGCTATGTCACTGGACTCCCATGTCATCGACCACGGTTCAAGTCCCGGCCCTGGTGGCTTAAACTCACACCAGGTGCATGTGCTTGCGTGTGTACCCAAGATCCCGAGAGAAGAATGGAGGATGAAGGGATTGCGGCGTGGCCGTCCCCCCGGGTGGTGATTTCTCGCTTCCTGTCTGTCTGTCTTTCTGGCAAGCGCATGTGCCCTATAGCAAAAGCCTCTCAAAAAAAAAAAAAAAAAAAAAAAGATGTTATATTTCTAACATTTAAATAATTTTTCTGACATCAAATCATGGGCTATCTTGGACTTGCTTCAAAATAATCCAGCTTGTCGGGGCAAGGTATGAGAAGATAGAGATATAAATAAATTAAGATTGACTAAGGGTTGCTATTATTGGAGTTAGGTGATGGGGACATGGGATTCATGACGGGAATTCACCATCACTCTCTTCTTGTATATGTTGAATATTTTCCATAATTCAAAGTTAATTTTTCCCTGAGAAGTTGAGCAGGGGTGTGTTTTCCCTAGAGCTGCAATGACGACCCACAAGCCATCACTCCATGGTTCTAATTCCATTGTTTGCCTGTCAGAGTCCCTATGACCTCTACTGGCCTGAGAACAAGTATGAGGATTCCAGAGGAATCTATGATCAGGTGGCAGGAGACGTGGACACTGTGGAATCTGATTCTCTGCCCTTTGAGCTGAGGGGGCATCTGGTGTGAGAACTTTCTCAACGCCCTTTTCCTGCACCTACGGGACATACTCCTCCAATTACTGTTCTCATTGTCGCCTGGGTGGAACTCACTTAAGGAGCTCTGTAATACACAAAGGGACTGGACTTTCAGGAGAGACTATGGAAGGATGTGTGTAAGTGACAGAAGGTGATTCAACAGGGTGCCGAAGTAGAAACAGACTCCTTCTGGGGTTGTCTTTAGAAACGAAACTTCTCCAGGACCAGCAGTTAGCGTAATGGCTATGTGGCTGAACTCCCATGTAGTCGACTGCAGTTCAAGTCCTGGACCCGGTGACTTAAACTCACGCCAGGCTCGTGTGTGTGCGTGCCCAGGATCCCAATAGGAGAATGGAATAGAAGGGATTGTGGCGTGGCCATCCCCCCCGGTGATTTCTCACTTTCTGTCTCTCTGTCTCTCTGGCGAGCGCATGCGCCCTGTAACAAAAACCTCTATAAAAAAGAAAAGAAAAGAAAAAAAGAAACAAAACTTCTCCAAAGGGGCAGATTGAATTGTAAATGACATCTCAAAAATGCAAAGCTATACTGAGTGTCTTTTATGAAGTAAAAGGTTCCGAAGGAGGAAAGGACATAGTAAAAATTCAGTTCATTTTTAGTTTAATTATGCCTGAAATAGCTAATAAGGGGGGATTGATGAACCATTGTTATATCCTACATTTTTTCTTTTCTTCTTTTTTACTACTGTTTTCCACAGTTACGTAGAACATGATGTATAAACCATGACCCACCTATGAACATAAATAGAGGATATAGGAAATCAAATAGACTTTTGAAAGAAGCTAGACACAAAAGAATATATATTGTGTAATTTCATTTGTACAAATTCTAGGACAGGTGAAACTAATCTATGATGATAGATGGCATCAGTGGTTGCCCCGGGCTTGAGGGGAAGATTGACTGTGAAAAGGTCTGAGGATGCTTTTTGGGGTGATGGAACTATTCTATATCATGATTGTAGTGTTGGCTACACAAGTGCATAGATCTGTCAGAACTCGTGGAACTGTATCCTTAAGATGAATGCCTTTTATTGTACATAAGTTATATCTCAATAAAGATGATTTAAAAAACAGACTCCGTCATAAAGCAGCCAGGTAAGAGAATTCTTCTTCTTCATATTGAATAGCAAGAAAGATAACTGAGAAATCTGCCTGTTTCCATGGAGAACAGAGTAAAGTGTGATCTTTCTTTAGATCTCCACTTCTATGTGATTGATCATATTATCAAAACTGTTTAGTTGAAGTATCTGTCAATATATCATTTTTTATCAGAGCAGACTAAGATAAGCTATTACAGCACAGCACTTGAATACATAAATACCCAAGGATCCAAATAATTTCATCTTTTTAAGAGAGATTTTTGCTATAGGGCACATGTGCTTGCCAAAGAGACAGAGAGACAGAAAGTGAGAAATCACCCCCCAGGGAGGATGGCCATGCCACAATCACTTCTCCTCCATTCTCCTCTTGGGATGTTGGGCATGCATGCATATGCTCCTAGCATGAGTTTAAAGCTGCCAGGTCTGGGACTTGAACCACAATTGACTACGTGGGAGTTCAGCAATGTAACCATTGCAGCCTCTGCTGGTCCCAAAATAATTTCTTTTTAATTAAATACTTTTTTTTCATTCCTAAAAGAATTTTCTTTCTTCTTTTTCTTTTCTTTTCTTTTTTTCTTTGAGAGATGTTTTACTATACGGTGTGTGTGCTTACCTGAGAGAGAGAGAGAGAGATGGAGAGCCAGCAAGTGAGAAATCACCCCACCTCCCAGAGGGGATGGGCATGCTGCAATCCCTTCTCCATTCTCCTCTTGGGACTATGGACACATACAAATGCACCAACATGAGTTTCGAGTTGCCGGGTCCAGGACTTGAACTGTGGTTGACCACATGGGAATCCAGCACCATAACCACTACTGTATCTGCTGAACCCTTTCTTTTTTTTTAATTGTCAGAGGGTGTGTACACTCATCAGAGAGAGAGAGAGAGAGAGAGAGAGAGAGAGAGATGAAGAGACAGAGAGTGAGAGAAAGCACCACCCAATGGGACATGGTCACCCATAATTCCTTCACCTCCATTTTTCTGTCCTGCTGGAATTTGGGGCACATATGCACACATGCCTGGCATGCTTTTAAAGCCACCAGGATTGGGATATGACTGGGTTTGGCTGTATGGGATCTGGCTTCTTTTTTTTTTTTTTTTGGAGAGTTTTTTTTGCTATAGGATGCATGCGCTCGCCAGACAGACAGAGAGAGACAGAGAGACAGAAAGCGAGAAATCACCCCCCAGGGGGCATGTCCACACCTCAATCCCTTCTCCTCCATTTTCCTCTTGGGATCTTGTGTACGCACACACATGCACCCGGCGTGAGTTTTAAGCCACCGGGTCTGGGACGCGAACCGCGGTCAACTACATGGGAGTCCAGCGACATAGCCATTACACTAACTGCTGGTCCCGGGATCTGGCTTCTTTAGCCACTATGCCACGAGCTGGCCCCTAAGGAATTATTTATTTTTTTACTTACTTACTCATTTTAATTTGACCAGGGAGAGACAAGAGAGAGAGACAGAGAGAAAGTGAGAGAGCAAGCCGCCAGGTCCAATCCTCGAACTGTGGTCAGCCACGTGGGAGTCCAGTGCCCTTAACCACCATGCCACCTGCCGGTCCCTAAAAGTAGACTTTTATAATTATATATTTTATTTTTTTTATTTAACTTTATTTATTCAAATTTAACCAGAGAGGGACAGAGTGACAGAAAGAGGGAAAGTGAGAGAGCAAGCCACCAGGTCTGGGACTTGAACTGTGGTCAGCCATGTGGGAGTCCAGAGCTCCCAACCACTGCGCCACCCACTGGCCCCTCTTATATATTTTATTTTTTTAAAGAAGACACCTACAGTATTCCATTCCCACCTTGGCTTATTAAGCAGAAAAAAATAGAATTTTTTTGTGGTTGACAATTCCAGGGGTAGTGGGCTTCAGGCACTGTTGGATCCAGTACTGAAGTAAAGCCATGAGGAGTCTACCTCTCTGGGTCTCTTTGGCTCTGCTTTTTCCTATGTTGGCTTCATTCTCATATAGACTGCTTGGGAGACAAAGCTGATCACCTACAGTTCTAGGCAGGTATCCTCAAGCTTGGCAATCAAAATTGCTCTTTTGCTGATAGTTCTGGAAAGTTCTGGACTGTCTTTCATCAGCCTGCCTGGGTGTTATGACCACCTTTGAACCAATCATTGTGGCCAGGAAATGTAGCACATTACTCTGCTGATACTGGGGTCCCAGCCCTATAAACCACTGGGGTGAGGCTCTCCAAAGTAATCTGGAGCTATGGTCAGGTCTTTTTAAGCACTTCCTACCTTTTCCTCTTTGCACCCCCTCTGAATTGGTGTAACAGATGTCTATTGCTTCTGCCTGGCTAGTATCTAATCCCCCTAATCTACATAGACATTGATGAACATGAAAAATTCCTGATTACACCAAGCCCCTAGATCCAGCTGAACCTGAAGTCAGAGCTACTCTGAGACTTTGAGATTCCCTCCCACTTAGGCCAATCTGAATGGCGTCTTTGGTTAGATGCAACCATGAATTCCCCTCCCTCTTAAACCAGTTTGAATAGGGGCTTTAGTTAAGTAATACAGAAATGAATAATTCACAAGGAACAAAAACTCATTGAGACTACTAGAGCTAAGAAAGCATTTATTTTATTAGTTGCTAAGGGAAAAACAGTCATCTCACAGAGGAGAAAGCCTTATAGATGTCACCTTCACCAAATAATCGAAGTTAAGGTTACCCACCATGGGACAAATTGACACTATGGACTGCCTGATATAAAATACTGAGAAGTATTCAATAGCTTGCCATTCATATTTCTGACTAAAGTACATAACCTGAATCTGATCACAAGGAAGACATATTCAGACTGAGGGATGTTCCACAAAATAATTAGCCCATAATATTTATGTGTTTTTGAAGAATGATTTTATTTAACTTTATTTATTTATTTTAATTTAACCAGAGAGGGACAGAACAAGGGGGTGGGGGATGAGAAAGCACACTCCCAGGTCTGGGACTCGAACCATGGTCAGCCATGTGGGAGTCCAGTGCCCTTAACTACCATGCCACCTGCCAACCCCAATATTCATATATATTGCTTATCCAGAGATTGACTGCTTCAATTCTATAGTACCCTGAAGCCCAGCACCACATAGCCATCTGACTCTGCAATTTCACACAAGCCAAATATGGTTGGTTAAGTTGGGTTATGAAAACAAAATCATGTAGTAAATTTGTACAGCCCCTTTGAAAAACCATCTTCTAAAATGGAACATTCAGGGGGCTAACAGGTGGCATGGTGGTTAAGGCTCTGGATTCCCACATGGCCAACCACAGCTCAAGTGCTAGATTCAGTGATTTGAGAATCACACCTGTTACATGTGTATCTGTCTCTCCAGCAAGTGCATGCACTCTATAGCAAAACTCCCTCTCTAAAAAGAGAAAGAAAGAAAAGCAAATCTTGGGGGCCAGCAGGTGGAGTGGTGGATAAAGCTCCGGATTCTCACATGGCCAACTTCAGTTTGAGTCCCAGACTTAGCAGCTTTAAAACCATGCCATGTGCGCATGCGTCCTTGCCCAAAATACCAAAAGGAGAAAGAAGGAGAAGGGATTGCAGCATGGCTATTCCTCAGTTTCCCTCTCTGCCTCTCTCTGGCGAGTGCACATGCCCTATGGCAAAGACTTAAACAAACAAACAAAAGAATTCGGACATTCGTATTTTCTGTGATCCACCAATTCTCCGATATTTATGTGTAAGAGAAATCTGCACAAAATCAGAGCAGTTCCACTTGCAATAGTAAAAACTGTGACACACCCCAAATGCTCACTAGTAAGAGAGTGGATATATACATAGCATGACAGTCATACCATGAAATATTAAGTGGCAATCAAAATGAATAAATCTTAGCAATGAAATATTGAGAAAACAAGTCCCCCAAAGTTATATACAACATGGTATAGTTCTCATCTAGTTAAAAACAACTAAAATAAAAAGCACTCCTAAGAATATATCAACAGAGGGGCTGGCAGGTGGCATAATGGTTAAGGACACTGGATTCCCACATGGCCAACTCTGGTTCAAGTCCTGGACCTGGTGGCTTGCTTTCTCACTTTCTTCCCTCTCTCTCTCACTGGTCTCTCTCTGTCCTCTCTCATCAAACTAAAATAAATAAAAATAAGTAAATAAATAAAGTTAAATAAAATAATTCTTTAAAAATTTCTAAAAAGAAGAAGAAGAAGAAGAAGATACCAACAGAAAAGTAAGTCAAAGGTGAACACATGATTCAGGATGACGCCTGTCACGCTCTCCATACAATGGATTAATGGCCATGTTTGTGTTAACTTCAGATTCCAGCAGGGGGTGGTACTGCCCCTTTTGAGAAGATTCGACCTAGCCAGAGATTCGGAATGAGCGTGTGTATATTGGATTTTGGAGTCAGGGGGAGGTCTGTATTGGAGATTAAAACTGGCTAGTGGGGGACAGGGGTGGAGGGGTGTCCTCTATAAGTGGTCACTGGATCCCTGTATTAAAGGATAAGTATCTGTCAGGGCTTAGGAGAATCCAGGAGCATAGGGTGGGAAGGAATTTTTCTAAAACTGTTGTCAGAGAATCATGCTTGAGGCAGGGGGATCGGCAAAGGTGAATCACTGAGGTCATTTCATACGGTTTGTACTTTATCTTGGGGTTCCCAACAATAACAGACAGCATTGATGAGCATGTTTTGACATGCCAGTCCATATTCTAAGTTCTTTTTTTTTTTTTAAGTTTCTTTATTTCTTTCATGAGTGGATGAGAAAGGGGAAAAAAGGGACAAAGAGAGAGAGCAAACACCTCCCCAGAGTCTTACACTGTGACCCACCCCAGCCTGCTGCCAGCCCTGGTTCATAGTACACACGTGCTAGGTGTACTTCTGAAGTCTCTGGACTTGAACCAGAGGACCTCTTGGGACCCTCCCAAGAGATATTGCCTCACAGAGCATCGAGTTTCACTGCTGCACCACTGTCTGGCTCCATAAACACATTTCTTTCTAACGTATCATCTCCTGGAACCATCTGAATCAGTTCAGTTGATATTGTCATCCACCATCCATTCACCATTTTGCTGATAACAATGCAGAGTTTCTCTTGGAAAGCAGTGGTGTCCAAGCGCCCTTGCCAGCTAGGTTCTGTGCATTGGATGGACACTATCTACTTGAGGCTCCAGGAATAGGCATATGTATCACTTGGATCTGGCCAGGGTATCTTCATCATTAATTAACCCCAGTGATTGATAGAGGGGCCATTAGGTGACCTCATCAGAACCAATAAGAGGAGGATCCTGACCTCACAGATTTTCTCCCATGTAGGGTTCTTCCTCTATGCTAGTATTGAGACAGGTGAGAAACAAGGGCCCTCCCAGGATCCAAAGTAAAATATCTGGCCGGCCCTGTGGCCTAGTGATTAAGGGAGCCATATCCCACATGGCCAACTGTGGTTTGAATCTTCGCCTTAGCCTTTGAAAAACACATCGGGCACATGTGAGTGTATGCCCCAAAACCCAGAAGGATGGAGAAATGGAGAAGGGATCACAGAGTGGCCATGATCCAGTGAGGGGTGCGTTCTCCATCTCCCTCTCTCTGTTGCTCTCTGGACAGCACATCCACCCTCTGGCAATTAGGGGATGGAAACAGTAAAGTATCTTTTCAGCTTTCTGGCTGCAGGATGTACCCAAATTGCAACTATGAACCTGACTACAAGAACAAAGAAGAACCAGTCAGAACCTGTAGCAGTCACCACTGAGGACCGAAATTGACCTAAAGATGAACTACGCCTCATGTCCATACTAAAAATCCCAGCCCTGGGAAGAGATTTAGGAGGCTAATGACACATGCAATGTGTGAAGACTCATGAACAGCCACTGTGCATGTGCTGAGAAAGCCTCTCCTGACCACGCTATGACCCTACAACTTCTTGCCCCCTACCATAATAAAACCCCCAACTCCCAGCCTTCAAAGACATGGTTGGCACTCCCTCCTGCTGGCTCCCCTGTGTTTGAGCATAAAGCCCCAATTAAAGCCATGCCTGGGTTTCTCCACCTGTGGCCCTGAGTTAATTTCTCTTCTCTCAGGGCCAAGATCCTACATCTGGTGACAGTATTAAAGTCTCTTTTCCTTTCCTCACAAAATGGGTGACCATCACAGAACAACCATGAACAACTTGATTCAAGAACCTTAGGGAACCAGCAGTTAGCGTAATGGCTCTGTCGCTGGACTCCCACGTAGTTGACCGCGGTTCACGTGCTGGACCCGGTGGCTTATAAAACTCAAGCCAGGCGCATGTGCGTGCGTGCCCAAGATCTCGAGAGGAGAATGGAGGAGAAGGGATTGCGGCGTGACCATCCCCCATGGGGGGTGATTTCTCGCTTTCTGTCTCTATGTCTCTCTCTGTCTGTCTGGCGAGCACACGCGCCCTATAGCGAAAATCTCTCTCAAAAAAAAAAAAAAAAAAAAAAAAGAACCTTGCATAACCGCCATTGCGCAGACCCATTGTACCTTGCCTGATCTTTCAAAAAGCTTCCCCAGTTGTTTTTTCCCCAACCCACACCCTCATTTTCAACTTCATTCCTGTGCTTTGGGGAAGTCAGATGAGCCATAATTGTTTCTACCTCCTTGCCTTTAATTTGTCCGTGACTTGACTTAAGGTGTCCACCGTCTTCGTATCAAGAGAACTGATACAAAGGAGGATGCATAGATGATAATAGATCCCATTATCATCAATGTTCTGCAATTTCTGAACGACGTGTTTAGGCAGGAATTTCTTTTTATTTAGCGCGTTCGGAATATGTTTGCTTCTTGGACTTTGGACCTGTTCTTTTCATCAGTTCTGGAAAATTCTCATCTGTTATTTCTTCAAAGATCACCTCTCTTCCATTCTCTTTAATTTCTACTTTTGAGACTTTCATTAGATACCTGATCTATCTTCACCTCCTTTTCATATATCATTGTCTCTCTGCGCTGTTAATTTGATCCATTGAGGCCCAGAGCACTGACAAAGCTTCCAGCTCAATCGGTCTGTCTTCAGCTACATCTAATGCCCTGAGTTTTTATTTTCATTTTGGGAATTACATTTATTGTATTTTCATCTTTAGATGTTTCATCTATCATCTGAGTTTTCAATTCACTTTTTCATTCCTGACACTGTCTTGTTGCTTACTTATATTTGTGATTGTGTATTATATTTCTTCAAACACTTCATAAAGGGCTAGTTTATAGTCTGATTTGACAGTCCCAGTAGCTGAACTTTTGCAGGTCTGAATCTTTTGTTCGCTGTGGCAGATTGTATTTCTCAAAGACAGCCTGAGTTGGTTTTCTTTTCTTCTTCTTTCTTTTTCTTTCTTTCTTGCTTCCTCCCTTCCTTCCTTCCTTTCTTTCTCTCCCTTTCTTTTTCTTTTTTTTGGAGAGGTTTTCGCTATAGGGCACGTGCACTCGCCACAAAGACAGAGAGAGACAGAGAGATAGAAAGTGAGAAATCACCCCCCAGAGGGGATGGCCACGCCACAATCCCTTCTCCTCCATTCTCCTCTTGGGATCTTGGGCACACATACACACGCGCCCAGCGTGAGTTTAAGCCGCCAGGTCTGGAACTTGAACCGCGGTTGACTACATGGGAGTCCAGCGACATAGCCATTACGCTAACTGCTGGTCCCTCTTTTTTTTTTTTTTTTTTTTTTTTTTTTAAGATTCTTGCCATAGGGCATGTACACTTGCCAGAGAGGAGGAAACAAAGAAAGAGAGGGAAAGTGAGAAACCACCCCCAGCAGGAGGGATGGCCACATTGCAATTCCTTCTCCCCCATCCTCCTCCTGGGATATTGGACAAGCATGCATGCTCACCTGGCGTGATTTCAAACCACTAGGTCTGGGACTCAAACTGCAGTTGGCCATGTGGGAGTCTAGTGCCTTAACCTCCACTCCACCTGCTGTACCCCAAGATTTGCTTTTCTTTCTTGCTTGCTTTTTTTTTTTTTTAGAGAGAGAGTTTTGCTATGGGGTGCATGACTTGCTGGAGAGACAGAGACAGAGAGAGAGAAAGTGAGAAATCACCCCCAAGGTGGATGGCCATGCCACAATACTTTCTCCTCTATTCTCCTCTTGGGATTTTGGGCGCACACACACACACCTGGTGTGTCTAGGACTCGAACTGCGGTCAGTCATGCAGGAGTCCAGTGCCTTAGCCACTACACTACCTACTGGCCTCAAGATTTGCTTTTCTTACACTGTGACTTGATGCCATCCATTGAGACACAGGATGAATTTCCTCCTGTCTTTGAATCTGAGCAGGTTTCTGACAATGGTAGAAGTGACACTGTATGACTTCCTAACCTAGGCCAGACACACGGCCAATTGTGGTTCAAATCCCTGCCCTGGCAGCTTGTGTGTGCATGTCCTAAATCCTGGAGGGAGAAGGATTACATCACAACATCACAACCACGCCTCATTGGGAGGTTCTCTCTCTAGCAATAAAATAAGTTTTTGAGGCAGAGCTATATGTGCCGAGATGACAATGATCCTTCAAAATACATTGTTAAATTAAAAAAAGCAGTGTGCAAAGGCACAACTAGTATTTTCTTGCTTATGTAATGAATAATGGAAATATAGGTGCCCTCTTATGTATAAACTATCTCTTCGAGAATACTCCACTGTTGGGACCAGCAGTTGGTGTAATGGCTATATCTCTGGACTCCCACGTAGTCGACTGTGGTTTGAGTCCTGGACCTGGTGGCTTACACTCACGCCGGGTGTGTGTGCGCGTGTGCCCAAGATCCTGAGAGGAGAATGGAGGAGAAGGGATTAAGGTGTGGCCATCCCCTCTGGGAGGTGATTTTTCGCTTTCTGTCTCTCTGTCTTTCTGGCAAGCGCACGTGCCCTATAGCAAAAACCTCTCAAAAAAAAAAAAAAAAAGAAAGAAAGAAAAAAAAAAAGACCTCACTGTTTTAGACAGAGAAAGTTGGTAGAAATTCAGAAATGAAAACTAGTTTTCCACTCTGTCCCCTTCATGTTATTTAATATTATTATTATTGCCAGAGAGTGCTTGTGGTCACCAGAGACAGAGAGAGACAGAGGGAGAAAACACCCTCGATGAAGAATAGGCATGCCACAACCCTTTCTCTTCCATTTCTCCATCCTGTCGGAATTTTAGGCATGCACACACACATGCCTGGAATGTTTTTCAAGTCACTGGGGCCAGGATTTGAACCACTGTTTGCCAGGGAGATCCAGCTTACTTAACCATTAGGCTGTGGGGCTAAATTATTTAATTTAATTTATTGTATGAATGCTGTATATTATACACACACACACACACACACACACATATATATATACACACACACACACACACATATATGTGTGTGTGTGTGTGTGTGTGTGTGTGTGTATACTTGCTGGATTTCTAAGGTGGCTCTTGCCACTCAGCTCTATGAGGGGTATTCTGAAGGAAAGATAGAAAGAAGAGGTAGTTAAAGTCTTGAGGGTTATGGGGCCAACAAGTTACATGGAGGTAAAGGTGCTGGATCCCACTTGGCCGACTGCATGGTCCAAGTCCCGGACCCAGCAGCTTGAAATATCACACCTGGTGCACGTGCATGAGTGCCCAAATCTCGAGAGGACACTGGAGGAGAAGGAACTGTGGTGTGGCCTGCCCCCTTGCAGGGTGATTTTTCTCTCTCTTTCTCTATCTCTCTCTGGTGAGTGCACACATTCTATAGCAAAAATCAAATAAGATCCCAAGGGCTGGGGTCAGGAAGGCAAGGGCATTCCATCTGCACTTGACTATGTGACCAATTGGCTGTGGGGCTTCAGACAGCTGTCTCCATATCTCTGAGCCTTTGCTTCTAACAACCGTGAACTGAGTTAAAGGGTTAACTTTGTTCAGCTCCTGAGAGGTAACCTGCAGGACCTTGGAATGTCCTGTTTGATAAGTGTCTTTGTTCACTCAGAGGGTTTGGGGTATGAGGTATCAGCTTGACCTCTGGAGGGTCTCAAAACGAAGATCCATCGTGTAGCGGTCAGCCATGGCTATATGACTGACTCCAATAAAAACTTTGGGTTTCAAGGCTCAGGTGAGCTTCCCTGGTTACACTACTCTGTTCACGTTGTTACACATGATGGCTGGGAGAACTGAGCACAATTCTCTTCATCCTGCAGGAGAGGGCAACTAGAAGCTTTTTCCTGGTGTCTGCTGAACCCCATGCACCTATTCCCTTAGATGATTTTGTTTTATTAATTTATTAATTTATTATTTTTTTTTAGTGTTTGCTATAAGGTGTATTTGCCAGAGAAAGACTGAGAGAAAGAGGGAAAGTAAGAAATCAGGGGAATGGTCACACTGCAACCCTTTCCCCTCCAGTATCCTTTCAGGATTTTGGGTATGCATCACATGCACCTGGTTTTCAATCTTTTGGGTCAGGGACTTGAACTAACCAGCCAGCTCTGTGCAATTCAGAGCTTTAACCTCCATGCCACCTGTTGGCCTGCCTTAGATGATTTTAATCTGTATCCTTTCACTGTAACAAATCATAAATGTGAGCATAATGGCTCCTCTAAGCTGTATGAGTCCTTCTAGAGAATGATTGAATGTGAGGTGGTCTTGGAGACTCCCAAACATGGGACTGATTAATGTAATATATTGCATCGTGAAGACAGGCATCATGAAATCGTGCACACAGCACTTAATAATAATACCCAGTTTAGAAAAAAAATTTTTGAGAAAGACAGAGAGAGACAGACAGAAAGCGAGAAATCACCCCTCAGGGGGGACGACCACACCGCAATTCCTTCATTTCTCTCAGGATTTTGACCATGCATGCACACACGCCTGGCATGAGTTTTGTTTTTTGTTGTTGTATGTTTGTTTGTTTTTCATTTTTTCATTTAAAATTATTTATTTAACTCTTTCTTTCTTTCTCTCTTTTTCTTTCTTTCTCTTTCTTTCTTTTTCTTTCCTTATTTTAATTTGACCAGAGAGGGATAGAGTGAGAGAGGGAGAAGGAGAGAAAGTGGGAAAGCAAGCCACTTGGTCTAAGATTCGAACCTCGGTAGGCTATATGGGAGTCCAGCGCCCTTAACCACCATGCCACCTGCCGGTCCCAACACCTGGCATGAGCTTAAGCCACCGGGACATGGATCCTGAACTTCAGCTGTGAAATATTGCTTTTAGGGACTTAAAATGAAGATTTTCTGCTGAGACTTCTCCCTTCACACTCATTTCTACTCCTACACACTAAGTGTCTAGACAGATCCAAGTGAACAAGATCTAAACATCTGAATATGATTAGGGTCAGAATTTTCCTCTATTCCCACTGATTCTGATGCACAAAGAGTGAAAACGGAACGGAAGAGAGATTGCAGATCACCTCCTCCTGCACGCCTCTGAACGCTCAGATTGAACTTCAAGAATTAGGGAGAAACGCACCATCCATCAGATGACTAAAAATCACCACAGAGTCACAAGAAATATGGAAAAACAAGAATACTTCTCCTCCAAGGAAAAATAATAACTCCTCTTCATCCTCACACAGTACGATGAAATTAATGGAGATGTCAGATAAAGAATTTAGAATTTTCATGGTACAAAGCTCACAGAGATGGAAGAGAAGAGACAAAGAACTGCCGAAGAGGCAGAGGAAAGAAGCTGATGAGCTCCAAGAGATCATCAGCTTTTTTATAGTGTGAAGGAAATTAACACCATAAAAAAGAAGAATCAAATGGACCTGTTAGAGATGAAGACTATAATACAGGAAGTCAAAACCTCCCTTGAAAGTATTAAAAGCAGACTAGATCATACCAAAAATCGAATCTCAGGTGTAGAAGATAGAATCACTGGCCTAGAAAAATCCACCACGAAGACTGAGAAAATTGCCCCCCAAAATGAGAATAATAGATAAGAAATACTAGATACCATCAAACATCCAAACATCCAGATAATTGGTATCCCAGAAGGGGAAGAGACTCTTAAGGGCATTGACAATCTATTCCATGAAATCCTGGAAGAAAACTTTCCAAACCTAGAGAGGCATTCAAAGATCCAGACCCAAGAAATACTAAGGACCCCAAATAGAATCAACCCAAGAAGATCTTCTTCAAGACACATTATAGCCAGATTGACCAAATTCACAGACAAAGACAAGATGCTAAGACTGGCAAGAGAGAAATGTCAAGTTTTCTACAAAGTATATCCCATCAGGCTGACAGCAGATCTCTCATCAGAAACAATGCAAGTGAGGACAGAATGGGAAAATATATTTAAAGTGTTAATGGAAAAGCACTTTCAACCAAGAATACTGCACCTGGCAAGATTATCCTTCATATGGGAAGAAAAGACAAGAACATTCTCAGATAAGCCACCGGGTCTGGGACTCGAACCACAGTCAACTACAAGGGAGTCAGCGACATAGCCATTATGCCAACTGCTAATCCCGAGTTTAAAATTTATTAAATTTATTATTATTATCATTAAAATTTGCTACAGGCCATGTGCATCTGAGAGAGAAAGTGAGAAAACAAACTTCCTGGTTTAAGACTTGAACCACAGTCGACCATTTTTGAGTCCAGCACCTCAACTGCCATGTCACCTGCTGGCCCCACGGACAGTTCTTAGCGGGCGCGTATTGTGTACCAGGTTGTGTGGAACTAGTAATTGAACCCTTATTATAACAGCTGGATATTGACACTAAGATTAATTAATTTTTTACTTTTCTTTTATTGTGAAATGTACTGTACATTCAAGAGTATATAAAACATACATGGTGGGGACCAGCAGATGGTGTAATGGTTACATCATTGGACTCCACGTAGTCAACCACGGTTCGAGTCCCAGACCTGGTGGTTTAAACTCGCTGGGTGTGTGTGCCCAAAATCCCAAGAGGAGAATGGAGGAGAAGGGACTGTGGCATGACCATCGTTCTAGGGGATGATTTATCAATTTCTATTTCTCTGTCTCTCTCTGTCTCCCTGGCAAGCGCATGTACCATATAGTAAAAATCTCTCTAAAAAATAAAACATATATTGGGACCAGCAGTTAGTGTAATGGCTATTTCACTGGACTCCCATGTAGTCGACCGCTGTTCGAGTCCTGGACCCAGTGGTTTAAACTCATGCCGGCGCGTGTGCGTGCATGCCCAAGATCCTGAGAGGAGAAGGGATTGCGGCACGGCCATCACCTCTGAGGGGTGATTTCTTGTTTTTTGTCTCTCTGTCTCTGTCTTTCTGGCAAGCGCATGCGCCCTATAGCAAAAACCTTTCCAAAACAACAACAATATATATTGTGACTTTAAAAGAAAAAAAAATGCCAGAGGGCACATGCGCTCGCTGAAGAGAGACAGAGAGAGGGGAAGTGAGAAAGCACTCCACTCCCATGGAAAATGGTCACACCATGATCTCTTCTCCATTTCTCCCTCCTTTCAGGCGTTTGGGCATGCACACACATGCACTCACCGTGTTTCTCAAGCCACCAGATCTGAGACTCAAACTGTGCAGTCAGCCGTGTGGGATCCAGCTGCCCTAACTATCACACCACGGGCTGGTACTATAATGACTTTAAAAAATACTTACCAGGTGAACAACTATGACTCATCACCCCCGTTAAGAAAATAGGACATAGAGGCCCCCATATGCTTCTAGCCACGTACAACTGCTCCTATCCCTCAGAGGTAATCACCTCTGTGACTTTCGTGATTGATCATTTCCTTGATTTTCTTATTTTTGTGATTTAGACACCCATGTATATATATGTATATATGTCCCTATGTATCCCCAATGTTTAACTGTAGTTTCACTTTCCCTGTTTCCATGTTTATTGGAAAGAATAGCAGAGCACATCTTGTCTAGTGTCTGGATTCTTTGGTTCAATGCTGTATGTGTGAGATGTAGCCATGTGGTCATGTGTATCAGCAGCCCAGCCTTTTTCATGACAGTGTAGTGCTCCATTGCATGAATATAGCACAATGTAGCTACCTGTTCTACCAGTTGATAAAAGGTGGGCAATTCCCAATGGGACTATTACAAACAGTGCTACTATAAATATTTTTTTCTGTTCATGTTTCTGATACCTACATTCAAGTTCTCCAGGATATGCACTTTGTACGGAAGAGCTGAGTTACAGGTTTCATCTATTTTCAAATTTACTCAATAACACTACACTGTTTCACATTTTAAGATGAAGCAATTGCAACAGAAGAGAATACGTAGCTTATGCAAGATCACAGGTCAAACTGCCTTGAACCCAGAAACACAGGTCAAACTGTCTTGAACCCAGAGATCCTTGCTCTAGTGACCATACTCTTATTCAGCACCAACTGGCACATGGTGGGCACCTAAGTGTCAACTCTTGTGCTGAGGGCTATTGGGGGGTTACTGGGGGTTTCCTTTCCTGTTCCTGTTACTCTGAACTCTGCCCTTATCCATTAATAATTAACTGCCCCCCCCAGTAGCCTGTGTCCTAAAGATCTGCCCAGTTAATCAGTCATTGCCCCCCCCGACTGGGCAAGGGGCAGTTGGTGAACCCCAGCTTCCAAAGCCTCTTCCCAGGTGTGGAAGTGGATTCAGGATGCTCCGGGCCTGTGGTGTGCTCTGTTCCCAGGCTGGCCCTTCTGCTGTGGGCTGGCAGCCCCTGAACTTTGATGGTGGAGCCTTCTACCTCAAGGGCACGGGAGAACTGACACGGGCTCTGCTGGTGCTGCGGCTGTGCGCCTGGCCCCCTCTGGTCACCCATGGACTGACGGTGAGCAGTGACACCAAAGACTTGCCTGGAAACTCCCATGGCCTAACCCTGAACCCTCGCTCCCTGTCACCCAGCTCCAGGCCTGGTCTCGGCGACTCCTGGGCTCACGGCTCTCTGGCATGTTTCTCCGAGCATCCATCTATGGGCAGTTTGTGGCTGGAGAGACAGCAGAGGAGGTGAGGGGCTGTGTGCAGCAGCTCCAGCCCCTGGGCCTCCGGCCCCTGCTGGCGGTGCCCATTGAGGAGGAGCCAGACTTGGCTGCCAAGACGGGGTGAGTAGCGGCTGGCGTGGGGAGGCTGGGAGAATGGCAGGAAGGGGTTCACAGGCTCCAGGTCCTGACAACTGCTGGCTGGGCAGTGAGGCCTGGTACGAAGGGAACCTCCAGGCTATGCTGCAGTGTGTGGACCTGTCACGAGGCCTCCCGGAGACCCCTGGCCCTGCTGGGAACACCCTCATGCAGCTGAAGGTGACGGCGCTGACCAGCACTCGGCTCTGTGTAAGAGACAGCAAGACGGGGATTGGGGCCAGGCTTCCCACTAGGTTCCCCTCACCACCACCCCACCCACCACCCCATTTCAGAAGGAGCTAACCTCGTGGGTCAGAAAGCCAGGGACCTCTGTGGAGTTAAGCCCCGAGAGGCTGGCAGAAGCCATGGACTCTGGACAGGTAAAGACCTCAGGTGGGGAGCGCTGGGGAGCAGGGTCCCTAGACCGGGATGTAGTAGGCACCGCAAATCGAATATTCAAAATATCCACCACTTACTCCAAGACAGAGCAATGTGAACAAAGTGAAGCTCTGGGGCATGGATGAAATGCATGAATATGGGTCCTCAGGCGGGGGGGGGGGGGGGGGGGGGGGGAGGGGCTAAGGAGCTCTCAGAGGAGAGATAGGAACGGCAGCTCTTCACTGACTAGAAGTGTATTAGTATTTTATCAGCCAACAGTCATGCTGGCGTGAGTTCTGCTAGACCAAAGGGATTTTCGTCCGCTCATTCATTCATTCATCCCTTCCTTTTAATCTCCACATCTCATTTCTACACTCCCCATCATTGGCAACCACTCCATTTTGTATACTATGTACTTTTTTGTTACTGCAATTGTATTTTACCAAGCAGATCTTATTTGGGAGGGGCATATCTTCCTCAACATTTTATTATGAAAAATTTCAAACATATAGAAAATTTCAAAGAATTATTCAATGGGCCCAGCAGGTCGTATGGCGGTTAAGGAGCTGGATACCACATGCTGCTGTGCATTTGGAGTCCTGGACCCAGAGGCTTGAAAATCATGCCAGGCACACGTGTGTGTGTGTGTGTGTGTGTGTGTGTGTGTGTGTGTCCAAAATCCCAATCCCAAGAGGAGAATGGAGAAGGTGTTGCAGTATGGCCATCCCCCACAGGGGTGACTTCTCACTTTCTCTCTCTCTCTCTCTCTCCCTCTCCCTCTCTCTGTTGAGCACATGAGCCCTATAGCAAGCAAGCAAACAGGCAAACCAAAAAATGTATCGCAGTGTCTTTGTGCTTGTCTAATCTATTGCTTTAAAAGAAAAAAAAAGTTTGTTGTCGTTTGCTTGCTTTTCTGGCAGAGGGAGACAGAGAGACAGAAAGTGAGAAATCACCCCCCCCCCCCCCCACCCAAGGAGAATGTCCATGCTGCAATCCCTTCTCCTCTATTCTCCTTTCGGGATCTTGGGCATACATGCACATGCGCCCAGTGTGAGTTTATTTATTTACTTATTGAGAGTTTTTTGCTATAGAGCATGTGTGCTCATGAGAAAGAGAGAGATAGAGAAGCAGAAAGTGAGAAATCACCCCCCGGGGGGATGGCCACGCCTCAATCCCTTCTCCTCCATCCTCCTCTTAGGATCTGGGGCACACATGCATAAGCACCTGGCGTGAGTTTAAGCCACTGGATCTGGGACTCGAACCATGGTCAACTACATGGGAGTCCAGTGACATAGCCATTATGCCAACTGCTGGTCCCCCAGTGTGAGTTTTAAGTTGCTGGGTCCAGGACTTGAATCATGGTCAACTACGTGGGAGTCCAGTGATGCAGCCATTACACCATCTGCTGGTCCCAAACCCTTGATTTGTTTCAAATTTGTAATTTAAAAAATGTGTTAGGACCAACAGATGGCATAATGGTTACATCACTAGACTACCACATAGTCAACTGTGGTTCAAGTCCCAGACCCGATGGCTTAAAACTCACACTGGATGCATGTGCGTGCGTGCCCAAGATCCCAGGAGGAGAATGGAGGAGAAGGGATTGTGGCGTGGTCATCTCCCCTCGGGGGGGGAGGTGATTTCTTGCTTTCTGTCTCTCTGTCATTCTGGCAAGCACATGCACCCTATAGCAAAAATCTCTCTCTCAAAAAAAAATGTCACTGGGACCAGCAGATAGTGTAATTGTTACATGGCCTACTGTAGTTTGAGTCCTGGACTTGGTGGCATAAAACTCATGCCAGGTGCGTATGTGTGTGTGCCCAAAATCCCAAGAGGAGAATGGAGGAGAACAGATTGCAGTGTGGCCATGTCCCTGGGTCATGGCGGGGTGGGGGTGGGGGGATGATTTTTCTCTTTCTGTCTGTCTCTCCAGCAAGCACATGTACCCTATAGCAAAAATCTTTCTCAAAAAAAAAAAAAAAAAAAAAAAAATAGTGGCACTGAATAACAGAGAGGCAGGATTTAGTGTTCAGAGGATTGATTTTGGATGAATTTCGCCTCTTTATGGGCTTTAGTTAGCTCCTATGGGGGCAGCGATAGTAACTTATCTGCAGTTTCAAGGATCAAAGTAGACGAGTCTGAAAAGCCCCTGCCAGGCTGGCGTCTGACTTGGCACTGAACGTAGACCCGGGGGGCCTCCATCACTCTGGCTTTCCCAGCACCATTGCACCTGGCTGTCCTTCTCCATCTCCACTGACTCGTTCTCAATCTTGGTGAGGTTTTCCTCTGCCTGTCTTAAACATGAAGGTTCCCCTGGGCTAGGTCCTGGCCCCCTCCCCTTCCTCCTTATTCTCCTTGAGAGGGCCTTGTCACCCACCCCTGGCCTCAGTTTCCCCTCTCTGCAAAAACAATGCCTGTGCTTCTGTCCCCAGCCCCAGTCTTTCTCCTGAGCTTCTGGGCACCTCCTCTTGAATGTCTCCCAAACCGCTCCCACCTCCTGAGTCCCACACTGGCCTTAGTGTCTCCCCAAATCTGTCCCCATCTATCCCCATCTCAGATCAGCCATGTCTCCACGTCCTCTGGGGTCCAGGGTAATGCACGGATCTCCTGTTCAGTGCCTTGTCCCCAGTTTCTGGCACCTCGACATGATATGATAAATATGATGGGACTTCAAAAAGGAAGATGAAATTAGGGGCTGGCACGTGGCTTGGTGGTTAAGGCGGTGGACGCTCCCACATGGCCGACCACAGCTTGAGTCCTGGACCTAGTGGCTTGCTTTCTCACTTCCCTTCTCTCACTGTGTGTATTCCTCTCTGGTCAAATTAAAGTAAATGAATGAATAAATAAAATTAAAGAAATAATTCTTAAATATATATATATGTATGTGTGTGTGTGTGTATATATATATATATATATATATATATATATATATATATATTTATATATATGAGTTTAAGGGCCAGCAGGTGGTGTGAACCCGAACTTGGTGGCTTGAAAAACACACTGGGAGTTTATGTGTGTGTGCCCAAAATCCTGAGAGGAGAATGGAGGAGAAGGGACTGTGGTGTGGCCACCCCCCTGGGGATGATTTCTCACTTTCCTTCTTTCCGGTGAACTCATGTGAGAAAAGAGAAGAGTTTATTTCGGTACAAAAAAAAGGTGAAATCCATGCACAGTTCTTTTTTGATAAATAATTTTTTATTTATTTCCATTTGTTATTATTATTTTTTTATTTTATCAGACAGAGACAGAGAGAGAGAAAGGGAAAGTGAGAAAGCAAGCCGCCAGGTCCGGGACTCGCACTGTGGTTGGCCATGTGGGAATCCAGCACCTTTAACCACCACGCCACCTACTGGCCCCATGCACAGTTCTTTTTACAATATTTATTTCCATGAACTTTTTGAGGTTCTCTTATATAGGTTGAATGAATGACTGAATGAAGTGATTTTTAAACAATAATAATAGAACTTACTGATAATTCATGTGCCACATACTGCCCTAAGTGCTTTATGCATGTTCAAAGGAAATCTTTACTCTTTGTGAGAGGGGGTATGGAATGACGATTAAGAACCCAGGTTTTGGGGCCAGCCTTGTGGCCTAGTGGTTAAGGGAGCCAGATCCCACATGGCCAACTGCATGGTTTGAATCCTGGACTTGGTAGCTTGAAAAACACTGGGCATGTGTGGGTGCGAGCCCCAAATCATGAGGCTAGAGAAACAAGGAGAAAGGATTTTGGCATAACCATGCCCCATGGCGGGGGGGGGGGGGGGGGGGTGCCTTTTCGCTCTCCCTCTCTCTGTCTTTCTCTGGCAAGCACAAGCCCTCTGGAAAATTAAAAAAAAAAAAAAAAGGTTCTGAAGAGGAGGAGGGTCAAATCTCAGGTCTGTCCTGACGAGCAGTGTGACTTTTGACAAGTGACTTTACCTCTCTGTGCTTCAGTTTCTTCATCTATAAAGTGGGGGATGATAATGCGGTCTGCCTCACCAGGTGGTAAAGGTGAAAATGAGTCGAATATTTGGCAAGTGTCCAGCACCTGGCACCGAGCCAGCCCTCTGAGAGGCTGAGTATTATGTACAGAGAGTCCCACCAGCTACGAGGACCCCAGAACTCTTCTGAGACTATGCCCCAAGTCAGCGACGGAGACAACTTTCTGACTGGGGAAGAGGCCACACAGCAGCTGCCCCCACCTCTGCCCTCCTCCTAGAGAGAGTTTTCTCCTCCAGGACAGGGCGAATGATTATCACCTGCGGGCATGGCCCTGTCCAGACATGTCACACACAGTAACTCCAGAAGGTCAATACCGTTATCTTCACTTCTCAAAGAAGAAAAAACTGAGGTGCCCAGAGAGGTTATTCAGCTTGCTCAAGGTGGCACAGTAAGTGGTGGAGTCAGGATTCGGACCTAGATTCTGGGCCTGTAACCATCTCAATAAACAGTATCTCTCTGATACCACTTGTTGTCAGATTTTGAACGATTTCTTTTTCTTTCTTTCTTTTTTCAAGAGAGATTTTTGCTATAGAGGATATGTGCTTGCCAGAGAGAGAAACAGAAAGTGAGAAATGGCCACCTCCAAATCCATTTTCCATTCTTCTCTCCGGATTTTGGGCTCGCACATACATGCGTCCTGTGTGTTTCAGGCCAAAGGGTCCAGAATTTGAACTGTGGTCAGCCATGTGGGACTCCAGTGACATAACCATGACGCCATCTGCTGGCCCAGATTTCTAACAATTTCCGAGCTTTTTTCAGGAGAGGAGAGGAGGCTAAGGGCCGCGAAGAGGCCAGTAATCCTGAGCCTCTCTCTCCTCCCCCACTGCCCTCAGAGCCTCCAGATCTCCTGCCTCAACGCCGAGCAGAACCGGCATCTCCAGGCATCCCTGAACCGCTTGCACCGGGTGGCACAGGTAGCACTTTTGGCGATGGTCTGGCGCGGGTGCCCTGCTGGCTCCCCGGGGCCCTGACCAGCCTCTGGCCCTCAGCACGCCCGGGCGCAGCATGTGAGGCTCCTGGTGGATGCCGAGTACACGTCGCTGAACCCCGCGCTCTCCCTGCTGGTGGCTGCTCTGGCCTGGCGTTGGAACGGCCCTGGGGAAGGCGGGCCCTGGGTGTGGAACACTTACCAGGCCTATCTGCAGGTGTGTGTTGTTCTCTGGGGGGCTGCGGGCCGGGGTCCCATCACCCTGGCCCACACAAGCCTGCCTGGGCGCCCTACAGGACACACACGAGCGGCTGCGGCGGGATGCTGAGGCCGCACACAGGGCTGGCCTGGCCTTCGGGGTGAAGTTGGTGCGAGGGGCATACCTGGACAAGGAGAGAGCGATGGCACAGCAGCAAGGGACCGAAGCTCCCACGCAGCCTGACTATGAGGCCACCAATCAGAGGTAGGGCTGGGCGAGGCGGAGCTCTGGGAGGGCAGCACCCACACTGTAAGGAGCGCCCCCTGCCGACGAGGCTCTGGGCTGAGTACCCTGTGTGGGCACGTTCCTCCTCTCCCAGGTCGAGGACTCCATCATCTCCCACAGGAGGGCCAGCCCCTTCCTTGGGTCCCTGTTCCCTCCTTTATCTTCATCCCCTACCCCACACCCCTGCTCAGTCTTTTCTGCACTATCGGCTGGAGGGAACCTGTTAATACCTGAGTCAGTTTAAAGCCCTCAGTTCAGGACCAGCAGATCGTGCAGTAATTATGTCACTGGGCTCCCGTGTAGTTGACCACGGTTCCACTCCTGGACCCGGCGCTTAAAACAAGCAGGGTGCATGTGCGTGCCCAAGATCCTGAGAGGAGAACAGAGGAGAGGGGATTGAGGCATGGCCACCCTCCCACCCCACCCCCACCCCCACCCCACCAGGGGTGATTTCTCTCTCTCTCTCTCTCTCTGGCAAGGGCACAAGACTTATAGCAAAAATCTCTAAAAAAAAAAACTAATAATAACCCTCAGTTCAATCTATTTCCAGGGTTCCTGCCACAAACTAATTAAACGCTGACTCCTTTATTTTTTTAGAATTATATATTTAATTTTATTTATTATTATTATTATTATTATTATTATTATTAATTTGACCAAAGAGAGAAAGGGAAAGTGAGAAGGCAAGCCGCCAGGTCCAGGACTTGAACCGTGGTCAGTCATGCGTCCAGTGCCTTCATCACCAGTGCCTTCATCACCACACCATCCACCAGGCCCTAAACTCTGACTCTTTAATGTGGCCCACAAGGTGCCTTGTGACCTGGTCCCTATCACTTTTCAACTTCTCCTTCTACTCTTCCTCTCTCTCACTTCAGTCCAGCCACACCGGGCTATTGGATGATCCCAGAGCCTCCGTACTTCCTGTTCCCACTGCCTAGGAACTTCTTCGGACAGCTGTATGGATCAGTCTCTTGTCTCCTGAGGTCTTTACTTCTTGGTACCTTCTCAGGGACTCACAGAGACTTACCTAAGTCACAGAGCAATGGCCAAGTGATGGTTAAATCTAGGCTCTTGCATCCAATAGGCTTAATAATTAGTTTAAAGTTTATTTACTTATTCCATGAATGAGATAGAGACAGAGAGAGAGAGAAAGAACATCCCTTGCTCTCTCTATATATATGGTGGAATAGTTGAGTGGTAACAAGCCTAGGCTCTGGAACATCACACAGCCCGGGTTCAAATCTAGCTCAGTCACTTCTAGCTGAGTGACCTGGGGACAAAAGAGTAACCCCTTTCAGTTTCAGTCCCTTCCTCTATGAAATAGGGATAACATACCTCACAGAGTAGATTGACAAATTAGATGGGGAATAAACTGTTCCCAGAAGACACCCAAGTCCACGCAAAGAGGTTTAACTGAAGGAAACTTGGTGAAGGGACTGTGTTTTGTTTTGTTTTGTTTTGTTTTGTTTTTGGAGAGGTTTTTGCCATAGGGTGGGTGCGCTCGCCAGACAGACAGAGAGAGACAGAGAGACAGAAAGCGAGAAATCACCCCCCCGGGGGCATGGCCATGCCGCAATCCCTTCTCCTCCATTCTCCTCTCGGGATCTTGGGCACGCACGCACACGCACCCGGCATGAGTTCTAAGCCACCGGGTCCGGGACGCGAACCGCGGTCGACTACGTGGGAGTCCGGCGACATAGCCATTACGCTAACTGCTGGTCCCGTGAAGGGACTGTTGACAGAAGTGTGGGCAAGGAATATTGAGGCACCTGGGAACTCAAGGCTGGGAAGCTGTTCTGAACCCCTCGCTATAGCTAAGAGAGGGGCCTCCCGAGGGGAGCTTCTGCCTCACAGAGGACACAGCATGAGCAAGGGAGGCCCAAGAGGCAACTCGCCGTGCTCTCTCCCCTTGCATTCGAACTAGATCTTCTGCACAGGACTCCGTGGGTGACAAAGGACATAGCAGCCAGCTGCTGATAGACAGAGGAGGGCAGAGAACAGATCTGGGAGCCAAGGGAGAATAACCGGCATCGGAGGTGAAGTACGGGGAACGGCGCCTGACCTATAGCAAGCTCGGGAAGCAGCTACCAGTCTTCTTACCTTCCCATGTGTGCCTAGGTGGTGTCCACAGGGCGTGTGAGCTTGCCAGAGAGAGACAGAGAGAGAGAGAGAGAGAGCGAGAAAGCACCCCGCTGTGGGAGATGGGAGATGGTAATGCCATATTCCCATCTCCTCCATCTCGCTCTTCCTTCTTTTGGGATTTGGGGCACAATTGCACTTGCACCTGGTGTGTTTTTTCAAGCCACAAGGTCCAGGACTTGAACTAGGTAGTCAGTCATATGGGAGCCAGGTGCCTAAACAACATGCCATCAGCTGCCCTTCCCCCCATCTTTTTAGGGTTTTGGCTACAGGATGTGTGTGCTGGTCAGAAAGAGACAATGAGAGGGAAAGTGAGAACTCATCCTCCGAGGGGATGACCACGCTGCAATCTCTTCTCCTGGGGTTTTGGCACACTTGCACATGTGCCTGGCATGATTTTCAAGCTGCCGGGTCCAGGACTTGAACTGAAGTTGGTCACGTG
The DNA here is from genome assembly GCA_026018925.1 of Tupaia tana. Lineage (NCBI taxonomy): Eukaryota > Metazoa > Chordata > Mammalia > Scandentia > Tupaiidae > Tupaia > Tupaia tana. The sequence continues at coordinate 49,281,779 of JAKSZU010000018.1, read as the reverse complement.
GGAGTCCAATGCCTTAATCACTACACCACCCTCCTTTTTTTTTTTTTTTTTTTTTTTTTTTTTGCTATAGGACACGTGCGCTCGCCAGACAGACAGAGAGACAGAAAGCGAGAAATCACCCCCCAGGGGGGGATGGCCACACTGCAATCCCTTCTCCTCCATTCTCCTCTCAGGATCTTGGGCACGCACGCACACGCGCCCAGCGTGAGTTTTAAGCCACCAGGTTCGGGACGCGAACCGCGGTCAACTACGTGGGAGTCCAGCGACATAGCCATTACGCTAACTGTTGGTCCCCACCACCCTCCTCCTTTTTAAAAGTTTCTTTCTTTCTTTCTTCTATGAGTGAGAGACAGAGAGAGAGAAGCGGGTAGCACTCACAGCAGGGTCCCGATGCTGCCACCTACCTCTAGCCTCCAACTGGCCCCTGGGTCATGGGCAGGTGTGTGTCTGGTGTGCTCAGGGAAGTCTCCAGCCTCAAACTGGAAGCCTTCCTGTGTGGGTTTGCCCCATAGCGTGTCACGTTTTACCACTGCCCCACCACCCGGCCCTGTCCTTGTTCCTCACAACTACACGGCACTTCATGATCCTCTTTGTGCCACGGTTCACTTGGGTCCCTACTTGTGGACATTTGGTTTATTGTAATCCTGTCCTGTAAACAATGTGCAGTGAGTGACCTCAGATAAATGTCCCCTTGGGCACGTGATGTGACCTTTTGCTGTGAGGCTGTCATCATGCCAGAGACTGTACATACACCCTCTTCTCACTCCATCCTCACAAAGGAGGAAAATGGCTGGCAGAAGGAATGTCCCTTCCAGCTGGTGCAGGCAAAATGGGAGTACTCTCTGACTACACAGACCCTACCCTTGGGAGCACCCCACCTCCCCTGGAGTCTGCCCCTTGCTCACCAGGTGGGCTAAACAGAGCATCTCCCTTCAGTTACAGCCGCTGTCTGGAGCTCATGCTGACCCATGTGTCCCACCGTGGTCCCATGTGCCACCTCATGGTGGCATCCCACAATGAGGAGTCTGTTCACCAAGCAACCAAGCGGTATGAGAGGGGGGCATGGGGAAGATATGCCCACGGGAAGGCTCCCTCCCTTTCTCTCTCTGGCTCATATTCAGGAATGGGCAGAGGGTGTTGGGTGTGGAACAAGAGGGACAGTGCAGTGTTCTGGGGAGGATATTGAAAGTATTGAGGCCCTGATCTCCTGTAGGTCCTCTAGGCCCCAGCCAGCAAGGCCTTGCTGGGACACAGGAGGTCTGAGCGTTCCAGAGAAGTGACTGGGTCTAACTGGGGGAGGGGGAGAGAGTGAGGAGGCTTTAAGGGACTCAGAAGTGTGGTTATTTATCATCAAATGTGGAACTACTCCAATATTTGAATGACTGGAACAGCTGTGTGGTTGTGCAGCTCCAGGTCCAGCCACTGTCTGGATTGGTGATGTGGCCTTTTCTATAGCATGTGGGAGCTGGGAATTCCTCCGGATGGGCCCGTGTGTTTTGGACAACTCCTGGGCATGTGTGACCACGTCTCCTTGGCATTGGGTACGTGAACAGCCCATTCCCCCATCTCCCTAACGCCATCCCCATTCCAGCCCCAGCTGCAGGCTTTATTCCCTCCCAGTCACATCCCTCTGCTGTTCCCAACCAATGCCCGGCCAAGCTCCAGTCCAGAGCCTGCACTGGCCCAGCGTCCACCCTTCCAGATAGATCTGTCTTTCTCAATCTGAAGGCCTTGCAGGCCTGTGTCTACATGTGCTATCTGTTGTTTCTGCTGGTCCCGATAATGGTGTCTTGTTTCCTGTGTGCTTTGTTCTCTTTACTGTGCTGCTCCCCAGGGCCTGACACCAGAGATTTCTGTTTCCTTCTAACAGGTGCTAAGGGATAAAGAAATCCCTTCCCTTGGGACCAGCATTGGCGTAATGGCTATGTCGCTGGACTCCCACGTAGTCGACTGTGGTTCGAGGCCTGAATCCAGTGGCTTAAAACTCATGCCAGGCATGTGTGCATGCATGCTCACGATCCTTAGAGGAGAGTCAAGAAGGGACTGCAGTGTGACCATCACCCCTGGGGGGTGATTTCTCACTTTCTGTCTCTCTCTGTCTTTCTGGCAAGCGCATGTGCCCTATAGCAAAAACCTCTCAAAAAAAAAAAAAAAATCTCTTCCCCCCAAGTTTATTAATGAAGAGGTAAATTTGGGTTGCAAATGTGTGAGGGGGTTAGCCCATGCTACAACCTCTTAGAGATGGATTGTTCTATTTTCTTCCCTGCTCTACTGTGGCCAAGGTCATTCTTCAGAAGTAGGGGAAGGTGAGAGGATTGTCTCATTCACTTTTACTCTGTGGTGTGGTGGTTGAGCGAGCCAGACCCCACATAACCAACTGTGGTTTGAATCCTGGCCCTCATAGCTTGAAAAATACACTGAGTGTGAGCACATACATGCCCAAAATTCTGACAGGATGAAGGAATGGAGGAGAAGGGATTGTGGCGTGACCTTGCCCCTTGGAGGGCTGCTTTCTCCCTCTCCCTGCCTCTCTGTTTCTCTCTGGTGAGTGCACACATCCTCTGGAGAAAGACACACATTACAAAGAAACTCTTATTATAAAGCTACAGCTTTTCTGGGACCCAGTTTTATAACTCTCATGTTATTCAGGCTTTGAGCCTAACCTTTTTTTTTTTTTTTTTCTGGAGAGATTTTTGCTATAGGGCACATGCACTCACCAGAAAGACAGAGAGAGAGACAGAAAGCGAGAAATCACCCCCCAGGGGGGATAGCCACACCGCAATCCATTCTCCTCTCAGGATCCTGGACACGCATGCACATGCACACACATGCGCCTGGACTTGATCTGTGCAATTAGCCATATGGGATCCAGCCACCTTAACCACCAGGCCACAGGTTGGCCCCCCTCACTTTTTAAAGTTTTTTTTTTTTGAGAGGTTTTTGCTATAAGGCACGTGGCTTGCCAGAAAGACAAAAAGCGAGAAATCACCCCCCAGGTGGGATGGTCACGCCACAATCCCTTCTCCTCCATTCTCCTCTCGGGATCCTGGGCACGCACGCACACGCGCCCCGCGTGAGCTTTAAGCCACCGGGTCTGGGATGCAAACCACGATCGACTACGTGGGAGTCCAGCGACATAGCCATTACGCTAACTGCTGGTTCCCCCTCACTTTCTTTTAATCATTGGATTAGTAAATTTTTTCTTCTCTTTGCAGCACTTTAATAACCTTAAGAAATTTTTTTCATGTTTGCCCCAGAATTTTTTATTTTTTGTGAAAAAATTTTGTCCAACTCAACTAATCTGGCCGTGTTCTCAGAAAAGGAAGTCTCTGTTCCAGATGGGGGCTGGGCCCTTCCCCATGCATGAACTTGAGCACATACCCTGCTGACACTCTCCCCACAGGGCAGGCTGGCTATGCAGTGTATAAATCCATCCCCTACGGCTCCCTGGAGGAGGTGATTCCCTATCTGATCCGAAGGGCCCAGGAGAACCGGAGTGTGCTGTGGGGAGCCCGCAAGGAACAGGAGCTGCTCAGTCAAGAACTGCGGTGGAGGCTGTTTGGGGGAGGCCGAAGGATACCCCATTAGCACTCTGGAGGTTGTGTGGTCAATAAAGGCCCCAAGACTGCTGTCACGCTGAAACGACCTCTTGGAGAAAGGCTCACCTCAACCTCAGTCAGCCCAAGTTAGGGAGCCCTGAAGCTCAAGAGAGATCCTTTTTTCCTTCAGTTTTGCTATAGGATGCACATGCTCACCAGAGACACAGAGAGAGAAAGTGAGAAACCAAGCCGCCTCAGAGGGGATGGTCCCACCACAGTCCCTTCTCCATTCTCCTTTTGGGGCTCTGAACATTCACACAAGTGCCTGGCGTGTTTCTCAAACTGCTGGGTCTGGGACTCGAATTACACTCAGATTGGCCATGTGGGACCCAGTGCCTTAACCACCATGCCCCTGGCTGGCCCAAGAGAGATCTTTAGATGACTCTTGAGCACAAGGCATTGCTCAAAGACTAATGAAACCTCCCCTCTCCTCTGAGGTAGCCCATCCTGGAAGGAACCCGGTCAGTCACTGATGCAGGAACTTTCTTCACCCCAATGGGTGCCAAAATGAAGAGCACACCACCCAGCCACTTACATCAAGGGACTGGACCAGGGTCAGCAGGTGGCATGGTGGCTAAAGTGCTGGACTCCCTCATGGCGATTTGAGTCCCAGAAATCCTGAGAGAAGAACGGAGAAGAGACTGCAGCATGGCCCTACCCCATGGGGCATGATTTCTCACTCTCCCCCCTCTCTGTGTCTCTCTCTGTCTCTCTCCAGCAAGCGCAGGTGCCCTACGGCAAAAAGAGAGAGAGAGAGACTGGGCTAAGGCCATATGCCTGGGGTGGGACAGATGGAAAAGCCACATCATTCTCCAAGTAAACATTGATCTAGACTTGAGCAAATGATCCTAGGGACAGAACGGTGACAACCACCACCCCAGGCCCTGCCTCACAGGGCTCAGTCCAGTAGGGATAGACAGACCCATCTTCAGACAGTGACAGCCCACAAGGGTCTGGGCTCAGAAGAGGGGCAGAGGAGGCACTTGACACAGACTGGGGCGATGATCAGGAGGGCGTCCTGGAGAATTCTTAGGAACAACCAGTAGAGACAGGGAAAAGTGTTCAAAGCCTGGGGATGTGTGTAAACAGAGAAGTGTAGCACAGGTCAGGGACGGGGGAGACGGGAACACAGGGGTGGGCAAGCAGATGATGCATTCTTAGATGCTCTTTGCTGGGCGTGAACAATGTCCTAGGTGCCATAGGGAGCCAGGAGGGTTTGGTGGGTGGAGCAGGCAGGGTAGGCTTTATGGAGGGTCCCCCTGGCTGCCATGTGGAGAGGAAAGGGGGCCGGTGGAGAGGACAGGAGGCTGAGAGGATGGGCTGTGGGGCTGATGGGCTAGAAGGGAAGGAGACCTGAAGGCTCTGGTTTGGACGAGGGGGACAGTGGAGCCAATCCTGAGACAGTACCCAAGAGAAAATACAGTGTGGGGGAGAGACTGAGGACACTGTGCGATACAGTAGGTGTGAGGGGTGGCAGGGACGTCTTGGAGGAGGCATCCTGTGGGACTTCCAGGTCTGGGACTCAGGAGAGAGGTGACATACTCCGTGGGGAGGAGGGCAGCATGGAAGAAGCCAAGCAAGGACCACTGCAGGATTAGGAAGGCCAGCTGCCCACAGGAGAGCGGGGGGCAGAGTAAGCCAGAAGAAAGGGCTGTGCAGAGCCCGGGGGAGGCTCTGGGGCAGGCATCGCCGTCCCTTCCAAGTCACAGGTAGAAGGGGTCTCAGTGCAGGGAGACTACTGCGCAGACGCGGCAAGAGGTCACGGATGCGCATGCACCAGGATTTCCGCCCAGACTGACCGCTGCTGGTGCGTCCGGTCACGTGGCAGTCACGTGGTGACTCCGATCAAGCGCAACGGTAGGTACAGAGCCATTTGGACTAGGGTTGGAGAACTTTCCTAGCGTTTTCGGGAACTTCTGCTCTCTGCCAGACCCCTCCCTCAGCCCTCGGGTTCCCCCCCCCACCCGCGGCCCCCCCCACCCCACCGCCAGGCTCCACCTCCACCCCCACGCCTCACCGAGACCCGAGACCCCACCCCTTTAGCAGACCCTCTCTCCACTCTGCTAACCCTTTCCCCAGCCCACCGATGCAGACCCTTCCCCTGCCTGTAGACCCCAGCCCCAACTCGTACACTCTCCTAGACCTCAGTCCACGCCCCCACCCTGCAGACCCCTAGTCGCAGGCCCTGTGTCAGCACCTTGCTCCTGACCCCTCCCACCTCACTCAGTGCCCTCCTTCCTCAGGCCCTTCTGGCTCCAAACCCTCCTGGCTCCCTATGGCCCCTAGGACATTGTTCACGCTCAGCAATAAGCATCTAAGAATGCATCATCTGCTTGCCCACCTCTGCATTCCCGTCCCGCCCCCCCCCCCCCCCCCCCCCCCCCCCCGATCTGTGCTATACTTCCCTGTTTGCACACATCCCCAGCCTTTGAACACTTTTCCCTCTCTACTAGTTGTTCCAGGACGCTTGTAGACCCGTCCTCAGCCTGTCCTTTCATGGACCCTGTCACCACCGAGATGGCCTCCTCTCAGCCCCTAGAGCAGGGCGCTTTGACTTCCTCCGATAACCTTCAGGGCCTCCTCCGGAGCTCTCAGACTCCTCTCCCAGGCGCAGAGCTATCCTCACAGGCCTTTTCCTCCTGGTGCACACCCTACTCCAGTCCTAAAACCCTGCCCCCAGCCCTCAGATGTCTGTAGACCCCTTTCAGCCATCAGACTCCCTTAGACCCCTGGCCTTCTGCTGTGTAGCCCCCCACATCTCATCCCTTTGCTTGTTCAGAGGCCTCCCTTCCCCTCCGACCCCTTCTGAGTCTCCTCCCCATCTAGACTCTCCATTTCATTGCTTTACTCCCCCCAGAGATCCATCCTTCATGTCCTCTGCCCTCATAGGACCCCCTAGCTGACCCTTGCCCAGGAGCTGACGAGTCGCAGCCCACAGATGCCCTCGCTGCCCTCTGGCTTGCCGGTGGAGCTGGGCTCCGTTGGTGATCCTGACTCCCAGGTGGGCCGTCTGCATCGCCTGGCAATGGCCGGGGGCCCAGGCTGGGGCCTGGCCAAGCTCCTCCGGAGAGGTGAGGGCCCGGCTGCTGGGACCACCTCTGGGGGCATGTTCAAGGGGCAGGGCGGGTGCAGCTTCCGTTGGCCAGTCAGCAGCTGTGTACTGGGCACCTACTGAACGCTGGGCTCTGTGGTCTGACACGGGGATTAAAGGGTGAACATGATGGCCGGGTCATTGGGAGTGAAATCTACAGTAGCAGGGAGGTATAGCAGCCATGAGGAGGAGGAGGCACAGTGGACAGGGCTACTTTTCAGTCTCCACCAGACTCGAGTCTCTCAGTGTAACAGCCAGTCATACAAAAAGCTTAGAGAGGAGACCCTGGCAAGATGGAATGGTCAGTGCAAATGGCCTGAAATCAAAATGAGCTGCCGGACAGGGAGTAGCAGGACTGTGAGAGGACTGAGGCTGAGTAGGCAGAAGGCCAGACCATAAAGGGCCTCAGAAAGAATGTGAATTTTGTTGGATTTTGTTCTGTGTGTAATAGAAAACCACTGGAGTGGGGGGAGGCAGGAAATTAACATTACAATTAACATGTAATTAACAATTTGCTTTTCACTGTCAATTGTCTATCTGGCTACTTTGTAAACTTGCTTAATAGCAGTGTTTGTGAATCTTTTTTTTTTTTTTTGAGAGAGATTTTTGCTAAAGGGTGTGTGCGCTAGCTGGAGAAACAGAGACAGAGAGACAGAAATTGAGAAATCACCCCCGCAGGAGGGATGGCCATGCCACAATCCCTTCTCCTCCATTCTCCTCTTGGGATTTGGGGCATGCACGCACACATAACTGGTGTGCATTTCAAACCTCTGGGTCTGAGACTTGAACCGTGGTCAGCCATGTGGGAGTGAGGTGACCGTTATGTGATCTGCTGGTCCAGTGTGTGACTCCTTTAGTTAAAAAAAATGTTTTTCCCCTGAGGCCAACTGGTGGAGTGGTGATTAAGGTGGCAGAATTTTTGAGTCCCAGACCTAGAGGCTTGGAAAAACACACCAGGCGCATGTGCCTATGTGCCCCAAATCCTGAGAAGAATGGAGAAGGGCTTGCAGTGTGACCATTCTTCCTGGGAAGTGCTTTCTTACTTTCCCTTTGTCTCTTTCTTGTGAGTGAGCATGCACACACTCTAGCAAAATTAAAAAATTGTTTTCTTTTGTTTATTCATGATATAGCATGTACATACACACATGAGAGTCTGAGTGAAAGAGAGACGTGCAGCCTCCACAGGGCCTCGTCCTGCTGCGGTTTCCTTCCTCCAGTCCTTCAGCCCATTTGATCCTGGGCACTCAGAACAGAACCAGACTAATTCTTTTAGTTGTTTTCGTTTTGTTTTGTTTTTAGGTTTTTGCCTAGGGTGTGTGTGAGAAATCACCCCACAGGGGGATGGCCACGCTGCAGTCTCTTCTCCATTCTCAGATTTTGGGGCATGCATGCATATGAGCCTGATGTGTTGTTCAAGCCACCAGGTCCAGAATTTGAACCAAGGTTGGCCACATGGAGATCCAGTGCCTTAACCACCATGCCAGTTGCTGACCTAATTCTTTTAGTATTTTTGTCTTGTATAGATGATGACAGTTTAGTCTCAGCCCTTCAATAGTTCAATTCTAATTTCTTTTTCTTGTCCTAAGATATTGGCCAGAAGGTCCAAATGTTGCTGGTAGGCATCTCTTTCCTTGCTCTTGAATGAGTCTTATGGTTTTGCACTATGTATCACAGTACTATTGGTTTTTGGTTTATAACTTTTATCAAGAGAGATCTCATACTCGGGACCAGCAGTTGGCGTAATGGCTATGTCGCTGGACTCCCATGTAGTCGACTGCGGTTCAAGTCCCAGACATGGTGACTTAAACTCACGCCAAGCGCATGTGCGTGCGTACCCAAGATCCTGAGAGGAGAAGGGATTGCAGCATGGCCATCCCCCCGGGGGGTAATTTCTTGCTTTCTGTCTCTCTCTGTCTCTCTGGTGAGTGCACACACCCTATAGCAAAAACCTCTCCAAAAAGAAAAAAAAGAGAGAGAGCTCTCATACTACGTTCCTGAGCTGGTTTTCCCCCTAATTTTATAACTAGGAAAGTAGGTATAAGTAGGTATAAAATTAATAACTACTTATATCTACTTTGCTAATTATAATATTAAATTTTATACCTACAAGTAGGTATAAAATTTTATCAACTATTTTTTCTGTATCTTTGAAGTGAAACCTGTGGTTTTTGTCCCTGAAGGTGTTTTGTTACACTGATACATTTTCTTATGTTGACTCATTTGTACTCTCTGGTGATAAATTGATTTGACTTTATTTAGGGGTTTTGCATATATATTCATAAATGAAAAGGATATATAATTTATTTCTGATTTTGGAATTAAAGTCATGCTAGCCTCATAAACGAGCTTTACCCTCTATTTTTCTTTTTCTTCTTTCTTTCTTTCTTTCTTTCCTTCTTTCTTTCTTTCTTTCTTCTTTTCTTTTCTTTTCTTTTCTTTTCTTTTCTTTTCTTTTCTTTTCTTTTCTTTTCTTCTCCCTCCCTCCCTCCCTCCCTCTCTCTCTCTCTTTCTTTCTTTCTTTCTTTCTTCTTTCTTTTTAGGTTTTTGCCATAGACTGCATGTGCTTGCCAAAGAGAGGCAGAGAGAGGGAAAGTGAAAAGTGAAAAATCACCCCCAAGACGATGACAACACCACAATCCCTTCTCCTCCATTCTTCTCTCAGGATTTTGGGCATGTATGCACGTGCACCTGGTGTGATTTTTAAAAAATTTTATTTTATTTATTTATTTATTTATTTATTTTTGAGAGGTTTTTACTATAGGGCACGTGCACTCACCAGAAAGACAGATAGAAAGCGAGAAATCACCCCCCAGGGGGAATGGCCACACCACAATCCCTTCTCCTCCATTCTCCTCTTGGGATCTTGGACATACATGCACGTGTGCCTGGCATGAGTTTAAGCCACTAGGTCTGGGACTTGAACCATGGTCAACTACGTGGGAGTTCAGTGACGTAGCCATTAAAACATCTGCTGGTCCCAGACTTGGTGTGATTTTCAAGCTGCCAGGTCCAGGACTCAAACCATGGTTGGCCATGTGGTAATCCACCACACTACCTCCTGGCCTCTATTTTTCTTTTTCTTTCTTCCTTTCATTTGTTCTTTCTTTCTTTTTTTTCTTTCTTTCTTTAGAGAGAGATTTTTGCTATAGGGTGCGTGCACTTGCCAAAGAGACAGAGACAGAAAGTGAGAAATCACCCCTTAGGGGGGATGGCCACATTGCAGTCCCTTGTCCTCCATTCTTCTTCTAGGATCTTGGGCAGGCATGCATATGCACCCGGCATGAGTTTTAAGTTGACAGGTCCAAGACTTGAACCACAGTCAACTACATGGGAGTCTAGTGATGCAACAATGATGCCATCTACTGGTCCCTCTATTTTTGTTTTTTAAGAACAACTTGTATAAGATCATCTAGTCCTTGAAATGACTTCTGTTTTAAGAGGATGCCTTTGTGGGACAAATTGAGTGGAGAAAACCAGTGAGGATGCCATTGCCAAATACGGTGGGCTCCTGAGTAAACTGTGATGCGGGGAGTATGGTACTCAGAGTTCCTACAGGACCACATTTGGAAGGCATTCGTGGCAGAGACTAAGCTGGGTGGACATGGTGCATGACTTTAGCCATGTCTGCCAAGGACACAGTGCAAGACCATGGACACTGTACATTTGCCCTCCCTGGGAGAGGGCCTGGAGAAGAGGAACTGGGAGAAGACGGGTGTGGAGATAAAGATCTTGAGGCAGGGTTGGGCCTGGGGATCTAAGCAGGGTGATGGTGGAGAAGGGACTGGCACAGGCGGGAGGTGGGAGTGTGGAGGAGCTTGCAGCCTGCATTTAGCCCTTAGATGCAGTGTTCAGGAATAAATTTGAGGGCTGGCCCCGCTGCCCTGGTGGTTAAGGGTGCCAGCTCAGCACCATGCACTTGTGCTGAGACAGCCCTGGAGCTGTTGGAGCTCTGCTGTGCCCACATACCAGCATTAGTGGAATTGAGCTGGCACCCACTGCATTCCTAGACTGGTTGAAGGCCCAGGGGTGTTCAAAAATAAATTTGAGGGCTGGCCTCACTGGCCTAGTGGTTAAGGGAGCCAGATCTTGCATGGACAACTATGTGGTTTGAGTCCAGGACCTGGTAACTTGAGAAACACACTGGGCATATGTGCTTGTGTGCCCCAAATCCTGAAAGGTGAGAGAGATGGAGAACTGATTGCGGCCATTCCTCATAAGGGGGTGCTTTCTCCTCTCCCTCTCTGTCTCTCTCTGGCAAATACATACACCCTCTAGCAAAAAAAGAAGGAGGAGGAGAAGGAGGAGAAGGAGAAGAAACATGCCAGTTATGTGTGTCCCAAATCATAACAGGATGGAGAGATGGAGGAGAGGGGATTTCAGCATGACCACACTCCATTGGGGGCTGCTTTCTCCCTCTCCTTTTCTCTGTCTCACTGTCTCTCTCTCTGACAAGTACATGCACCCTCAAACAAATTTTTTTAAAAAACAGAAGAAAAAGAGAGGAGAGACAGAAATAAGGAAGGAAGGAAAGTGAAAGAAGGGAATCTGAAAGATTTCTAGATAAAGTCCAGAATTTGCTTTTCTCTAGATAAAATCCAGAGTTAGCTTTTCTCGAAGACTTGCATGCTGGCCCTGTGGGCCCTGTATGTCCCATACTGACTTAGCTCGGGGGAGGCTGCCTGGCCTGGGCAGTGCAAAGACTCCTGTAAGGCCAAGTCCCCAGGAAGCCCACCTCCTCTGGCCCCTGGAGACCTTCGTGTGATTGTGCCACCACTGGGATGGGGATGGAGGTTTGCATGGCAGGTAGAGGTCAGCCTTCGTTCCAACTCTGGACTTCAGGGTAGTTTCTGGAGCACAGTGTTGAGATGGATCCTGAGGCAGGGTTCTCAGCAGCTGGCTGGTGGGGGCTCCAGAACACAAAGATGGAACCTAGGGTTGGGGTCACCAACTCAAGGAGGGACCAGGGAGGCTGGAAATTGTGTTTGCTAATTGACCCCCCACAGCCTCCATCCCAGGGCTATGGGGCAGGGACAGTCCTGAACCTCGCTGCCCCTCAGTTGTTCAGGTGGATGGTGAGAACTCTGCTGGACAGACGGGGCTCTTCCTCGCGGCGCTGCTGGGCCGCAGCTCTGCCGTGCAGCTCCTGCTTGCCTTTGGCGCCAACCCCAACCAGTGAGTGGCAGCCTGCATTGCCCCCACATGCCCAGGACCCTGAGTCTGAGCTCCAGAGAGCTTGGGAGCCAGGGCTGTCTTCCCCGATGCCTCTCCCACCCCCTGGTGACCTTCCTGTTCTCTGGTAATCCCTTGTCTTGTTTGATTCCCCAGAGACCATTCCCTGTCTTCTGGCACCTCCCATGATCAAAAGACCCCATTGTGTCCTTGGGTGACCCTGCCCACCTCCTATCCCCAGTGCCACTTTTTGTCCCTGCTCCTTCCTTTTTCTAACCCATTCCCACCCTCATGATTCGGTCATAGCCGCTGCCTTGATGGCAGCACGCCGGTGCACGCAGGTGCCTTCTCGGGCCGCAGCCTGGTGATGCTGCACCTGCTGCAGGCAGGGGGTGACCTGCGTCTGCATGACCAGCAGGGCTGCACGCCAAGAGACTGGGCTGAGCAGGGTGGTGCCAAGCAGAGCTGGGAGGTGAGCAGTGGTCAGGGGCGGAGGGGAGGCGAGGGGGCCAGCACCCCCATGTGGCCTCAGCCCACATATCCCCATCCAGGTGCTGGAGCTGCTCCAGCTCTGCCGCGCCCACATGTCCGCATTGGTTCATGGCGCTGAGCTGGCACCCACTGCATCCCTGGGCCGGTTGCGGGCCTGCTCCAGGCATGGTCTACATGGCTCCCTGTCCCCACTGGGGCTGGTGCAGGCAGATAGGTAACCACATCCCAAAGTCCACCCACCCACCACACTCAGCTACCCCAGACTTACCCTCAGCCTGCCCTTTATCCCAGGACACTGAGGTCAGAGCAGATCAGGAGCTCCCCCCAGATGCCAGCCTTGGGGTTCGGCCAGGTAAGCAAGAGAGGCTGGGGGAGTGGGAACGTCCTGTCCTCTTTGTGCCTCATGGTCCTTCTCCCCATCCCCAGCTGAGCAGCCTGTGGCCACTGGGGCTGGTGATGGGCATACCCCTCGCAGACCCCAAGGAGCTGCTGCCAGCCCAGGGTGAACCCGACCGTGCATACGAGAGCAGCTCCCACACCCGCATGGCCAAGTGAGAGCCCTGATGTCCCTGGAGAGCCTCCTGCCTGGCCACCCAGTCTTAACTCTCCTGCTCCCCTACAAGGAAAGACCGTTGTCTCAGACCTGCACTGTCTCTGCTCTCCACTCTCCAGCCTCCTCTGGAGGGGCCACCCCGTGACTGTTCGGCAGCTGAAGACCCCTAGAACCCAGCCTGATGTGCTGTTGGCTGATCTTCAGCACTGCAGGTATCCCAGCCCAGTCTGACCCTAAGACCCTGCCTGCCCTCCCAACTCAGGTATTTCATCATCAGAAGGCTAGGACTGGGACCAGCAGTTGGCGTAATGGCTATGTCGCCCATATAGTCGACCGCGGTTTGAGTCCTGGAACCGGTGGCTTAAACTCATGCCAGGCGTGTGTGCTTGTGTGCCCAAAATCCTGAGAAGAGAAGGGAGAAGGAATTGCAGCATGGCCACCCTCCCTGGGGGGTGATTTCTCATTTTGTGTCTCACTTGTCTCTGTCTTTCTGGCGAGCACACGCGCCCCATAGCCTTCGCTCCTGGGCCAGCCCTTGGCATGGGGTTGTCCTGCAGGAGTGATCCCCTCCCCCCAGGGAAGTAGGTACACAGTTCTGTGCTCCGCATCCTGCAGGCCCCAGAGAGGAGCCAGGCATGGGGACAGACACCACGGAAGGGGTAGGAACTGGGCCCTACCACTGTTGGGGGGCTGTGTGGCCCAAGGCAGGTGCAGATGGTCTGGCCCTGGCATGTGGCAGGTGGTCTATGCCCAGGAGCTGCCCTGTACGGGTCGGGCCCACTCCTGAGTGTCCTCCTCCCACCAGCACCCTGCTCCACCCCAGCCTGTGGCTGCTGATGGCACTGAGCCCCTCGGCGGATCTGTCAGGACTGTCCCTTCTCTTCGAGCCCGTGTGGCTGGGCTCCCTGTATGTGGTGCTGCACCTGCAGGGACCTGGTGAGGAGGGGCCTCAGACTGTGCCAGGCCTGCTGCCCAGCCACCTGCTGCTGCAGGTGCTGGAGGCCCTGCTGTTCCTGCAGGCCCGCCGGCGTGTCCACGGCGGCCTCAGCTCGCATGCTGTGCAGCTGGTGCGGCCAGGCCTGGCCAAGGTGGGCAACCTGGAGCATGGGCGCCCACTGCACCCACGTGGGCTGCGGCCCAGGTGAGTGCCTGCCCCACCTGCCTGCCCCCACATCTCTGTCCAGCAGCCGCCAGCTCACCAGGCGCCTGGGCTCCACAGGCCACAGCTCGGCTACCCCTCAGGGTGCCCAGGCCCAGGGCTGCCTCCACCCCCTGAACTGTACCCATGGCTGCCCCTGGAGCTGATCTGTGGTGACATGCCCGCCACCACCTCAGACCTCTACAGCTTCTGCGTTCTGGCCCAGGAGGTCTTTACTGGTCAGTGAGTAACCCCACATCCTGTCCCACCAAGGCCTGCCACCCGTCTGGGTGTCCTGATCATGTTCCTCATAGGAAAGCTGCCCTGGGCTGGGAGAGAAGGGCCTGAGGTGAAGGCTAAGCTGGAGGCAGGTGAGAGCCCGGCCCTGGACCCCCTGGTGCCAGGCCTTTACCAGGCCCTGGTCCGAGCTGGGCTGGGCCTGGGGCCTGCTGACCGCCGGGGCAGCCTGCAGAATGCCCGGTACCTGCTGCGGGAGGCCATGGCCCAGGTACAGGGCTGTTTGGCAGGGGGTGGGTGGTAGCCATGGAAGCCCAGGCAAGGCCCGCGTTCCTACACCCAGCCTCCTTCCCCCAGGACTTGGCTCCAGCGGAGTGGACCACACTGTCCTCAGCACCCCCGGGTTCTCCACCAGGTTGGAAGGCGAGGGGAGGGTGACAGCAGGCACTGGGCACAGCAGAGCTATGCCTCTCATTCCAGCCGGCTGGTCTTGTCTCCCCAGAGAAACTGTACTATGAGGTGGCCCCTGGAGCCACATCCACGCCTGAGCCCTCAGTGATGCCCCTGGGCCCCCTCCCATCCCAGGTAGGAGCCAGGGCAGGGATGTGGGAAGCCAAGGGAGCTGCGGGGCTCCTGGGCAACTCAGGCCAGCTGTCTGCTATCCCTCTCTGCAGGCCCCAGGGGCGCCTGAGGTCACGGGCCACAGCAGGGTCCAGAGGGCCACAACCTGGAACTCGGGCAGCAGTTTGACCCTAGGCAGCAGCCCCAGTCCTGGCTCCAGCCCTGGCCCCAGCCTAACAGCCCAGGCCAGCTTGCGCTCCTGCCTGGAGCCCCACTCAGCAGTACGGATCCACCCAGAGCCCTGTGCGGCCGTCTGTTTCTAACAAGTGTCACCCCACCCCCTAGTAGTCACCAACTCCAAGTTTCCTGGCTGCCTCTTCTCTGACCAGAGATTCCCAACTGCTGCCCCAAACCTGTGACCCCTGACCAGCCCTACTTCCCCAGGCCCTGCCCTGCACTCCAGCCTGCAGGACTCAGGCCCCCTGCCAGGAGCAGACCCACAGCTCTGAGGAGCTACCATCCAAGCCCTGTGAGCCCGCCCCTGCCTGCTGACCCACAGGGAGGCTCCCCTTGTCCTGGGAGGCTGCTGGCAGGGAAGGCCAGGAGGGAGGCAGAGCTCATCCCACACCCATCCCACCCTCCCAGGCCCGCCCGAGCTCCATGGCCACTGGGTGGCAGCTCCAGCCTTTTCCTCCTGTAGGCACCCGCACTGAGCTGATTGGAGGCGGTCTCTTCTCCAGCCTGCAGAAGTGGGAAAGGGGGGCCCTGGCGGGGGGACCCTGGGCCCTTCCTCATCCCCCAGGTAAGCCAGGTCTCCTCTCCCCCACTGTCTCAGGATGGATCTGCTGGAGGAGATCATGGCAGAGCTGCAGAGCGGCTGCCAACTCGGAGACCAGCTCAGCGCCAGCCCCTCTCCTGGCCTGGATTCCCATGGCTCCCTTTCTGCAGATACTGCCCCTCAGAACTTTCCAGAAACAAGTACTCAGTGCCTTCCCCAAAGGAAATAAAGCGATAAAGTGGCCTCCCTGGCTGTGCTTCATTCACTGAGTCTGGTCCCCCATGACACCTGCAGCCACATTTTCACCACTTTTATTTGTTAATTTTGTCAGATGGTTTAGTGGGGCATGTGGGGAGGGATTGGCAGGAGCTGTCCCCCACCCCCTTGCACAGGTCAAGACATGCTGGGGGCTCCTGGAGGGAGAGGGAGGGCGGGGGTTAGCCTAGCCCTCCCCGAGATTTGTGCGAGGACCCCCAGTATGGAGGATGGTGGGAGGATGGGTGTACCCTTCAGCCCAGGATAAGGAAGCTATGAGTATCGGTTAGGGACCCACATCAGCATCAAGTTACAAAGTTAGAAACCTGGGTATGGGCTGGGAACTCAAAATACAAAACAAGGGGTTGGGTTGGGCCAAGATTCAGTGAGGGCGAAGGGAAGGGGAGGTCCCCCAGCTCTTGCTCAGCAGTAGCTTCGGGTCTGACCCTCAGAGTGGAGAGACCAGCTGGGAGTGGGGTAAGGGGGTGGGGGACCAGCCCCCTCTCCTCTTTGCCCGTTTCTGTACAGAGACCCTCGATGGTGCTCACCCCCCCTCCCATAGGCCGGTGGGGCTGCCCTGTAGAGCAGGAGGGGCTCCGGAGGGCCCCAGGGCCCAGGCCCCCTATGAGGGGTGCGGGGGCCCCAGGGTGCCCGCTGTTTCTGAGGGAGGCGGGGTGCTGGGGGGCCAGGGTCCGAACGGCTTCTGGGGTGGGCAGGAGGAGAGGAAGAGCAGGAAGAGGCGGGTGAAGCACCTCTGGGCCCCAGGGCTAGGTTGACATAGAGGGGCTCAGGCCGGGCTGGGCGCCGGGCAGAGTGCTGGGGCGCTGAGTAGCCGAGGTGCTCAGGGGGAAAGCAGGAGGGGGGTGGTGGGTAGCTAAGTAAGAAGTCCGGGGACCGGTGGAGTGGCGGCGACTGGCCAAGCATGCCGTAGGAGGCATTAAGCCTATCCGGGGGCATGGAGCGAAAGGGACTCCAGGACCGGGTGGGGCCAGAATAGGGGGGCCCTTCGCCCGCTCCGATCTCATAGTACAGGTTCTCTCCCCTGTCGAGGGGTGCAGAAGTGCCCAGGGAGCTCCTCCAGGCTGGGGCTGGGGAGTTGGGCTGGTAGGATGGGGGACCCAGAGGGTATACGCCTGGTTTGGGGACCCCGAGGAAGGGTGGCCGGCACTCTCTGGGGGCTGAGGAGAAGAAGCTGGGGGCAGGAACCTGCGAGGGGACAGAGCATAGGGACTGGGCTGCAGTCTCTGGCACATCCCTACACCCTCCAGCTGCCCTGAGCTGAGCACTGACCTGGGCAGGGCCTCTGAGTCCCCTCCTAGAGGTCCCTACGGGCCGCTGGCTCCTCACCAGGCTCCCATCACTTTGCTGTCTTGGTAGGTAGGGTGGGGGTGCTGGGGCCCAGACAGGCAGGTGGGCTACAGAGTTGGGGGGTGGCCCACTCCCTGAGGTTCCCAGGGGCTCCCCACCCACCTCCAGGGACAGTGAGCGGCGGAAAGGGGAGCGGGAAGCAGGTGGGGTGCCCCCATGCTCTTGGTGGCTCTGTTGCTCGGCCACTTGCTGAGCCCGCTCAGCCAGGGCCAGAGCCATCAGGCGTGCTGGGTTTTTTGGGGGTGGGGGTGGGGCCCCCCCAGGGCGCAGGAGGGACAGGGGTGGGGGCAGCAACGGTGAATCCATACCAGGACCTATACAGAAAGGAAAGGGAGGGGGATCAGCTGGGTCCTGTGGTGGCCTCGGGGTCGTAAGAGCATGACGTGGGCTGAGCAGGACTCACCGTGCTGGCCCTGGGTTCCCCGGGGACCAGGCAGTGCCAGTTTGCTGCAGATCTCCTGTTGGCAGGTGTCACTTAACTGGGCCTCGGCTCCACGCAACAGCAGGGGGATGAGATGGGGGCGCAGGCCTGGGCTGGGGCTGAGGGCTGGTGTTGGCGTGACTGAGGCAGGTGTCCCCCCAGCCCCCAGCAGTTCTAGGACAGCAGGTGGCACTGATACAGCCAGGGGCTCTGAGATGTCCAGGGCAGTGGGTGAGGCAGGGCTTGTGGGCCCCCGGGGCGAGACAGCCTGGGGGGTCACCCTGGGTGGAAAGGCAGAGGCAGAGGCTGGGGGTGCCGGGCTGGCAGGAGGTGCAGGGTCCCCTGGAGTGGGGCTGCTGCAGCGAAAGGTAAGAGGATCAAAGTCGAGTCCTCGGAGTCCTTCCAGGCAGCGGGGTGGACTGAAGTCCAGCTCATCGCCATCATCTAGCCAGGCTGAGGTACGGTGTGAAGGGGACCCGGGGAGTGCCCCCAGCCCAGCTCCTGAGGACTCAGAGGACGAGGACTCGGAGGAGGAGGACGTGGAGGAGGAGGACGAGGAGGACAGGCTTTCACAGGATCCAGCAGGTGCAGGGCCCACAGGGAAAGCATCACTGCTCGAGTGGGGCCGCCGTAGCCTGTGCAGCCTCTGGAGGCCTAGAAGGACAGGGCGGCAGCATTTAGGGGTCAGGGCTCAGAACTTCACATCCTCACACGTCTATGAGAATGGGGCACATGAGTCAATAGGAAGTCCGGGTTAACATGGAGAGGCCATGATGGCTGTGCACCCAGAAAGAGCTGTTCAGGCTTCCAGGTGATGAGGCAAGACCATGAAGAGAACCACTCCAGACCACAGCAAGAGTGGAACCCGGTAACCCCACAGCAAGAGTGGAACCCGGTAACTCCATGGGCCGTGAGCTCAAGACCAACAGGATCTCACACACAGCTGCCGGGACTGCAGATGGGACAGCCCTTCCGAAAACAACCAGGCCTTGGCCTACACACCTGGACATGCACGTCTCTATAGGACAGTCTCCTAGGAGGGTGGGGATGACAGGGGCTGCTCATAAGACCCCCCCCCCCCAGACCCACAGGGAGTAGGATTGATAAGCAACTCATAAGGGACATCCACACAGCATGCCAGAAAGTGGTGAGCCACACCAGCAGCACTGGTGGGAGTGTGGAATGTGGTGCTGAGTGAAAAGTCAAACCCACACACTGCACCGTACCCATCTTAAGACACTCTTTAAATAAAGTTTTAAAAATGGCCAGAACTGGGGACCAGTACACGGCTTAATGGTTACATTGCTGGATTCCCACATAGTCAAGTGCAGTTTGAGTCCCAGACCCAGTGGCTTAAAACTCAAGCTGGGTGCGTGAACGTGCGTGCCCAAGCTCCCGAGAGAAGAATGGAGGAGAAGGGACTGCGACGTGCCCATTCCCCCTGGGGGAGATTTCTCACTTTCTGTGTCTCTGTCTCTCTGGCGAGTGCATGCATCCTACAGCAAAAATCTCTCTAAAAATAAAAGGCCAGAATTGAGCAATCTGTTACTTTTACACACATACACCTGTATATGATCAAATCTTAAGAGCAAGGGAGTAATGACCACCAAATTCAGAGGGTGCCTCTGGCAGAGGGGCAGCAGGTGGGAGAGGAGAGGAGCTTGCAGGTAAGGGATTGAGGCCTTCTGTAGATTAGCTCTAGCTAGCAGCTTCGTAATATTATGTGACCTTTTTTCAAAGGGAGTGAAAAAAAAAGAGACTTTTAAATGTCCCTGCATGGCCCAACAAATACAGTGTGTAATGAACCAAAGGTGACCATTTAGTCAACCTAAAGTCTGAATTAAAGCATCTGAAGGGCCCAGCACGTGGTATGGTGGTTAAGGTGCTGGATTCCCATGTGGCCAACCATGATTTCAGTCCCAGAACTGGCAGCTTCAAAACCATGCCAGGCATGTGTGCATGCATGCCTAAAGTCCCGGGAGGGAAATAGAGAAAGGACTATAGCATGGCCATCTCCACCAGGGGCTGATTTCTCACTTTCCCTCTTACTGTCTCTCTCTGGCAAACACACATGCCCTATGGTAAAAACCTAAAAAAAAAAAATAAAATAAATAAAATAAATAAAATAATTTTAAACCCAATACTCCCAGATTTGATGTATAACATTTGGAGGCCCCAGGCCCTCCCAGATCTGTTTGGGCACAGGTGCCCCCCACCCCCACTGTGCTCACCAGGACCGCTGGCCTGCGACGAGAGGGACTCCTCGCTCTTGGCAGATCTCAGTGTAACCGTGTCCGGGCGGTTGCCTGCGAGGAGAGGCAGGGGAGCAGGGGAGGTAGGAGTGCGCTCTGTAGACCCCATCCCCCAGCCACACCAACTGCATGACTTCTGACCTGAAGGCTGCGGTGGGGCACGGCTGCCTCCCAGCCAGGGCAGAGGCTTCTTTCTGGGGATACTGGGTCCCCGACCAAGTGCAAAGAAAGTCTTCCAGCTGCTACCTCCTGGCTTTCGCTGTTTTTCCCCTCGCTCCCCTTTCCTTCTGGGATTTGGGTGAGAAATGGGAGTTGGTCTGAGGAACCAGGGTCTCCAAGCTGCCCCCCCCCCCCCCCAAGCAGCCCACTCACCTTTCCCCAGGTGAGGCTGGGGCCTTGGAAGTTGTAGGCTCAGAGGGTGTCCCTAGCCGGCCCTGAGTGCGTGCCTGGGCTTCCTCCAGTGTCAACAGGCGGGTGGAGGGACCAGTACCCGCTAGGGACTTGGGCCTGGGGAGGAGGCAGCGGCCTGGGGAGTTTGGAAAAGGGGTTGCTGTCAGCTCTGGGCCACCCAAGGCCACAGGCAAAGCCAAGCGCCACAGCCCAAGCCCCGGCCCGGCAGCGTGCCCACCCGGGCTGGCAAGGCAGGGGGCCAGGGTGGAGCAGGCGGGAATGGGTGGGCGGCAGGCAGGTGAGGAGGAGGGGTGAGGCAGAATGGGCTGATGAGGAGGCAGCTCCCAGCAGCCAGCGAGGGCAGTGGCTCTGGCTTCAGTTACCTCGGGCCAGAGGGCCCTCCGACGAGCTGAGTCCTGACTGGGCTGGGGTCCCGGGCAGGGCGGGGAGTCTGGGTGGGGCCGGGATGGGGTCAAGTCTGGGGACCTCCCACCTCCTCCCAGGTGGACCCATGGCCCCAAGCGCCCCCAGGAGCTACAAGGGGTGAAGGAAGAACGGCGTCCGGGCCAAGAAGTGGGGATCCTGAGCGTAGGAGCTGAAATGAGAAGGAGGGGGGCGCGGGGAGGGATAGGCCGGGGCGGGGTCCTCAAGGAGCCAGGGAGGAGGTCCAGCTTCAGTAGGGTAGGGGTAGGGCTGGGAGCCCACCTGCCCTCCCGCTGTGGCCCTGACAATGACGGGACAGTAGCCAGGACACCAGGGGGTGAGTGGGCATACCTGCAGGGTCCAGGCCAGCAGAGGTGAAGGTGTCACTGAACAGGACATCCACGTGGGTGAGCAGGAATTCCACCACCACTGACTGCACCCGAACCTCCCGGAAGGCTGCGGCCCCACCCAGCCCCACCGACTCCAGCTCCATGGACCTGCCGGGGGTGAGGAGGGAGGCCAGGTGCCTTGAGTGTTGGCTGGCGGGTCCTGTCCAGGCAATGTGGGGAGCCAAGGCAGCAGGGCCAGTCTATCAGGCACCTCTGGCCTCCGAATGGCCCCATCTAGAGCTGGGTTCTGTCCCCAAACCTGCTCCTTCCCCACCTTTCCCATCTCAGTCATCACAGTTCTACTAGGGGGTCCTGCCAACATCTCAAGGTTGTCTTTGACCTCTCTCTTTCCTGCACACCCACATCCAAACTCTTACACAGCCTCTTGACTCCACCTACGAAATCCATCTAGAATCTAGACCCTTCTCCCCGACTCTGACAGGGCCCTCTCCCCTCCCACAAGGACACCCCAGCAGCCTCCTCCCTAGTCTCTTGCTCCTGCCCCCATGGCTGCTTCCACCTGCAGCCAGAGGGAGCTGGGAGCACCTGAGTCATGGCGGGACCTTCCAGGAGGGCTCAGTGCCCCACCTGTGTACACCTCAGGTACAAGCTAAGTCCTCACCATGACCCATGACCTGTAAGTCATCCCTCTATCTGGTCCCCCATCACCCCTCTGACCTCATCACTTTCTTCCCCTCAATTCCTCACTCACTTGCTCCCTCACAACTTCCACCACACTGGCCCCCGCTATTCCTGCCTACCACACCCACCCCCAGTTCCTGTGGTGCCAGGCATCCACCCAGCCCCACCTTTGCAGTAGCTACTCTTGCTCCATGGCTAGCTTGTTCCCAGAGGTCCACGTGGGTCCCTCCCTTGCATCCTATAGACCTTGGCTCAAATGCTACCTTCTCAATGAAGGGTCCTTACCTGCCTTATTGCTGATTGTAAACTGCCTTCTCTTGTTCCCCCGGTCTTTCTCTTCTGTTTATGTTTTCTTATATTTCTTATGCCTACCATCTGACATACCACCTATTTTACTTATTCAAAAGTAAATATGAGGGACCAGCAGTTAGCGTAATGGCTATGTTGCTGAACTCCCATGTAGCCGACCGCGGTTCGAGTCCCGGACCCGTGGCTTAAACTCTCACAGGGCGCATGTGCGTGTGTGCCCAGGATCCCGAGAGGAGAATGGAGGAAAAGGGATTGTGCCGTGGCCATCCACCCTGGGCAGTGATTTCTCGCTTTTTATCTCTCTGTCTCTCTCTGTCTTTCTGGCGAGCGCACGTGCCCCATAGCAAAAACCTCTCCAAAAATAAAAAAGTAAATATGAACTCCTCCAGGACAGAGATCTGGCTTCTTGCTGTCAAATCCTCCAGGGCTTACCATGCTGCTGGCTACAGAAAGACTTACTGAAGCCTTCCCTGCCATCCTATCTGAAAACTTTACATTGCCATGGCTCCACACCCCTTCCCACTCCCGAGCTTCCTCCTCAGTTCTCATCACCATCAGACATCACTCTCCTTTTCTCATTATCCAGCTCCTCCATGAGAATGCAATTCCTAGGAGGGCAGGAATCACATTGGTTTACTACCGTGCCCCCGGTGCTGAGGGCAGGGCTTGGCTTGTAGAAGGTCCACAGTAAATACATATTAAATAAGAGAAAAAAAGCTGGGCCAGAGCCTGGGGTAGTTGTGGGGAGACTGGAGGCCCACCTGTGGGAGGAAGGGGAGGAAGCTGAGGGGCAGGCTGGTGAGCCGCCAGCTTACCGTAGCAGGTTGGGTGCCCAGACGATGGCTAGGTTGCGGGCATGCATGCTGGTGTTGGCACTGTGTCTTGCCATACGGGCCAGGTGCCTTAGCAAGTACTCCAGCGTCCTGAGGGTGGCAATCGAAGGAGACACCTGAGCCTCGGCTGCCCTGGAATCCCACCACAGCCCTTGCCTGCCCCTCCTGCCTTACCTGTAGTGTGGTGGGGGTAGCTGCTGGATGACGTCATGGACGCGCACCAGGCGTTCCTCCTCCCCAGGCACTGACATGGCCTCCTGAGATTGTGGACAGGCGTGATGGGGGCTGGGCTGGACGCACTCCAGTGCCCTCCAGCCCTGCCAGCTCCTTTACTCACACTGAACTTCCCGTAGAGCTGGTAGGTGAGCAAGGGGTTGGGCAGCTCTCGGAAGTAGAGCTTGCAGAGGGAGGACACGCTGTGGATGTCCTGCAGGAAGGCAGGGCCAGACAGCTCAGGGATCCGCTCGCTGTCAAACTCATGCCTGAGACCATAGGGACAGGAGGAGGAAGATTCAGGTCAGAGCTGGCTCACCAGGCGGCTTTCCCTCTCCCCTCAGGTGCCCACAAGTGACGGTAACCTTTTCCCCAGGTCCCATACCAGGCCATTCAGAGGCGGAAACTCACAGAACCACCCCATGACCCTGTGGCAAAGCCAAGGGTGGTCTGTTCTACAGAGGAAGACACTGAGGCTCAGGCAGGAGGACCCCTGCCTGCAGCTACCCAAGGCTGTCCAACTCCAGAGCGTCACCACACTCCTACCATGAAGTTGTACCATTCTCCTGGCTTTCAGAGGTCACTGGGAATGCCGATAAAACTCCATCACCCTACTGCTCACTGGTACAAATGCCTGCTCTCCTCGACCTCATGCCTGTCTCACTGCTCCCCCAGGCTGCGTGCTCTCACCTCAGGGCCTGCTGGCGGCCCCTTCTCCCGCCTCGCTCCTACCCGTCTTGCGACTGTTACACATGGTGACCCCCCTTGGCTCAGAACCCTCCTGTGGTTGCCTGCTGACTCAGAGTAAAAGCCCAAATCCTAACAGTGGTCCAAAGGCTGCACCCTTGCTCTGATGACCCTCAGACAAGAGCCATCTGCTGCTTCCCCTGCACCCTGTCTACGCTCCCCACCAGACACTCTCCATCCAGGATCCCTTGCTTGGTCAGCTCGGCTCCTTACCTCCTCGGCTCTCCCCCACCAGGCCTCTCTGCTCATGCTGCTTCAAACTGCAGCACTCCGTTCTGCTTTATCATCACGCTCCTCCTTACCCCCATCTCTTCCTCTCTGTAGTGCTTGTCAGCTTCTAGTAAATGCTACATTTTCTCCTTTTTCTCTCCCTCCAGCATGTGAGCTCCAGGAGGGCAGGGGTTTCTGGCTGTCTCATTCACTGCTGTGACCCCAGTACCTAGAACAGTGCCTGGCAGGTGGCAGGTGCTTAGTGAAGCTTGATCCCTCTGCTCTGTAGCTAACTCTACTTAAACCTTTCATGCCTCGGTGCAGCGGTACTGCAGCGCTCCACGATGCTGAAGCCACATGGGAAAGGCCCCAGGTTCTAGTCCTAAGGTCTCCCTGTACACACTGTGCATGCATGCTTGCCCATGGTCCTGGCTGGCTGAGGCTGGGGGTAGGACTGAAGCATGAAGACCCTGTTGGGGTTCTTCTATCTTGCTCATGGAAGAAGTAAATACACTTTAAAAAAGTTCTGCTGTGTAGGGGTCAGCAGGTGGCATGGTGGTTAAAGCGCTGGACTCCCACATGGCTGACCACAGTTCTAGTCTCGGACCTGGAGGCTTGCTTTCCTACTTTCTCTCTCTCTCTGTCTCTCTCTGGTCAAATTAAATAAATAATAATGATGATAATAAATGAAATAAAATAATTCTTTAAAAAAAAAAAAACTCTGCTGTGTTTTGAGCCTTAGCTGGGGTGCCACCTCCTCAAGGAAGCCCTCTCTGGTCACAGCCTTGGTCCATCCTGCTCTCTGCCCTCCTAACAACTGTGTCCCTGGCACATGATACAGGGCTGGGACGGAGCTGGGCTCAGTAATGGTTTTGGAAGGATGGGTTGGTGCTGGGCTCTCACCGCAGCCTCTGGATGTTGGAGGATACTCCTGAGAGCCGGTAGATCCCATCCACCACCCCGTGGGCCTCGATAAACTCGGAGCAGCAGCGTAGCACCTGGGGCACTGGAAGAAAGCAGTGGGTCAGTCCGGGTAGGCCGCACCGCAGGTGGGAGGGCAAAGTCGGGTGGCCGGGCGGTCTCAGCCTCACCATCCTGGCCTGAGTTGCTGAGGTGCTCCCCAAGATCACAGCCAAACACCCTCTGCCGCAGGATCCCCCGCTGCCGCAGCCGCTGCCGAGAAGGACGGGAGCGCATGAAGGTGCGCAGGAGGCCAGCCAGCTTCCCACGTGGCCGGGGCACAGCTGTGGGGGCAAAGGCAGGCCAGGCAGGGTCAGTGCACACATAGGCCTGATGGGGCAAGGGGTAGGTGGCAGAGACATGGCCCCTTGCTTCCCTTACCTGAGGTCAGAGAGGAGATACCCTGGGGAGCCGGGATGCCACCCGGAGGACCGTCGGCATCTGTGGAGTGGACAATGGGTGCAAAGGATGAATGTGGTACAGGGTGCAGGAGGGCCTCCCCACTCTGTCCTTTCCACTTACCCGCTTTTAGGCCTGGACCTGGTCGCTCTGTGAAGAGTTCCACACACTCGCTGGGGAAGAAACCGACCTGAGGAAGGGTCAGGGTCAGTGGCTGGGCCACCCCAGTTGGCGTGGTGCCCTAGCCCCACCTGTCCATCCCACGTCAGGGTCACCTGGAAGCCTCTCTTGCCCCGCCACCAGCTGCGATCCTCCGTGGGTGGCATGTCGATCACTGAGACAATGTCTCCCACCTGGGAGACAGGGGGTGGGTAGGTGGTAGGAGGGAGGTCAGAAAAGGCTGGAGAAGTGGGGAGCCCTGCTGGAATCTGCTCTCCTACAGCCTCACCTCGAAGGACAGCTCATCCGGCGCCTGGGCTGTGTACCGCTTGATCACGTGAGCGGCAGCGACCGCAGGGATATTGAGTGAGGCCTCCTCACTGAGGAGCAGTCGCCTGCCATGATTGTCCAACTGAGATGGAGGCAGACGTAGCAAAGGGAGGCCAGAAGAAGGTGTCAGCTGGGCAGACAAGGTTCCTCCATGCCCAGTAAGGCCACCACCTGTCTCTTGTCTGTGAGAGCCTCTGCCACTCAGAGCTATTGGTCAAACACCTAAATCCTTCCCCATCTAAAACAAGCTCTGTCCTCCACCCTCACATGCCCCAGGACTCCCTTATCCCCAAGTCCTCCCCACATACCCCACACCCCATCCTCCATAGCAGACACTGCACACTTGGCTCTCTATCTAAAATCCTTCCTGTTTAAAACACTCTTATCCAGGGGTTCTGTGAGTTTCAGCCAAACCCTTTCTAACCAAAGTACCTTTACATTCTCACATCCCCACAGCCTGACACCTGCTAATACACACAACACACAGACGCACACACACACGTACACTCGCTCTCACAGGCACACGCCCACACAGCCACTAAAATACCAATCCTCCTCCACTCCTGCTCCTTTCTTCTCCATGCTCACGCACACTTGCAGGCTGGTTCTCACACCTCGGCCACCCCCCCCCCCCCCGCCCCCCCGCTTGCTCCCAACTCCAAGCTCCCGCCCAGGCCCACCTCCATCCAGGTGAGCACAGGCCCACAGTTGAGGTTACTGTCCACCAGTCCTGACAGGGTCTCCAGGTACTGCAGCAGCAGTGGTACCAGCATCTGGGGGCAAGTGGGCAGGGTGGGCTCCTGGAGCAGACCCTGAGAGAGCCCTGCACCCCTCTAACCCTAGCCAATTCCGAATGCATGGCTGCCGTTCAGGGCTATGTGCTCACACACTGCCTTATCAGTCAGCAAATGGGCAGTGCCGTGCTCCTGAGTGTTCCAATTGGCATGTTGCCCCTCCTTTGGAACACCCTGGGCCTCCCCATGATCTTAAAACTAAGAGAACCTCCTAGAACCCTGCTACATTCTATGCCTTCTCCAATCTGGTTGGTTGGGGCTTAGGCCACGTGGGTGTTTAAATAATTACACATTTCCTCTGCCTTGATGATTTCACACATCGCTGATGAGGACAAATGGATGGCTGAGGTAGGGGCTGAAACCTCATATAGATACCTGGGCAGCTCTGGCACCCTCTGGGGGTGGGGGGAGCTCTGGAAGGCAGGAGAACCTCCGGTCAAATATGCACCGATGGAGATGGGCATCCAGGGAACGGAAGTCGTCATAACTACGGAGAACTGGCCAGGAGCGGCCCTATGGGAGCAGGAGGGACAGAGGGAGCAGTGATCCCGTTACACTGAGCTGAGGACTACGGTAGCCAGTCCCTCAGGCTAGATGAGAGGCAGGGGTGGCCTCACCTGACAGGTCACCTGCACCCCAAACACCAGTTCATTCTCTCCAGAGAGGTTGGGGCCTTCACGCTCTGGAGACAGCAGGAGCTATAGAGGGAAACAGGCTCGGGTGAGGTCCTCACTTTTGTCCCAGTCCTGATCTCTGGACTGACACTGTGCAAGGATAGGTGTGTGTCCTCCTTTTGGGCCTTCCCAAGGACAGGGCCTGCTGATATCTTGGTCAGATTACAGGGCCCTGGCACAGACACTCAACAATACGTTGTTGTTGAGTGAATAAAAGCACAAATGGATGAATGAGTGAGTAGCTCTCCCATCTGCCCTGACTCTGGCAACTCCTGCTCACATGGGTAGAGCAGTCAGTCACGGGGACAGGTTTCGGGGGTAAAGCAGCTGGTCCTGTTTCAGGGTTCAGTAGGATATCATATTCCCACATGGGTGCAAAGCCCCCATACCTGAATGTGGCCAAAGTCAACATTCTCATAGTGGAAATGGGCACAGTCTGCCAGCCGCGGGAAGGGGCCTCGAGGAGCCGACAGCCTGGGAGAGGGGTGACACATCACCAGTGGCTCTTCCAGTCTCCCAAACCCCCCAAACTTCACTTTTCCGTCCTTCACCCCTCACCTCTTCCCAGGCTTCCCCTTCACACTGGGCCCCCCAGTGGGGGGAAGGGGCTGCACTGAGCCCTCCCCTGGGCCATCCAGGCTGTCAGTGCTGCGAGCCTGTTGAGCAGAGAGAAGAATCAGAGGCCCCCAGAGATGGGAGCAGAGAGACAAGGGGAGCATTGTTATCTGCCAGCCTGGGCCTAGTGGCCCGGGGAACGCCACACACTGCCCTGAGCATGGGGCAGGAGTGCAGGTCAGGGGGAGGTGAGGTCTGGCCTGAGGACATTCTTCATGTGTGGTCTTGGGTGAGGGGACTGCAGGAGCAGGGGCCCAGGGTGAGGCAGGGAACGGGCTGCATGCTGACCCCATCTCTCCCTGTTTAAAACCCTCTGTAGCCCCTGCAGAGTATAGTCACCTCCCGCCGCCACTGTCTGACAATCACGGCTCCCATGCCCTCAGTCTTTCTGCTTTCCACCTCGCCCCTCCCGCCACGTCTTCACGACAAATCATCTTTATGAAACATAAATGTGGCCCTGTCTCTGCAGATTCTGGACCTTCAGTGGCTTCCTGTTGTCTTCACGATGAAGTCCGGGGCTGACTGTCAAGGCTTCCCTGAGATGGCTTCTGTCTATTTCTTCAGTCCCACCATCCCCACCCTCCCCATTGCCCCCACTCTCAGAGCTCTTGAACTTTGAAGAGTCCAACAATAGTGCCATCTTCTCATTTCCTTCTAGGCCTTCGTAAAGACTATTCCCTCAGCCCAGGACGCTTGTCCTCACCCTTCCACTTGGTGCCTGTCTCCTCACTTCTCAAGTCTCAGCTCACGTGTGCCCTTTCCATGAACTTCTCTCACTGTGCCAGACAGCTCTTCCGGACCCTGTGTCCCCTGAGGTTCCCCATCCCAGGCCCCACGACTGCCTGAGCTTACCCCCATCACAGCCCGGAGCACTCTGAGATGCCACCGTCTGGTGACAAGTCTGTCTCCCCCATTGGACTGTGACTCCCCCCAGAAGTGTGGCCTCAGGCTGAGATGCCCTGCATGCCCAGCACAGAGCTGGGCACCGGACTGGTGATTTTCACAGGTAGGACTGCGCCAGAGTTCTCTCTGCCCAGTGCCAGCCCAGCTGCACAGCAGGGGCTGGGTAAAACCTGACGAAGAAATTAAACGGCTGCCAAACGGGTATTCACCGGACCCCGGGCTCTAGCTTCTCCCTCCTCCATGGCCCTGCAACCCCGAGTTCATCCTTGGGTCTCACCCTCAGGGTCTGTTCCCTTCCAGCCCATGAAGCTCCCCAAGGCGGGATGGGATCTGACTCTCTCTGTGCCTGGAGCATGGGGCCTGCACAGAGGAGGTCTCAGTGAACGTCTGTTAAGTGAGGGAATGAATGGATGAATGAGCGGGAGCAGCATGGTGGGAGAGACGGTGGGGGAGGGGGCACGAGGACAAGAAGACGAAGCGGACCCAAGGCTCAGGCGAAGGTACAATGGTGAGACGGGGAGCCCCGAGTGAGGCCGAGGTAAAGGCTCGGACTGCTGGAGGGCAGGCAGATTCAGAGGAGCCCGGCTGGGGTGAGATGAGGGAGAAGAAAGGGGCAGGCCGAGGATGGAGCCGGGTGGGGGTGGGGCTCAGGAATGAGAAAGGGGCTGTTGGGAGGAGGAGGGGGCCAGCCCCGGGGTGAGGGGTTGGGATGAGGATGCCGAGGAAGGCTCTGCATGGGGGCTCGTGAAGGAGTCTCAGCAGACCCTGCGGGGGCCACTTGGGGGGGCGCGAGTCCTTCCATGGACCAGCCCCTCCTCCCTCCCAGCCGGGGTCCTCGGCCACTGTCACCCCCATTCAGGGCGTGGAAGGGGATGCGCGCTGAGGGGGCGGGGTCGAGGTAAGGGCTCGGACCCAGGTCCGGGCTGGGGGACTAGAGGGACCGCGAGGAAGGGTGAGGGGCGGCGCAGGCCATGGGTTCGGGCGGGGCCGGGGGCGGGGCGCGCGGGGCGGGGCCGCGCGCGGACAGACTGACACGCGGACGGACTGACGGCCGCGTGGGCCCCTCACCACCATAGTCGCGTAGCCTCCTCAGGCCCCAGCCGCGCTCGACCCCTCGTTCGACGTTCTCGTAGCCGCCGCCGCCGCCATGGCGACACAAAGGGGAGGGCGCGAGCAGCGCGCGGGTGGCTGCAGGCCCCGCCCCTAACGGCTGCCCAAGGCTCCGGCGCGCGCCCCACGGAGGTGGGGGTGGGTAGCGGGGACGCGGCTCGTCTTCTCATTGGCTCCAACCTTGGCCTCAGGACGACGCCCCGCCCATCTGCTGGCTTTTCATTGGCTTCGCCTTGGGCCCCATCTCTCGCTTGGCGTCTCCCGGGTCCCGCCCCCGAAGTTTGACAGCGCCACGCCTGTGAGTGCTTTTCATTGGCTGTCATCCTCCTCCTGAGACACACCCCCGGGTTCTTTATGCTTTATGCTCGGCTCCCGACACTTCTAACGCGAATGGACCTTCTTTTTAGCCGACGTCGGCGACCACTCCTCTGACGTTCGTAACTGATTCTCCCACAGCCTCAGGGCTTTTGCTCCATTCCTCAAGCGGTTTTTCAACGTCCCAGTCTTCCAGTCGCACCTCGTCTGGCGGACCCTCACCCCGCCCACCGAATCCTGAGGCCGCTCCGCCCATGGACGTAGTCAGAACACAGCCTGGGGTATTAGGGTTCTCCGGGACTTGGCCTCGCCCTACCCACGGGACCTGTTCCGTGTCTCCGCTTCTGATGCTTGTTACAGGCAGGCTTCCAGCCTTGACTAGTTTCCCCTAGGAAAAGGTTTAGCCCGGAATGCCAGAACGTAGTTGTGTCCTCCATAAAATTAATCTTAATCATTCCTGCCATTGACTGAGCCAGGCTCAGAAAACAATCTGTAACAATATTTTTTCTAAAAGAACTCTCACCAGTCGTTCCCTTGACGGGGCCTCACCTCAGAGGGTACTTCCTTTGTTCATTCATTCAAAAACTATGTTCACTGGATTTGTGGCTACATCGGTAATCGAAACAGGGGGAAACATACCCTATCTACATAGGAATTCAAAACCTAGTGAAGAAGGCAGACAATGAACAAAATTAATATTTTTATGTGGGTTTTTTTTTTTTTTTTGAGAGGCTTTTGCTATAGGGCATGTGCGCGCTTGCCAGAAAGACAGAGACGCGCTTGCCAGAAAGACAGAGACAGAGATAGAAAGCAAGGAATCACCCCCCAAGGGGGATGGCCACGCTGCAATCCCTTCTCCTCCATTCTCTTCTCGGAATCTTGGGCATGCAAGTGTGAGTTTAAGCCACTGAGTCCAGGACTCAAACTGCAGTCGACTATGTGGGAGTCCAGTGATACATCCATTATGCCAACTGCTGCTCCCCAAATTACTATTTTTAAATATCAGATAGAAGATGATCAGGGAGCCAGCAGGTGGCCTAATGGTTAAGGTGTTGGACTCCCATGTGGCTGACGAAAGTTCAAGTCCTGTACTTGGTGGCTTTAAACTCATACTGGGCACATGTGTCCAAAGTCCTGAGAGAATGGAGAAGAGGAGTGATTTCTTATTTCTGTCTCTCTGTTGGGTGAGCACACATGTCCTATGGCAAAAATCTTCTTTTCTTTTTAGCGGCACTAGAATTTATTATTAAGATGTTCTTTAATACAGATGCTGGAGCTTGCCCATGGTGCTCTTGATGTATAAAGCCCGGACATTCATAATGACACCAGGAAGTTAACAGCTAAGTGGATGTTGTACACAAGCTCATCATCTGTCATCTTCACATGGCCAACGGCCACAGCTAGACACAGCACCTTTCCGTCTGGAACTTGATTATGGACTTCACCTCATCGACTTTGGCCACCATGTTCTCATTGTGTGTCAGCAGGAAAGAGAATTTGCAGGCCTTGTTTAGACCTGGGCCCAGGATTCGTGGAATCTGCTTTATCAGGGATTCTGAGGCCAAAAAGGCATCATACTTCTTGGCCAGCTTCTTGACCAGCTTCTTGTTCTTGTTGAGTTTCTTCAGCACCTCGATGTCCATGTGGGGGATGTCCACAGCCTTAGCCTTGTCGCAGTACTGCTGGTCCCCCAGGACACACACGGAAAACTTGGGCCAGGGAGTGGACTTAAGCCTGATGGTGCCTGAGAAGCGCTTGTCCTTCTGAGGGTCATAGTTCTTCAAGCTGATCTGCAGCTCCACCATTTCCAAAAATGTCCAGTGCTTGTACTGGTTCCCGTGTAGGACTTCCCATACCGCCTAGTACAGGGTGTCGTGAGAGACTTTGCTACTCATGGTGCTTCACACCACGATAGCCGGAAAAGAGTGGCAAAAATCTTTCTAAAACAAAGAAGATGATCAGTTCTTTGGAGAAAAATTTAACAGAGATTGGAGAAAAAAAGTGTGGGGGAAAATTCCATTTAGAGCTTATTTCAGGTTATTGAACCTGCTGGCCTCACTTCCATCACAGAGATTTCCAATATGATGTTCCCTCTGCCTTGTGTATCTCCCTCATCAACCACTGTGGTTGTTTTAATATACAGCTTCAAGTTCCTTGGCACTCATCTCCTCAGGAGGTGGAATCTATGCCTTTCCCCATGAATCAGGCAGCACTGTGACAGCTTCAACCAATATGAGGAAGGCTTCAAAAATTGATGGCAAGTAGAATTAAAATACAAGTTTATTTGATGCAAAAAATTGGAAATCCATACATAATTTCTTCCTAATACACACTTTCCACGAACTCTTTGAAGATCTCTTGTTAAGAATAGTGGAGCTGGGACCAGCAGGTGGCGTGGTGGTCAAGGTGCTGGACACTCCCACATGGCCGACCAGGGTTCAAGTCCTGGACCTGGTGGCTTGCTTTCTCACTTCCTCTCTCTCTCTGGTCGAATTAAAAATCAATGAATGAATAAATAAAAAATAAAATAAATAGTTATTTTTTTAAAAAAAAGAATAGTGGAGCTGACACTGTGACTTCCAAAGCTAGATGGTAAAAGGCAATGGAGCTTCTTCCTTGTCCACCAGAATGACTAACTATCGAGCCATGCGGCATCGTGTGAGAAGTGTAATTTGCTATGGCAGCCATACTTAGAGGAAATCCAGCCAGTGGAGAGACTGTATAGGCATTACAGCTGACAGTCTCAGCTGAGCTCAGCCTTTGAACTGTCTTATCCCTGCTGGTAGAATGTGAGTGAAGTTCTAGATGATTCCATCCTGCAGCTGTCCAGTCACCTTTGGTCTTCCCAGATGAACCCTCAGACACCATGGGGCAGAAGCAAACTGTCCTCAACTGTGCCCTGTCCAGACTTCTGACTCAGAATCCATGGGTCTTTTGTTTTGTTTTGAAAGAATTTTATTTCATTTTTATATATTATTATTATTATTATAAAATTTGCTATAGGGCATGTGCACTCACTAGAGACAGAGAGAGAGAGGGAAAATGAGAAAGCAAGCCACCAGGTCTAGGACTCAAACCAAGGTCAGCCAGTGCCTTAACCAGCACGCTACCTGCTGGCCTCTCCATGGGTGTTTTTGTTTTTTAATTGCTGGAAGGTGTGTGCGTTCACTTGAGAGAGACAGACAGACAAAGGGAGAGAGAGAAAGTACCACCTCCCCCAGTGGGGCACGGTCATACCACAATGCCTTCTCCTCCAATTCTCCATTCCATCAGGATTTAGGGCATGCACCTAGCATGTTTTTTCAAACTGTCAGGGCTAAGATTCAAACCATGATTGGCCATGTAGCATCTGGCTTAGGGGCTGGCCTTAAAATGATTACCTAACATGGCCACTTCATTTTGCGGGTGGCTTGTTACCCATCAATAGCAATTAGGGCAACCCCTTGTCTAGTAGATCATCCCTACCTGTCCCAGCTTAAGTGTAACTTCTTTCTAGGTCTCACCCCTCCCCCAAACTAGATAAGGTTCTGCTACACTAAATCTCTTTTTATTTCTCCCTACATCTATACAGTTACCTTCTTTTGATCTCTTTTAAATGTATTTTTTTCCTTTCAAAAAGAAGTCTGAAAGCAAATATTTACCAGTCTGTGACCAACAGAAGCTACTGCTAGAAATCCATCTTATCCTTTCTTTTTTTTGTAAATATAGATAGCAAAACAACCCTAATCATACAGGCTCCATCATTTTATTATAAAATCTTTCTAACAGAAAAGATTGAAAAATGTTTACAGTAGATACCCACATATCTACTACGTAGATCCTACCATTAACATTTTACTACATTTGCTTTATCTCACATCTACCTATTACTCTATTCATCCACCAATCTAACTTGTCTTTGGTTATATTTCAAAATAAATCGCAGATATTGGTATATTGTCCCCTAGTATTTCTGTATGCATATCTTTAACCAGTTTTTTTTTTTTTTTTTGAGAGGTTTTCACTATAGGGCGCGTGCACTCGCCAGACAGAGAGAGACATAGAGACAGAAAGTGAGAAATCACCCCCCAGAGGGGATGGTCACGCCACA
This sequence comes from Tupaia tana, assembly GCA_026018925.1. Taxonomy (NCBI): domain Eukaryota; kingdom Metazoa; phylum Chordata; class Mammalia; order Scandentia; family Tupaiidae; genus Tupaia; species Tupaia tana. The sequence goes on along the minus strand of JAKSZU010000018.1, from coordinate 49,247,360 downwards.
ATCCCTTCCCCTCTCGGGATCTTGGGCACGCACGCACGCACACGCGCCCGGTGTGAGTTTTAAGCCACCGGGTCCAGCGACATAGCCATTACACTAACTGCTGGATCCCACCAGTTTTTTTTTTTTTTTTTTTTTTTTCTTTTTTTGGAGAGGTTTTTGCTATAGGGCGCGTGCGCTCGCCAGACAGACAGAGAGAGACAGAGAGATAGAAAGCAGGAAATCACCCCCCCCAGGGGGGATGGCCACGCCGCAATCCCTTCTCCTCCATTCTCCTCTCGGGATCTTGGGCACGCACGCACACGCGCCCGGCGTGAGTTTAAGCCGCCGGGTCCGGGACTCGAACCGCGGTCGACTACGTGGGAGTCCAGCGACATAGCCATTACGCTAACTGCTGGTCCCAAGTTTTTTTTTTTTTTTTAAGAGAGGTTTTTGTGATAGGGCATGTACACTCACCAGAGAGATAGAGACAGAGAGACAGCACGAAATCACCCCTCCAGGAGGGATGGCCACGCCACAATCCCATCTACTCCATTCTCCTCTCGGGATTTTGGGCACACAAGTATATGAGTCTGGTGTGAGTTTTAAGCGGCCAGCTCCAGGACTTGAACTTCAGTTGACTACATGGGAGTCTAGCGATGTAACCATTATGCCATCTGCTAGTCCCGACCAGTTTATTTGCAATGTTTATTTTTTCTTTACAGTAAACTTTACACACAATGAAACAATTTTCACTGAGTTTGACAAGTGCTCACACCTGTGTCACCCAAGTCCATCCTCAGCACAGCAATTGTTTCTTTCACGTGGCCTCTAAAGCAAGTGTGTGAAAGACAGAAAGAAAGATTGGAAACCAGGTAGACTCTATCATCTTTTCTAACTGAACTTAGGAAGTTAAGTTGCATCACTTCCTCTGCATTCTATTTGTTGGGAGGGGCCAGTAACAAGGGGAAGGGACATAGATTACTTCTTGATGGCAACTGTATCAAAGAATGTGCAGACAGGTTTATAACAATACACTTCCAATCTACTTTCTTCACTCTCACTCTGTCCCTCTCCGGTCAAATTAAAAATATATAAATAAATAAATAAATAAATAAATAAACAAACAAACAAAAAAACAAATGCTAGATAATTCTTAAAAAAAAAAAAAAAAAAGATGTTTGGCCTGAGGCTGTGGGAGTGGAGCCGAGTAAAGGGGTAGAATCAAGTTTAGGACAATTAAGAGCTCAGTTTAGAACCCATGGGATTTAAGATGTCTCTTAGAGCTTTGGGTGGAGGTGGCAAGCAGGGAGCAAAACGTAGGAGCCCAAGGTCCAGGGCCAAGTCTAGGCTAGAAACGGACATTGGGGACTATCAGAATAGAGGTAAGGTTTAAACCAGTAAGTTAGACAAGAGCACCCAGGAGTGGATGTAGGTAGACAAATCAAAGCCATGGCCCTGGGACAGGCCACAGTTGACATGTTGGAGCAAAGAGGAGGCATGACCGGGGAGGTAGGGGAAAGGTCCTGGAAGCAGGGGAAGGAAGTGCTTCCAAGAGGGAGGGATCAGCTGTGCCAAGTGCTGCTTCGAATACAAGCCAGACAGACTGAGGACTGATCACTGTCCAATGCTCTGATGACCCTAGTAGATTCATGGCCAGAGAACAGCCCCTTTGGTCCCATCAGACAGGAGGTTCCGCTCCAGAGTTGAGAGGTAAGTCAGTCTTGCCGGAAGTCTTGTCAGAATCCGCCCGCCAAACACACACACACATACCCCAAGGAGGATGAAACCAAAAAAAGATTAAAAAATATTTTATTTAACTTCATTTATGTATCCACTTATTTATTTTTAATTTGACCAAAGAGGGACAGAGAAAGAGAGAGAAGAAGTGAGAAAGCAAACCGCCAAGTTCGGGACTTGAACCACCATCAGCTATGTGGGAGTCCAGCGCCCTTAACCACCATGCCACCTGCTGGCCTCCCCCAAAGAAGATTTTGAACCAGATTTTTTAGAAAGAATTATTTTGTTTAACTTTATTTATTTATTTTAATTTGATCAGAGAGGAACAGTGTGAGAGAGAGAGAAGGCAAGTCGCCAGGTCCCGCACTCAAACCATGGTTATCCATGTGGGAGTCCAGAGCTCTTAGCCACACCACCTGCTGGCCCTTGAACCAGATTTTGCTTCGGGGTTCAGGAAAGACGATAGGTGTGTGGCAGAGTCACATGGGGGGGGGGGCACATTTCCTTAAATAGCATAACCCTTGGCTTTTCCAGAATCTTGCTCAGAGATAACTAGTAAACTGAAAAAAAAGTTTCATTGGAAAAAATAGAATTTGCACAATTCAAAGTCTCCTGGCTTCAAGAGAGCCTCCTTCCCTCCGCAGCCTCCTCCTTGGGGACCTGGAGGGTGACCTGGCTGAAGGGAACCAAGGTCCCGGATCTTCCACATGGTCCAAAAGAAGGGATAATCGTGCATCCACGTTCCTAGAGAAAAGCCGAGCTGAGTTATGTGCTTAGAATCGGTCTAGAGGGCCCAGCAGATGGCGCAATGGTTATATTGCTGGACTCCCACGTAGTCAACTGCAGCTCAAGTACCTGACGCAGTGGCTTAAAAATCACACCAGGCACATGTGCCTGCATGCCCAGTATTCCGAGGAGAATGGAGGAGAAGGGACTGTGGTGTGGCCATCCCCCCTGGGGGCTGATTTCTCCCTTTCTTTCTGTCTCTGTCTCTCTGGTGAGCACAAATGCCTTATAGCAAAAAATCTCTCTCAAAAAAAATAAAAAAAATTAGGGTCTAGAGCTGTGAAAGGAGTTTGGGGAAAGGACTTAGGAGAGTGGGCACCCAATAGGGGGGTCTCAGAGAATTCCGGGATGGGGTGGAGGGAGGAGGAAGAGGGGGGAAGGGAGGGAGATGAGGGGGGAAGGGACGGGGGAGGGGGGAGGGGGCGGGGAAAGTCCAGGGTTACAGATCCTGGTGATGGAGTTACCTCTTTTGCTGACGCAGCTCTGCTCTCTGGGCTCTTAGCACCTGCAGCACAGGGTCGTCCTGGAACTCGCTGCCGTCAGAGTCTGGGGGAAAAAGAATGAGCTCCAGGGGGCGGAATGCTTAGGGGGCCAGGCTGTCACTGGACACCACGCTCACCTTCAGCAGCCTCTAGAAGTCGGGCGGCCTGGGAGAGCAAGTCCTCCGAGGGGGCGTGGTCAGCAGTGGGGGAGGGCGTGGCCACAGCCTGCAGCGACCCCACCTCTAACGTAGGTGGCGAGGCCTTGACTAGAGTGGACAGCTCCTCAGCGACAGGGGGTGAGCTCTTGGGCTGTGGATACCCAGCTTCAGAGGAGGGAGTTTTGCCCTTCCCAAGCACTGATCCCGTTTGGGGTCTCTGGCGGGGTGTAGCCTTGGCTTTCCGAGCCTCTGCCTTAGACAGACACTGTGATTCAGATAGAGGGGCCATGACCTCTGTATGAGGGGACTTAAACTTGGTTTGGGGGTGTTTGGCCTTGACTTTTGGAAATTCTGCCATGGGTGGAGAAAGGCTTTCAAGGTGAGAGGGCGTGTCCTCCAGGCTGTCAGGGAACAGCCGGGCTGTCACTACCTGGCCTAGAGCACCCCTGAGCTGGGAGTCAGGCTCCTCGCTAGCTGCTGTGACTTGCCTGGCAGCCTCCCTGCGTGGGGCCCTGCCCCTCCGAGGCTTATGACCCACCCTCTCAGGCTGAGCAGAGCTGTCTGGCTCAGGGATGGAAGGGCCCTGAAGAACAGGAGGGAGTGCCTGGGTGGAGGCCAAGGGAGGCTGGGTAGAAGCTGGGGGTGCTGGAGTAGAGGCCAGAGGAGCCAGGGTGGAGGTTGGTGGTGCTGGAGTGGAGGCTGGGGGAGCTGGGGGAGCTGGGGTGGGGGCTGCTTGTGTGGGAAGAACAGCCCCAGGAGATACCCAGGGACCCCAAAGGCTGGACTGTGGGGCCCAGAAGAACCCATGGGGGCTGGGGGCCCAGAAAATGGGTGGAGAAGACCCTGGGGGAACAGGAGGCCTTTCCACATAGAAAGGCTCCAGAGGACCAGGATGGGACATTCTGCTCCACAGTGGGGTGCAGTTAGGCAGGGTCCTCAGGGAACCAAAGGTCTCTGCAGTGGCAGGAAAGGTCTGCAAACAGATAGAAAGAGGGATTGAGAGGGAGAGAATGAGGTGGAGGGTCCTCAGTCTCCCTCAGACTCCTGTCCTCTCCTTCCTCCAACTCCCTTAAAGCTCACCCCTCCAGCCTCCTTAGGCTCCTCCCTCTCTCAATTCACCTGAGTGGTGAGGGCAGAGGTTCGTGACGGCACCCAGGGTCCGTCACCCTCTCCTCTTTGAGCCTGTTCAAGCTTCCGCCGCTGCCGCCACTGGTACAGAATGTCATCCTCTGGCCGGAGTGGTGCCCGGGAGGCCGGGGCTGGAGCAGGGGTTGGGGCCTGGGCAGGTGGCTCTGTTGGGTTTTCTATGGGAGTAGAGAGAAGGTTAAGCCAAGGTAGTCAGCAACCCGACAAAGGCCTGTACACACCCCATGACCCTACCAGAGGGTTATTTAGACAGGCTCTCCAGATAATGTCCCAGCTCATCTTGAGTGGCAAGGGAGGAAGAGGGCAAAATCAGACAGAGCACTCCTGGCTTTTAACCTGTTATCATTCAATTCTTCATTCTATAAGCATTGAGCTCTCAGGAACTGTCAGGCACTTAGTTCTGAATGTTGGAATTACAGCTATGAACAAGACAGATTGTCCAGAATCTGCCCATTTCTCCCCCAACCCCATACCCTTACCCTGGTCCAGCCCCACCCACCCCACCTGGACTACCACCCACAGCCTATTCCCTGTTCTCCCTACTCTCCTCTCCATTTGCAGCCAGAGGGCACCTGAGTCAGATCAGGGCCCTCCTGGTTAAGATCCCTCTCCTGGGGGCCAGCCAGGTGGCAGTGGTTAAGGTGGCTAGGTCCCACATGGGGTGAGAGTCCTGGACTTAACTTAAAAACATTCCAGGTATGGGGGCCAGCAGTTAGCGTAATGGCTATGTCGCTGGATTCCCATGTAGTCAACCATGGTTTGAGTCCCAGACCCGATGGCTTAAACTCATGCTGGGCGCATGTGCGTGCATGCGTGCCCAAGATCCCAAGAGGAGAATGGAGGAGAAGGGATTGCGGCATGGCCATCCCCCCTGGAGGGTGATTTCTCACCTTCTGTCTCTCTGTCTCTCTCTGTCTTTCTGGTGAGCACACGCGCCCTATAGCCAAAAACCTCTCCAAAAAAACCAATCCAGGTATGGGGCCAGCAAGGTGGTGTGCGTGGTGGTTAAGGCACTTGACTCTCACATGGCTGACCATAGTTTGAGTCCCAGACCTGGCAGCTGGAAACACAACAGTCGCATGTGCATGTGTACCCAAAATCCCGAGAGAAGAGTGGAAGAGAAGGGATTGCGGCATGGTCATCCCCTCCGGGGGATGATTTCTCACTTTCTGTCTCTGTCTCTCCACAAGCACATGCACCCTAAAGCAAAAGAAACTTCTCTCCTTAAAAAAAAAAGAAAGAAAAGAAATGCCAGGTGTGTGTGCATACTGGCATTTGTGCACTTGGGCACTCAAAATCCCAAGAGGAGACTGGAGGAGAAGAGCATGGCATTCCCCCTGTGGGGTGCTTTCTCATTTCTCTCTTTTTCCTTCTCTCTGGCAAGTACACACGCTCTTTAACTCTTCCCTGGTAGAAGGCAAAAGGTGGCTTATGAACTCGCGGTTCCCTCTGCCTCAATACTTGTCCTTCATGTTGTAGCATTCACTTCCTCACAGCCCTCAGTTTTTTGCCCAGTGTCACCTACTTTGTGAGGCCCATGCTGGCTACCTTACTCAAAAGTGAGACAACCCCCAGCTCTCCCATTCCCTGCCCTCTATCCTGTTCCATTTTTTTCTCTAGCACTTTCCACCTTTTCATATCCTAAATATTACACTTCTTGGCTAATCTATTGTTCATCCCTCCCTTCATGACGCCAGCTAGGCATAGGCAGTGATCTGTGGTTGTCCGTTACCATAGTCCCAGTGACAGAGACAGGGCCTGGTGTAATCATATTTGAGGCACGAGTGCAGAGGACCTGCTTCTTATGCTCCATCCCAGTGCTCAGCTCTGTGCTGGAGACACAGCAAGACAGGGCTGTGCCAGGGGCTGCTGTCAATCCAGTGACGCAGACAGCACCTCCACCACCCAGAATGTCATTTTATCAGTCATGATCAGTGGAGCTACCATGACCTCTCAGAGGCCCATCTGATGTTGCACAGAGAAGGGGGGCTGTCTCCCCAGATCTCTCCCTCCCCCTGGCCACTTCCCTCCACTCCCTCCTATGGCTCTAACTGGGTGACTGGCCACTGAGACTAGGAGTGGATCACAGTGTAAGGACTCTGTTGGGGGTGGCTGTCTCTTCGTGGAAATAAATACTTCAAAAAAATGCTTTAAGGGACCAGCAGTTAGCATAATGGCTATGTCGCTGGACTCCCATGTAGTCGACTGCAGTTTGAGTCCCAGACCTGGTGGCTTAAACTCACACTGGGCGTGTGTGCATGCGTGCCCAAGATCCCAAGAGGAGAATGGAGGAAAAGGGATTGCGGTGTGGCCGTCCCCCCGGGGGGTGATTTCTCGCTTTCTGCCTCTTTGTCTCTCTCTGTCTTTCTGGGGAGCGCACGTCCTATAGCAAAAACCCCTCCAAAAAAAAGAAAAAAAATGCTTTAAGAGAATTTTATATGTTTCAGTGAAATAGACATAGCAAAAAGTATGACACTCTAAATTAAATGAATCAATATGGATACAATCTCTCTCTCTGTCTGTCCCTCTCTGGTGAGCTCACATACCCTATAGCAAATTAAAAAAAAATAATAATAATAGGGGCCAGCAGGTGGTGTGGTGGTTAAGGTTGGACTCCCATGGCTGACCATGGCTCAAGTCCTGAAACTGGCAGCTTGTTTTCTCACTTTCTCTCTCTCTCCCTCCCTGGCCTAATTAAAATAAGTAAATAAATAAAGTTAAATAAAATAATTCTTTAAAAATAAATAAATAAAATTATTAGCTGTGCGAATTGCTTTCCATATATTCACTGACTCATTTAATCCTCACAATACCCTTAGGAGAGGAGTATGGTTATTATCCCTGTTTTACAGTGGGGGGTAACAAGGCCCAGGAAGAACCAAAGTCATACAGCTGGTTCACAGACCTGGGATCTGCACCCAGGCTGCCTCAGTCCTTGCCTCCTCGCACTTACCAGGTGCCCTGGGGCCAGGGTCTTTGCTGGAGTCAGAGGTGAAGGTTGTGGAGAAGGGAGAGAGGCCATCAGAGTTGATGGGGAATGAGGAGCTACTGGCATCACTGGGGCTGAGGGTGGAGGAGGAGGAGATGGAGGCCTTGCTGCAGGGAGAAGACAGAAGTGAGGCAATGGAGGCCTCAGAGGCAGTGTGCCGGCCAAAGCTGAGGGAGTGGGAAGGATGATGGGGATGGAGAGGTGGGGAGTGGGGGCACCTGCGTTTGAGCAGCCTGCCAGCTCTGCTTTGTAGGCTCAGTGTCTCCAGGTCCAGGAGGGAGGAGTTCCATGTGTGGAGGCTCTGTGGGTGAGACAGGTTAGGGCCAGCCCCCACCCCAAAGGTTGCTGAGAAAGAAGCTCTAGAAAGAGAGCTTGGAGTGTGGAGTGCAGGTCTGTACCCCACTTTCTATCCTCACATGCTAACTTATAATCTGATCTTTCTCCTAAGGGCAGAAAGACCCAGTTTTCTTCTCTAGATCCAGACCTTCATATGCAAGTTATTATTAGAGAAGGACCCCAACCCTCATCTTCCAGAGCAGACCTGACTAATCAAAATGTTCCATCCTCTTATTCACTGTGATTGGCTCAAGGATAGGGAAATGAGATTGAGTCCTGGGTTTTTGGATGGGGCTACTGGAAAAGCTCCCACTTTCTACTGAAGGAACTGAATTAGTACCAAGAGAGCCCAGAGCCGCTGAGAATCATCTTGGTTAGGGGCCAGCAGGTGGTATGGTGGTTAAGGTGTTGGACTTCCACATGGCCAACAATGGTTCAAGTCCTGGACTTGTTGGCTTGCTTTCTCACTTTTCCTTTCTCTTTCTCTCTTGTGCCCTACAGGAAATTAAAATAATAACAAATAAGGGAACAGCAGATGGCATAATGACTATGTCGCTGGACTCCCATGTAGTCAATTGTGGTTCGAGTCTGGGACCCGGTAGCTTAAACTCACACTGGGCGCGTGTGCATGTGTGCCCAAGATCCCAAGAGAAGAAGGGATTGCGGTGTGGCCATCCCCCTGGGGGGTGATTTCTTGCTTTCTGTCTCTCTGTCTCTGTCTTTCTGGTGAGCGCATGCGCCCTATAGCAAAAACCTCTCAAAAATAATAATAATAACAAATAAAATAAAATAATTTTTTTAAAAAAAAGAATCACCTTGGCTGTTGTGAGGGGAAAGCCCGCCCAAGATCAAACCCAACAAAGAGGAACATGGAACCAGAACTGGGTTCAAACGCCCAGATATAGCCATGCATGAAAGCATCTACTTTTGAATTTCTGAATTATATTAGCCAGCAAATCCTCTTTTTGTTTAAGCTTCCTTGAATTAACAATCAGCTCTAATTCTATCTCATTGCTTAGAAGTCAGGCACAAAGGGGAGGAAGTGGATGGAAATGTCACCTGCTTTATTTCCTGAAGAGGGGCCACCTTGACAGGCGTTGGGACTGTTGTACTGGGTCTTCCTTCTGGTTTGTTGGCTCCTGTCGAGAAGCCTCAATTGAGTTATGGGAGCCAGGAGGAGTGGCTACTGGGAGCATTGATGAGGAGAGGTTTTAGGCCTGGGGTGAATGGGACCTGAGGACGTACCTGCCGCAAGTTGACCGCTGGGGTCTGTAGAATCAGGCCGCAGCCACCAAAAGTCAGCTGGGGTTGGGCCTGCAGGTTTACGATCCTCTCGGCTTGTAGGCTGAGCCTGGCGGAACCTGTTTATATACCTGGGGCACCAGGGGATGGGAGGAGTGTGGTATGAGAAGAGGCAAGTAATACAACAACAATAACAGTCACAAAAGCCAGTGTTTATCAGGCACTATGGCAGCGCCTGGTAGTCGGCCCTCAATATCCGTTTTCTTTTATTGTATAGTAATACAGTTTTTAGCTGGGCACATAGTCACTCTTCTGTAGACTACGTTTACTAGGCACTTTCATAACTTGTGACCATGTGATTAGGCTCTTCTCTGTACGAGAAGATATGGTTCTGGAAAGTCAACGTGGTTCGGAGCCATGCTGGTCCATGAAGGAAAGTGCAACATTGTAGGGACAGGAGAGCAACAAGACAGAAAGAAACTGTGTCTGTCCCTGACACCTCAAATAGGGGCTGCCCTGTCAGCCCTGGTTGCTTCTGCCTAGGCTGTTAGGTGAGGGAGAAATAGGTGCTACCTTGTTTAAGGTAATAATTACTTTGGGACTCTTCATTACAGCAGCTGGGCCTGTACCCTACAAATCCTAGTGTGTGTGATCAGCACTGTTATAGATCATTACTTACAGTAATAATTGCTGTAAGCTCTAAGCAGCCCTATGGAGGGGATATGTGCATTAATATTCCTGACTTACAGATAAGCAAACTGAAGCCAAGACCATACAGAGAATAAGGGCCAGAGCTGGGATTTGAACCAAGGCAGCCTAGCTCCAAGAGCTCTTAATAATACACATGACAGGGCCAGCAGGTGGAGATTAAGGTGCTGCATCCCACAGTCAAGCTTCACAGTTTGAGTCCTGGACCCAGCAGCTAAAGAGTCATGCCAGGCATGTATGCATACAATCCCTAAATCTTGAGGAGAGTAGAGAAGGGATTGAGGCATGGCTATCTCCCTGGGGGGTGATTTCTCACCCTCTCCTCTGTCTCTGGTGTGCACACCCACCCTATAGCAAAAATAGCTCTGGTTGAAGTGATTATTATGGGATACTGCCTCTCTCCCTCTAACCCAAACCTCCCCCTCCAGAGCTGCTAGTACTTACTTGGCCACCACAGAGTTCCCACTGCCAACCAGGGTGAGTGGTGAGGAGGCCCCCATCTGTGCCTCAGTAGTGCTGGGTGGGGAAAGGGTCCCTGAACTGGATGACCAGGACTCCTCAAACAGCTCAGGGGAATTGGGACCTGTGGCTTGAGCCTTGGGAACTTGTGGGAGCTTGGATCTCTGGGATCTGGATGGGCTCAGTGTCTAAGATAGGGGAGAGCAAAAGAAAAAGTGAGGTCTGAGGGGTCATTCCTGTAGGACAATGAAAACACACATGAAGTCACAGTCCAGAAGGGAGGAAACACATCCTACGATGGTAACGACCTGATTGGGGCTGTAATGGGGAACTCGGGTGGTAGAGAGCTGAACAAGGGTGAGGCTATGGCGAGGTGAAGAGGGGCTATCTCTTCATCTCCTGTCACCATCTGTCATCACATATTTTCCTTCTCTCTAGTGGTCACTCCCCTGCTACTGGGCTGGAGCTTCTCTGTGGGGTGTCCTCACCTTGGGGTGCCAGGTGTGGCTTTGGAATGGGAAGGAGTGACTTTGACCCAAGGGAGCATCTCCAAAGGAACTGTCTTGGATGGAGAAAACTGGAAGGCTGCAAGGGAAGATGGGGTTGGAAGACAGCATGGTGACGGCAATCCTGGGGGTGCGGGCAGAACCAGACAATTGCTGAGAATTTCTAGGCTATAATGTTTATAAAGCACAATTGTACGTTCAAGATAGTGACAACTGAGATGCTGAACCCGCGAGCCCAGAAGCAGTCTTTAAAGAGAAGAAACCAGAAACCAGAAGCCAGCAGTTCTCAACACTGGATGCAGTCTGGGAGGGTCCTTTTAAAATTACAGACGAGTAATTCCCGCCCCAGACTAATAAAGTGAATATGTGTAATTAGAGCTAGGCGCCCAAATGTGTTTTGCAGAGTCCCAGGTGATTCTGAAGTGGAGCTCAGGTTAAGAACCGCGACTAGACCCTATCACCATAAATTCCCCATAAGTCTTTAGGAACACGAAGCGAAGTGCAGATGGACTACAAACCCCTTGATTCACTTGGCTCCGCCCACTCGGGAAAGTTCCAAGACAGCGCCCATGAGTGTATGGGGCACTCTCCAAAATTAAGACACTCAATTTCCGAGCTGCCCTTGAACAATCGTAGAGAAAAGACTTCTTGGGGTCACTCAGAGCGATACATATGGCGTTTATGGGACCTTCGGGATTAAGTCCAAGGCCGGAGCGGCCAAAGGCTGTGGGGCATCTTGGGAGTTGTAGTTCCAGTGCTAATTGAGCCCCAAAGACTCCGGACCCCAACTAGTCAGTGTGACCCTCATCCTTGGTCCTCTCCAGGCCTCCCGTACTCCTTAGAAGTGGGATCGGTCTCACCTGCGGTCCATCCCACAACTGCCTCACGCTTCTGCCTGCTCGGGTTCTTCACTGGACACACCCGGCGCGCATCCTTGTCGCTTAGCAATGCCCTATCAGTCCCGCCCCGTCTGGGAGCGCCCGCGCAGAAAGAAAGCAGCCTCCGAGGCGACCAATGATACTGAGAAAAATAAAAGTGGCCAAAGGGAGGTGCCTCACGACTGGCTGTAACACTGGCCTGTCTGAGAGGCCACGTTTGATTGGAGAGCTTGTAGCGTGGCAGAGGTAATTGGCAAGGCCCTGAACCAATGGAAAAGATCTGGGGCTGGGCCTGCGGTTAGGAGGTGATATGAAGTACTCTCGCTTTCCCAGTCCAGTTTTCTAACCGCCTTCCCTATTGCTGCGGTAGTCCTGTCCGGTCTCCAGTCTAACTACCGTTCCTCCCGTTTCCGGGGTGATCGGAGAGTCTGTGTCCTTTCTAACCGTCATCTCTCCATCAGTCAGGACGGTCAGCCTGTCCTCACGGTCATGTAACTACGTCCCTCTTGCTGCAGGAGCAGCTGGCTGCAATTATTGCCAAGCCTGGGCTCTTTGCCGAGGTAGCGGGATCAAAATGAGCTATTTCGGGCCCCGGCGCGCGGCCCCTGGGGGGCCAGCCCGGACTCTTCGTGCTCGCGCCCCCCGCCGCTGCGCACCTGAAGCTGAGTCAGAGGCACAAAATTAGGCCCGGCCCGCCAAGGGGTTGAGCCCAAGGCCTGACTGAGATGGGGGTAGGGTCTGTTCTGTGTCCTCTTGACAGCCCGGCCCAGCTACAACATTCTCTCGGAATCTGCTCCTAAGACCTCCATCTGCGTCATCCTCAGAGCTGCCAGCGAGGCGGGGGAGGATTGAACGGCCTGGAAGCTCTGCGGAGGGCTTCTTGGGCCCTGGGTCCCGCATCCCTCCCTCAGCCTTATTTTCCCTTTCGGAAATAGGGGAATCTTAATGACACCTTTCTGGCAGTCTTTGCCAGGTATCCAGTAGGCGTTTAATAAATGGCCAAGTCATTGTTGGGGTTTCTAAATAAGGCTCTACTAATGGCCGGTTCTGGCCCAGGTCCCAGTGTCCCCGGGCGGCCCCCCGGAGGCCGGCACGGGGCGCACTATAAATCGGCGCCTGCACTCGCGGGGGCACTGCGGAGGTGGAACAGGATGGAGATTCCCGTGCCTGTGCAGCCGTCGTGGCTACGCCGCGCCTCAGCCCCGGTGCCCGGAATTTCGGCGCCGGGACGCCTCTTTGACCAGCGCTTCGGCGAGGGGCTGCTCGAAGCTGAGCTGGCTGCGCTCTGCCCCGCAGCGCTCGCCCCCTACTACCTGCGCGCACCCAGCGTGGCGCTGCCTGCCGCCCAGGTGCCAGGCCTGGGGGAGGGGTATTGGTCCACTTCTAAGGCTAGGGGTCCAGGTCACTCGGGGGCGAGGGGACGTCTATCGACTTCGAGTGGGGACCAGCGTCTGGCCACTCAGGGGCTTTCGGAGTCCCCGAGTGCGGGATCTCAGAGGCCAGGTTACTGAAGCGGGAGGAAGGTCCCCGTTGCTCTACCGGGGTGTCTCATTAGCTCTGAGGAGGGTGGAAGTGCTGGGGCACTAGTAGGGTGGGAGCGGTCACTCTGATGGTGTCTTAGTGATTGAAAGAGGTGGTGACCCAGGGGATCTGGAAAAATGGGGGGGGGGGCAGATGTGGAATGTTCTGTTAGTCTTGAGAAAAGAGTTTGGAGACTGGGTGTGGTGACCAACGTGTTTTGGAGGGGTGTGTGTGTTGGTGTGGGGGCTGGCCACTCTGAAGTCGGGGGAGGGTACCAGTAACTGCTGAGGGCGCAGGAGACCTAGGACATGAGTGGGAGGGCAAAAAGAGGGCTCTGGAGACTGCGGAAAGAGGCACGCTGGCGATTTCTGGTCGGGGTGGGGCTAGGGGCCCAGGGACTCCGGGGAAGCGCGCTGTGGAAATCAGTGGGGGGGAGCGGGGCGGAGGGACTACAGAGAGTCGTCGACACTGGGGCAGGGCGCGGGCCTCCCCATCCTGTGAAGGTGGGGGAGCCTCATCACTCTAGGTGAGAGTGGAGTTCCAGTGACTACAGGGGAAAGAGGATCTATTTTGACCCCGAAGCCTCGGAGTAGGAAAGGGGACGCCCCAATTTCGGAAGCCAAAGTCAGTCCTAGCACCGGAACCGACCGACCGGAGGGGTGGGGCCACACTGGGTCCCGGAGCCTCTCCCCGCCCCCTGACAGTGCCGCCCCCGCACCGATTGTGCGTAGGTGCCGACGGACCCCGGCCATTTCTCGGTGCTGCTGGACGTGAAGCACTTCTCACCGGAGGAAATCGCTGTCAAGGTGGTTGGCGACCACGTGGAGGTGCATGCACGCCACGAGGAGCGCCCGGTGAGCCCCAGGACCTAGGAGGGCCGGATCGTGTACTAGGATGGGCAAATTGGGGGGGCGGGGCACCTATGGGAAGAGGCGGGGCCAGATCGCATACTCGAAGGTGCAGACGGGAGAGGCGGGACACCTACGGCAGGGGGCGGGGCCGGGCCGCAAAGTCTGGATGGGCAGGCCGGAGGGGCGGGACACCTATAGGAAGGGGCGGGGCCGGGTCGCATAGTCTGGATGGATCGACCGGGGGGCGGGGCACCTGCAGGAAGGGGCGGAGCTGGATCGCGTAGTCTGGATGGGCTGACCGAAGGGGCGGAGCCGGAACTCATAATCTGGATGGGCAGGCCGGAGGGGCGGGGCACCTATAGAAGGAGCGGAGCTCAAACTTCTCCTTTCAGGATGAGCACGGATTCGTCGCGCGCGAGTTCCACCGCCGCTACCGCTTGCCGCCTGGCGTGGACCCTGCAGCCGTGACGTCCGCGTTGTCACCCGAGGGCGTCCTATCCATCCAGGCCGCACCAGCGTCGGCCCAGGCCCCACTGCCGCCACCAGCTGCCGCCAAGTAGGGGTCCAGGCGTGCCTGAACCCTGGGAGCCACCTCAGGTTCCCCTTTAAAGCCGATCTGACTCCGCCCAGCCAGATGTCCCGAGCGCGCCAAGACGTCCTCTCACCCGGTCTGGGATCTTACCCTGACCTTTCTACCCTATATCCAACCTTGATAATTTAGACCCTTCCACTGACAGTCCGCTTACACTCCCCCAACAACTGCATCACAACACCTACAAGCACTACTCAGTCCTGAGCCCGCAGTGTCTCATGCCCACCGACCTATTTCTTGCCACACAGCAACACTCAGGACTCCCTACTTACCTCTTTTTTGACTCCTCTATGAAGACACACGCACATCCTATTTCCATCCCTGCCCCCAGTCTGACACCAGTTTATGCTGCAGACAGTCCAGCTCCCACTCCTGGCATAATCATCCACAGTGCCTGAATGTCCCAGACTGTGCAGACCTCAAGCAACCCAGACCATCCAGGCCTGGTTCCAAATCTCTGTCCCCACCCCCCACCCCCCACCCCCGAAGACTAGACTCTCCACTACCCCTAAGCCCACCATCCACACTCCTCTTACCCTCCAGAGTCCAAGCGAGCAGCTGTTTTTTCATTCCCTTCCTCCCTCTGCATCCCCTGCTGCCCTACCCCCACTCCTTCCTAGGCTCACTCCAATAAATGTGCTAGCACTGTGCCAACTCCTTTATGTCTGGGTGGGAAGGATGGGCAGGAGCAGAGCCCAGAGTGGAGTCAGGAATGTTTATTGGGGTTGGGGGCCAGGGGCACATCACTGTCGCTCATACATCTCCCGTAGGATCTTCATGCTTTCTGAGTACCGAAGCTGGTTCCGATGAGATGCCTCCTTCCACCTAGGGAGGTAGAGGGAGAGCTCAGCAGTTGCAACAGGTTGTAGGGGAGGCAGGTTGGCGGTGCTCACCTCTGGCGGATGCGTTTCCAGCGTTGCATGTTGCGATAGATGAGGGTAGAAGGTGAAGGCTCAGGCTCGGAGGGCTACATAGAGAGGCTTGGCTGAGTGGCCATTCCCCAAGTCCTGTAGTGTATCCCCTGTAGCCCTGGGCCAACCTTGCACACTCACCTCATCATCAGGGGTGCCCTGGGTCTCAGGCTGCAGTGGGGAGGGAATGCGGGACCTGCACGCATCTCCATGTGGTCCAGGGGCTGTGGGTGGGGGCAACTTGTACACATCATGACTCTTGCTGTTGGCGATCTCTGAACCCTGGGGATATAAGGACCCCATAACAGGCCCACAAGTGAGAAGGCTGGGAGTATACATGTCATCTCTCTTACCCTTCTCACTGGCGAGAGACATGAGGGTCTCACCAAAGGACTCGCATTTAGAAGAATCTTGTCGGAAGGGTAGACACCTTAACCAGCTGGGCGTCAGGTGTCTCCAGGGACTCATCTTCTGTGCAGACCAAGGACCCCATCCTTCCTTGCCTAGTCCAGGGACACCCATCTGCACCTGTCAACCCAGGGGTCATGCCTGTCTGTCCCAGAGGGTCCTACCTAGGTGGTCATATGCCACCTAGAGACTTCCACCATTCTTCAGGCAGGGGGCCAGGTCTGCTGTAGGGATTGCTAACCATATTTGACAGCCAGAATTGTACATGTTTTCCCTGGGAACCCCCATCTACTTTTCTGGCCAGATGACTTATGGATCCTCATTTTATACCTGCCCAGCCCAGCAGGTCACCATCTGCTCCCCCAGGCCAGATGGCCACACCCATTTGCACTAAGGACACCTGTCTGGCCCCTCAGCTCTCGGGGACCCCTGATATTGGAGGACATATCTGTCTGCCCAGGGGAACCCCATTCCCTCTCCCCCAGGCCAGGTGATCATGTCTGTCCTAAGGACTTCCATCCATGCTCCTGCCTAAGGGTGCAAATCTGTGCCTTACCTGATCCAGGATTCATCTGAGGGACAAAGGAACCTGTGCTCCTCTCCCCTGCTAGCTTGCGGACAGATCCCTTGAGCCTGCCCACCCAAGGCCCTCCCTGGAAGCTGGGCACCCATCCCACCTCCTCATCCTCAGGCAGAGGGGGCAGCGGAGAGCCGGGAGAGCGTTCGTGCTCACGCACTGAGGGGCTGTTGCGCATCCAAGCGCGGCAGATCGGGTACAGCGGTGTGTTCTCGCTGAACTGGGCCAAGTCCACACTCCGGTCAAACAGCTTGATCACATACGTGTCTGGGGAGTTGCAGGAAGAGCAATGTGAATATCTTCATGTAACCCCCTGGCTCCCTGCCCACCCTTCAGGGCTACTGCCTACTCACTGGATCGCTGTGGCCCTCCCTCAGCCAGCCCCTCATCCATCTCCCTCCTCTTCTTTCTCCGCTGGTGGGGAAAGCGGGCAGATGGCCTATGTGGGAAGTGAGGGGTGTCAGGCCCAGAGCAGGGCCTGGCAACCTCTCTTCAGCAGGCTGGGGCCCCTGCACCTTACCTTTTGCCAGTGGCTGCAATGGAGCAGTCCCTGAAGGGAGAGACAGAATGTCAGCAGTCTGACTGCTTAACCCCCTCAAAAGGCACCCTGGGCATATTGGGATTAAGCCTGAAATTCTACATGAACCCAACTACCCCTTGAGCGTCCCACCCACACCTCTTGGATTCTCAGTGCCAACCAGGAGGAACCCAGGCTTCTTCTGCCATGGGGAGGACTATGATGGAGGAAGCACAGGGTAGTGGTTAGGGTTTGGATGAAGGAAGAACTCACCCGCCACAGATTCAGATCCAGACCCCATCAAACAAACTTACTTATTGTGGGTATCTGAGGGGGTTTTCCCAGCTTCCTCATCCAGGCGTTCCCTGGGAGCAGAAGAGAATTGTCCTGGGATTCCGAGGGCCCAGAATGGGAAAGCAGTGAGCGGCCTCCCCACAAGACGCCTTCCTCCCCAAGTCAGCCCCTGGGCTCCCACCCAGAACACCCAGGATAAGAGGGTTCATCCTGCCAGGTTCTATGCACTGTGACCCCATGCTGGAGCAGGTCCCCAACCTGTCCATGTGACTCTTCTCCAACAGACACTGCAGGACTGCATCCAGCTGGTTCCGGGCTTTGGCCATCTCCAACTCTGAGGAGGGAGTACCAACTAGAAGTCAGTCCCAGTTCCCAGGTGGGTGGGCAGCTGACCATGCTGGAGGAGAGCACGCATGTTCTCCATCCCAGCAATCCTGTGGTCAGGCCCAGGTGTGCTGAAAAGGTGCAGTGGGCAGAGACTACTGAAGCAATGAGCGAGGGCCTGAGTTCCAGGGCTGTTCCCCCTTCCCCCCCTCACTCACTGTGTGACATAAGATACGGCAAAGCATCTTATCTTCCTGAGTCTGTTTCCTCACCTCTACACTATAATTGCTGCAAGATGTGAATAAACTTATGTTGTATATGAGCCTCTTAAAAGATCATAAGTAGTGGGACCAGCAGATGGTGTAATGGTTATGTCGCTGGACTCCTACCTAGTCGACTAAGTTCGAGTCCTGGATCTGACGGCTTAAAACTCAGGCCGGGTGGGGACCAGCAGTTAGCATAATGGCTATGTCGCTGGACTCCTACGTAATTGACTGCAGCAGTTTGAGTCCCAGGCCTGGTGGCTTAAACCCACGCCGGGTGCATGTGTGTGCGTGCCCAAGATCCCGAGAGGAGAATGGAGGAGAAGGGATAGTGGCGTGGACATCCCCTCTGGGGGATGATTTCTCACTTTCTGTCTTTCTCTGTCTTTCTGGAGAGTGTACACGTCCTATAGCAAAAACCTTTCCAAAAGAAAAAGGAAAAAAAAAAAAAAAAAAAAAAAACTCAGGCCGGGCACATGTGCATGTGTGCCCAAGAGGAGAATGGAGAGGGGATTGCAACGTTGCCATCCCCCCTGAGGGGTAATTTCTTGCTTTCTGTCTCTCTGTCTGTCTGTCTGGCAAGTGCACATGCCCTATAGCAAAAAAAAAAAAAAAAAAAAAAAAAAAACTCTCAAAAAGAAAAAAAAAAGATCATAAGTAGCATGGAGTGCCTATTATGTGCTAAGCACTGTTCCAAGCACATTACACACATTGACCCACTGAATTCTCATAATAACACTTGGAGGGAGATAAAATTTCCTTTAAAAATATATTTTTTGGGTCATAGGGTGCATGTGCTTGCTGGAGAGAGACAGAAATCGGGAAAGTGAGAAATCATTTCCCAAGGGGGATGGCTGTGCTGCAATCCCTTCTCCTCCATTCTCCTCTTCAGGTCACTGGGTCTAGGAGTTGAACCATGGAGTTGGCCATTTGGGATCCACTGCCTTAGCCACAATGCCACCTGCTGGACCAGAAGGAAATAAGATTTTTATCCTTATTTAATAGAGATGAACCTGAGGTAGAATACATTAGGCCACTTGTCCAAAATCGCACAGAAAAGAGACTGCAGAACTGGGGATTTGAACTCAAGACTGTCTGGTTCCAAAGCTGAAGTTGTAAGGCAGAGGCTCACGATGGATGCAGAATCTGGCCCCCAGACCTATTTACTTCGGCTGAGGCAGTGGTGTTATTTTAAATCTGAGTAAACCTAAATGAGGTGACATTTAAACATTGGGAGATTTCACCTAAAATACCACTAGGCTTTCCCCCCCCACCCCCCCAAAAAAAATGAGGTCTAGGGCCACCTTCCTGTGTGTCACACAGGCCCTGACTGGCCCCGTCAGCCCATGTTTGCCTCCCTTCCTCACAGAACTTAGGAACTGAGGATGTCACAAATATTTTTTTCACTCTGGGTGTTTACATCCCCCTCTGACAAGTAGGACCTCTAATCCAAGTGCTCAGAGCCTCAGGGAATACTTGGGGACATGCTTTACCAGCCCTGGGACTTCCTAGGGAGACCAGGAGACACAGGGATTCCCAACACCACTCAGAGGAAAGATTGGGTGGCGGGTAGGGATGGGGCTGGGGACAGCTGAAATTGTAGCAAAGAGCCTTGGGTGGGAACAGAGGATATAGATCGTACCCACATCTTTGTCCCTATACCTCCCCGACAGGCTCCTGGGTCCCACACCCCTTAGTATCTCTCTGAACTTACCCGTCTTCCAGAAACCCCCACCCAGAGTGGCACCCCTAGGACATCTCTTGCCCTCGCTCACCCCAGCCCACCAAGCCCATGGCCTGTCCAGTTGGTCCCCTGAATGTCTCTCCCATCCACCCACTCCCTACTCTGCCCACCCTGGCCCTGTCTTTTCCTCTGCCTGGGCTCCCAGCTGTCTGCCTTCCTGATCCACCCTCTGCAAGGTGGTCAGGGGAATCTTCCTCAAACAACCAAACTGGACTTCCATCTTCCCTGCTTAGAACCCTCCAGAACTCCACAGCGCTCCCCAG
The DNA here is from genome assembly GCA_026018925.1 of Tupaia tana. NCBI lineage: Eukaryota > Metazoa > Chordata > Mammalia > Scandentia > Tupaiidae > Tupaia > Tupaia tana. The sequence goes on along the minus strand of JAKSZU010000018.1, from coordinate 49,227,689 downwards.
GGTGGAGTCTGCACTCCTCAGTGTGCTGATTACAGGCCATCCACGCCTTTTCTCACTGTCATCTGTGGTCAGGCCCTGGCCCCCAAGCCTTTTTTGACATTTGTAGGCACCTTGGTTAATTCATTCCTCAGGTCAACGTCCTCCCTTGATTCTCCATTTCCCTCAGAGCAAAAGTCCTCATTTGGGTCCATAAACGCTGTTCCCCACCCATGGATCACCTCTTTGCCTCTAACTCCTCAAACTGTTCCAGCCTCGCTGGCCTCCCTACTGTTCCCTGAACAAGCCAGACAAGGCTCCCCGCCAGGCCCCTTTCAGTGCTATTCCGTTTTTCTGATTCCTCATGGCTCTCTCCCTCATCCTGTCCTACTCCTGATCTCCTTACCCGCTCCCGTCTTGTTCTGTCTTACTGCACTTATCCCACCTGCCCCCTACATCACTGTACTATTATTACCTTTTTGTTTGGGCTCCCTGCTCCTCCCGGCGCCTTTTCCATTCCAGTCCTGGGTTTCCGTCAGCTCTGCCCCGACCCAAACGCTCTCTTTCTGGCCTTGTTTCCTCATCTCCCTCACTTCCCACTTCCTAGGAGTGTTGGGAGAGTACACAGAGGGCCGAAAGTCCCTGTACTTCAGGCTCACAGCAGGTCTGATCATGCCCCTCTGGAAACGGGGAACCTGAGCGGGAGCCGAAAGGGCGCTGGCTCGGAATCCCCATGTCTTACTGCACACACTGCCTGGGCCACCACCGTTCGATCTCAGCGCTACTTCGAGCACACACCCGAAGGGTATGAAGATGGCACAAGCTCCCAATGCCTCCTGAAATCATGATCGTTACATGGGCTGCAGGGGGCGGTCACGTAGTCCGCCTTTTCGCCCTAATCCCGTCTATCCGCACTCCTAGACTCTGATCAGCCTCGTGATCCCCTTCAGGCCCCCAATCTCGGGGTCCTCACCTGATTTCTCCACTTTCACCTTCACGGGGAACATGGTTCTGGTCCGGGGTCTGGCTACCTGGATCAGAGGAGCCCCCAAAAGAGTCTAGAGTCACGAATAAAGGCCAGAGGCTGGCGGGGAGAGATCAAAGGTAAGCTTCGGGTGAGGACGACCCACGCCCTGAGTAGTGTCTAGCTGCCGCCGCCGCTGTCGCTGCCACCTCCCTTCGTCCCCTTCTTGGGCGGGCTCTTCCGTAGTCCTTTGCTTCTATTAGTCAGTGAAGCCGTCAATCTGATACTCCGACCAATTGGCAGGCAGCTGCAGCTGTCGTCTCCAGCTTTAAGTCCCACCCTCCTGGGGCCCCATTTCCGGAAACAAACCAACGACAATTTAAGGCGCTTCCTGGGAGGTGTAGTTCTAGCTCCAGGAGCTTCGGCCTGCTAAGGGCGGGGAGGCGCGGCGGGACAAAAGATCGTGCGTCCCGAGGCTTTTTGGGACTTGTAGTGTTACAGGTTTTCAGTGACACAAATTTACTTATTGATGGGATTTAACTAACTATGGGAATCTCACTGGCTAGGTGCCAGATACTTCTTAATCTCATTTCTCCATTTAGCCAATATTTAATTAGTGTGCCGACTATTATTCTGGGCACTAGGGACACCACAGTAGACAAAACAGACAAAAATCCTTACCCTAAAGGAGGTTTTCTTTTAGAGGATGGAGGATAGACAATAAGTAAACGTTTTAAATAAAAAGTGATAGGAGAAAGAATATAGTTTAAAAGAGACATAAGGATTATCAAGGTGACTGAAATTTTAAGTTTTTTTATTTCTTAATTTGCTACAGGGTGCAGGCAAGCACCAGAGAGGAACAGAGACAGGAAAGGGGAGAACTTACCTGCCCCAATGGTGTGTGGTCATGCTGCAATCTGTTCTCCATACTTCAGGGATTTGGGGTATGCACACACACCTGGAATGTTTTTTCAAGCCACCGGAATTTGGAATTCAAACTCTGCCAAATGGGATCTGGATCCCTTAACCACCAGGCCACAGGGTTAAGCATACTGATTTTTATTACTATTATTATTTTTTAAGATTTCTGCCATAGGGCACATGCACTCACTGGAGAGACAGAGCAAAAGTGAGAAATCACCCCCAAAGGAGAGAGCCATATCACAATCCCTTCTCCTCCATTCTTGGGATTTGGGGCACACATGCACATGCAATTGAAGTGTTCTTCATGCTGTCAGGTCCAAGACTCAAACTGTGGAGTCAGCCATGTGGGATCAAGTGCCTTATCCACCATGCCACCTGCTAGCCTCTAGTTTTTTGAAAAAAAAAAAAAATTGCTAGAGTTGCTAGAGGGAGCATGCATTCTAGTGAGACAGCAACTCCCCCACTCCCTGGCATCGGGGACAGTCACAGTGCAATCCCTTCTCCTCCACTTCTTTGGAGATTTTGCGCATGTACACACACGCACTAACTATACTTTTCAAGTTGCTGGGGTTGGGACTTGAACCACGCAGTTGGCCAAGGGGGAATCCAACCACCTTAACCACCATACCACTGATGGCCCTGAGATTGAAATTTTAAATAAGATCTTTCGAAGAGGGCGCCTCTGAAAAAGCTCTTAATATTTCTATTATTGGGACAAGCAGATGGTGTAATGGTTATGGTTGCTGGACTCTCACATAGTTGACTGTGGTTTGAGTCCTAGAACCAGTGGCTTAAAACTCACACTGGGCACATGCATATATGTGCCCAAAAGCCCAGAAAGAGAATGCAGGGAAAGGTGTTGCGGTGTGGCCATCCTCCCTAGGTGGTGATTTCTCACTTTCTGTCTCTGATCACACACAAAAATCTTACAGCAAAAATCCAACTGGAAAAAAATATTCTATTACTGTAGACAATATCTCCTTCAGAGAAGGAGAAACTTCCATTTACCACATACATCTTGGCCCAGATAAATCCGATGAGGTATTATGGTGATCTGCACTTATGAGAATACTAAGGCCCAGAGGAGGAAAGTCATGTTTTTAAATTCACAACTTCCAATACAAGATAGTAACCCCTAGAAAAAGCAGCACTATTCCTTTCTTGGTTCCTGATCTGTGAAATAGGATTCTTGAGCAGGCAAGTTCCTAGTTCAGAGGGCAATGAATAGTATTCTGTGGGGAAAAAAAAAGGTCGAGGCCGGCAGGAAGCATGGTGGTTAAGGGCACTGGACTCCCACATGGCCGACCATGGTTCGAGTCCCAGACCTGGAGGCTTTCTTTCTTGACTTTCCCTCTCACACTCTCTCTGTGTGTATTTCACTGGAGATATTAAAATAATAGTAATAAAGTTAAATAATGTTTTTAAAAAATGCACATAATGCAGTTGGCATAATGGCTATGTTGCTGGACTCCCATGTAGTCAACTGCGGTTCGAGTCTTGGAACTGCTGGCTTAGACTCACGCTGGGCACGAGTGCATGAGTGCCCAAGATCCTGAGAGGAGAACGGAGGAGAAAGGATTGTGGCATGGCCATCCCCCCGGGGGGTGATTTCTTTCTCTCTCTCGCTTTCTGGTGAGCACACACGCCCTATAGCAAATACCTCTCAAAAAAAAAATGCACATAATATGTGAAGCACTAAGCCTGGCACAAAGTAAGCCACACAATGAACGTTTTTGAAAACTAATAATAATTTCATGTTTCCATCTCCAAAAGATCTCAGGAGGCCAGTACTGAAAGTTAGGGTCCTTTATTAGGGGTGTCAGCAGAGAACATGGGAAGTGGGAACAAGTCTTGAGAAAGAGTTTAAAGCAGAGGAGCCCATCCTGGGAGAATGAGCAGGTCCCCAGCCTGTGCAGAAGTTGTCAGGGCGTGCCCAGGGGTATGGTGAAGGAGAGGTAGTCCCCAAGGGCACCCCAGCGGGGCCGGTAGATCTGGAAGATGGTGATCCAAGTGGTGAGCACAATCACCCAGAAGAGGAAGCCCACAGCTGACCGCCAGACATCTGTAATGGGGAACAAGAGTGGGGGAGGGGGTTGGCCTCTGGCTACTATCTGGACTCCCCTGGACTAGTCCTTTCTTCTCTCCCACAGAGCCACAGAATTTTGGAGTCTCCATCATCCCCTTCCACTGAGACTCCTGGCTTCCCCGTTTCCCACTGGATAGCCTCCCTTAATCTATACCCTAGACTCACAGCCTTTGATTTGGCTCTGCTCTGTGTAAGCCGGGACAAGGAAGGCCTCTCGGAAGAACCAGAAAATGTTGACCAACCAGAGAAAAGGCAGGAAAGCGAACCCACCTAGGGAGAAAAACATACACATGAGGATCTTCCCCAAGCCCATTTAGATCTGTTTAGAATGTCATCTCCCATACCCAAGTTCAAATGGAGACGTCTGCTGTCAGGAGCTCAGGAATCCTGGCCCCTTCCTGGTGGGGGGCTCTACCCACTTAAGACTGAGAAAGGCAGAAGTCCTGAGAAAGGCTCTTCTTTCTCCAACCTCCCCCCTTTCTCGGTACCCAGAAGTTGAAGTCCTCCTCTGTCAGGACCCGCGTCCCCCCTTCCCTCAGGCCCCGGAGCCGGCGTTCCTGGCTGCTTCAACTCGTAGACCCACGAAGCCAGGCCTCTGGGCCCTCTTCCCGCAGGTGCTCTAATTCAGTCCCCACTCTTCTCCGGAAACCCTAGGGGATCGGCCCTTACCCAGGTAGTACTTCCGGCACAGATTCAACTTCTCCTCATTGGACACCCGCTCCAAGTTCATAGCTGCGCTGGGATCAGGTCGTCCCAAGGGCCCGCTGGGCAAGCCCCTGAGCCTTGTCCGTAAATGACAGAAGGAGCACGAACAACCACGCCCCTATGACGACACGACAAATCAGAGATAAATTTATGGGCAGATTTACTGAAAAATGGACAACTCCATCTCCGCCAGCTAGGTGGTTGGGTTGAAAAGCTCTTTATGTTTACTGGAGTGCGGGAAACGACCCTCAACTCACCACTGGAGCTTACTTCCTCCGGCCTTTGCTACTTTCAACGAGGGATGTTCGCGCGAGATGCCGCAAGGGTCTCTGGGACGTGTAGTCTTTCGGAGGCAACGCTTTACGCATGCGCTGTCAGAGACCGCCTGTGGGGTCTCCCAACACTTAGGACCACTTGAGTTTCTGATCCGTGATGAGTGCCTAAAGGCAGCCGCGAACTACACCTCCCAACGCTCCTATGCAACGGAAGTGACATAAGGAGCAGAGTTGAAGGGTTTGGGTAAAAATGGCTGAATGTCTTCGTTATTAGGGACTGAGGACAAGTGAGAACGGGAGCGGGGAGTGTTCTCTCGGGGACCAGGGCCGCGTCACTTGGGCCCTCGTTGACTGCACGGTTCGGAGCGGTGTTTCTAGGGTGTCTGGCCTACCCGGCCCTCGGTTCTCCTCTGTCTTTGCACTTCTTCCAGGATAAATTGCTCTTTTTAAGACAGAGGCCAACCGGCAAGGGGACCGATGCTCCCGGCTTTTCAACAAACTGACTTTCAGCCAGGGAGCGGGTACGGAGTCCCACGGGTTAACGCCTCCCGGTTCTTCCACTTCTGTTGTTTATCGTCACGAGGTCCCGCCTTTTCCGGTTTCTAAGGCCCACCTATCGCAGGCCTCATCTGACTTCTGCAGGTTCCTCCCCCAACTTGCTGGCCTTTCCCGGTCAAGGTACCTGGCCGCACCTCGAATGTACCTATTGCACCCCTAGTTTGCCCATCATTGCTGGGTTTCCCCCTACCTCCCTCTTCTAGCTTCTTAGGGACAAGCATCACCAGTGCACTCATAATGCTTAGGTTCCTTCTCTGGTGCAAGGTCCCCCGCAGCCTTCACACCCTGGTCTTTGCATGCGGCCCGGCCCTCCGGCTCAGGCCCCGCCCCTTGAACTCAGGCCGGCCCCTTTGAAATTCTTTTCGGTCCATAGTGCTGCTCTCCCTATACAGAAATCCACAGAACACAGCTCAAACGGCGGGCGGATCACACTGTAAGGGACCAGGCTTGGAGGCAGGGTGGACAGCTCTCAGCAGGCCACCTTCTGATTTCACTCTTCTCGCGTGAGCGACGTGGAGGCACAAGAACACTACGATAACTTCTTTGAGGTGAGGATGGGCAAGAGGAGGTTGAGTATCTTGTGGACCAGCTCAGCTGTGTTCTTCCCCTTCTTCCACAGGAGATATTCACAGAAATGCAGAGAATTATGAGGAGATTGAAGAAATGAATGTGTGTGACAACCAGGGGGATCTTCTCATGGGCAATGTCAATGTCAAGGTGCTTGCTGTCCCCTCCTTACAGCTGAAATGGAGGCATTTCAGTGCCTAATGGCCACTACTGAGGCTTCACAACTTGAAGTCCATCACTAAATACAGTCCAGACCCAGAGCTGCTAACTAGTCAGTCCCCTGAAGATCTCCAGCTGCTGACCCTGACTGACTTCCTCCCCAGTTCCAGCAGGAGGAAGATGCAGAGCAGGCAGTGGACAAACTCAGTAGTCGCTGTGACTGTGCATGCTGAGCTATCTCCTGCCACTGACTTCAGGGAGTCATGCTGTTGGTAATATGAGATGGGGTACAAGGGTGAGGTGGGTACTTGAAGTCCCAGACTCTTGAATGTGAGGTAAGGGATTGTCAGTGACAATGGCCTCCTTCTGTCATTTGTTTTCTACCCAGGTAATGTTCCCATGGCAGCTTCTGCAACTACATGCATCTACAACCAATTCCCAGGAACTTCTGGGGGCAGCTCTATGGTCGGGGACCCAAGGGCAGGTACCTTGGGACTGGTCTGCCAAGATAGGTCATATCCTAAGACCTGTTTACCTGAGATGAGCCTAATCTTACACTCTGGTTATGGTGTCCCAAGACACTCATAGCCTAAGGATAGTCTTGAGCCCCATCTGGAGACCAGCACTTAAATCTCACCCCCAAAGTCAGCCTGAGTTCCAAATCCAAGACCAGCCTGGTTCTCTAACTCTCTCTTGGCCCCTGAGTACCTGTCTTGAAACTCTAGTTATTTCAACATTTGCTGTGCCCTGTCCCAGAGCAGAGAAGCAGGCCTGGGGATCTTTGCAACACTGCTCACTGCTCTAACTCAATGCTCCCCTCAGGTCTTCAGGTCACCCCCAATGTCTCATACCAACCACTGTCCCAGAGACGGAGCCGGTGGCATTTCCCAGACTACCAGCATGGCTGCTTCTGAAACTCTGGCTTCCTGTCCTCAACCCTTGACAGGCACAGATATTCCTGGCCAGGACCCCTCCCCAAAGCCCCCTTCACTTTGCAGCCCCATTTTCTCCAGGCTCTGGGGCTCCACAGTGTAATCTGTTCAACACAGGGAACTTCTCCAATTGCCCCTCCTCTTGTAGAGGTCCATAGCGATGATTAGATCTTTGTTGAGCCTGGTGTGGGCTGAAGTTTCCTTTCACCCACATCTGATAAAAACGGAAGTCAGGTCTAGGCTCCGGCCACAACTTCGGCTGAGGAACTTCAGACCACAGGTGGGGAAGTAGCAGGCTTGGGGCTTGGGGCTCTAATGGCACTACAGGGGCCGGGATGCCTTTGCTGGAAACCTAGGTACTCAGATCTGAGGTTTCTTCAAGGGGGCGACACCCGGTTAGGGCAGGTTGGAGGATTTCTAGTGGGGAGATTAGGAGCGAAGGTGAGGTGGCTGGGAGTTGAGAGGGAGTCTCCAGTGAGTGAGGGCTGGGTCCTTAATGCCGCTGCCCTGAGATGTGGGTTGCTAACACCTAACACTTAAGTTGATTTTGCCATAAGCCAGGTGCTGTTCTAAGGGTGCTTTTCTTGTAATAGCTCTAATTCTCCAATTAGGTCATTAAGTAGGTACTATTGCTATCACATTTTAGGGATGAAAAAGGAGGGCAGCTTTGGGATGTGAATTCACACAATTTAGGTCCAGAATCCTCCCTCTTAGCCACCTTGAGGCCTTGTGGGCCTCTCTTGATAATAGACTGGAAGGTAGATTCCTGGCTGTCAAAGGGACCTGAGAACTCCGTGCCTGTATATCTCCTCTGCTACCTTTTCTGACTGGTTTTCCTGAAAATTGCAATAGAGGTGCTGTAGTTGGAAGTGCCGTTCCCCCCGCCCCCAGGCTGCAGGCCCCGACCGGATGGGACCTGGAGGCCGCCTCCTCACAGCGGTGCTGCTTCTGGGTCAGGCAGCACCCCCGGAAGCCTCCAGGTACTGCGGCCGCCTTGAATACTGGAACCTAGACAACAAGTGCTGTAGCAGCTGCCTGCAGCGCTTCGGCCCACCCCCCTGCCCTGGTGAGGAGCGGACCGGGTTATACATAAATCCGGGCGGAGCAAGGCAGTGATAGGCAGTGGGGAACCGGGCGAAGTCTGTGGGTAACCGCCACTGAGGCTTGGTTAGGGGCCCAGGCGGTAGGCTTTACGCAGATAAGACAGTGATGGTGGACTGAGCCGGTGCGGAAGGGGACTGTGCATTGCGACAGTGTAACGAAGGGATGTGACATTTTAGGAGGGATGGTGGGCTGTGCGTAGACTAAGCCAGGTGTTGGCGGTGCAAGGGACGCGTAACTGGAATGAAAGGATTAAGTCCAGCTTTGGGTCGGGGAAGGGGGCGGGGCCTGTATGGTGAGGGAGAGGGGGCCGAGCGCTGGTTGGGTGAGTAGCCTTGAATGGGTGGGTCTACTGGGCTAGGGAAAAGAGTAAGGGGCGTCGCTAGTGCAGAGGAAGCGGGACTGGAGGCTGTCTTCCCCTAGACTACGAGTTCGTGGAAAACTGTGGGCTCAATGATTCCGGCGATCTCTTAACGTACCCGTACAAAGCGTGTTCTCCCGGGCAGTGCAACCCCGATGGCGCGGAGCTGTGTAGCCCTTGCAACAGCAAGGTCACGGCTCCCATTCCCTCCGGAAGCCTTGGCACAACCCTGAGGCGCTGCAGAGAGGTAATAGTCCGACTCCTGATGGCCTGGGCAAGGGCTTGCCAGACGTAGGGAGGGGGCGTGGGGCGTGGCTTAGGGTCAGATGGGCCGAGTATGGGTCTTGAGAGGGTCTGTAACCCTATCGAAGAGGAGGGGCGAGGCCACAGTATCAAGAGCTGTCGCACTCGCAGCCCTTAGGCTTGAGGGACTGGGTTAAGGTAGAGGGGCAGAGGTGGGGGTGGACTGAGAAGGTTTGAGTTATAGAGAAGTAGGGTATGGCCTCCCTCTTTACTCCAAACCCCTATTCCCAGAGGCCTGTCCCTACCAAGGAGTCCTGTCCTCTGACAACTGGAAAAACGAGCTTCTCTAGCTCCCTGGAGCCCAGCTCACCAGCGAGTTTCTCGAGGACACCTGAACATAATGTGCTTCTGCAGGCCTTGCTTGTGGTACTGGTCCTGCTGGCCACCTTAATGGTGATCTTACTTATCCTGTGGAGGCACAACTGCTGGCCCAAGGGGAAAGCTGTCACCTTCCCTTATCCTGACTTCGTTTGCAGAGGCCCCAACACTCACAGCTCCCAAGGTGCCCTGGAGGCATCAGAGATTGGGAACTCATGGAAGGTCTCACTGCTTCCACTATGTAGAGGTCAGCTGGGGAGGAGCCCAGGTTGTGGAAGGTGGATGGGAAGCCGCCTCTTCCTCCTTTTACCCTCCCTCCATCCCACAGAACTGCCAAGCCTTGAGTCACAGCCTCTGTCCCGCCTCCTGGATGAACTGGAGGTGCTG